>OX421450.1:47000369-47022869 GCA_949126865.1 Montipora capitata
GGGATAAAATGTATCATCTCTTTCAGCAAAAAAGCAAAACTTCGGTATTTATAATTGCCAACCTCTAAACCTCACAATGTATTTAAACCACATAGGGCAAAATGTTCACACGCATTTTCCTGTATAACCTGTGCAAATCTGACGTACGTAAAAGCCTTATTTTGAGATTTTACAGCTGACTTTTAGTCTTAAATTAAATCCTTAAGTTTCTTATTCAGCGAAGAAGGAAGAAAACCACTTAAGCTCGGCAGCACTCACCCCTGACCGCAATATGTTTGGTCCAAACACCATGGCCAAGTTTCTCACTGTCATCTTGTTTTGTTCGCAGTGTTTTTGAACTTCATGTAAGAAACGACTGCAAAGGAAAAATGTTTGGATTCAACATTATTGCCTTAAGATAATCCTCCCGTAAAGTACAATTCTCGGTTATTCAAAAGGTGAAAAACACTATTCACCGGATAAATCACTATACAGCAGACAAACTGAGTTCTACTGGGTAGTCATTTAACGAGCGGATTAGGCGCTGCTGTCGATCCTCTGAGCAACTGAGGTCGAAGCAGTTTTCATTTGAGTGACATAAAACCAACTCCGGCAAATGTCAAGAAACAAACCAAGATCATCCATTTCAATGTAAGAGTCTTAAATAAATTTCAAGATGAAAAGTGTAATAGACGTGTCGTTACTCTCCTTCTGTCCCAAGTTAAAAAGCGTATAGCTGTTCGGCGTTTCAAACACATGCACGTGCAGGAGAAAAAAAGCATATATTTAAAACAAAAAATATTTCATGTTTCTTCTCTTTGTCTAAAGGCACAAATAATGGGCTATAGAGGTTTTGCACGGCAGCCATGTTGCATGACAGGAACAATAGATTCTTTTTCCTATGGGAACAATAATATTGTTCTTTCTAATGCAAAACATTTTCATTGTTCCTGCCACGCAACATGGCTGCCTTTCAAAACCTCAATTTGCATAGTCTAGTACCATATGTATCTTAATAAAATGTAGTTAGGCTGTGGTAGCGTTTTGAGCTGATTCTGTGTAGCAACAATACCATCCTCTTGACGCATTTCATAACCTGGAAGAAAAAATGATATTGCTCCTCTGCATAACATTATTTGAAGACTGATAACAAAAAAGCTTGCTTAAGAGAACCTTTCATTATATTTCCGGTGACCAGTTCTCTGAAAATGCTGTTCTTACTGATCGAAAATTTGGTTGATTAAGGTAGAATAGTCCATTTTACAGTTGTGTGCTTAGTTACCTGGCCTTTGAATGAAAGTGAAGCTGGAGTTGGCCTTGTTTTGATAGAAACCTCACTGCTTTTCTTATGCAAATTCTTACTAATTAGCATGACAACAGCATCATTAACATAACAAAAGCAGGGAGGTCTGTATCATATTTACGTTTGGTACATATAAAATATTTTTGTTGTTGTTGTTGTTTTGTTGTCTTTCATTTTCCTGCAATATGATTGGTTACCTTAAACAAGCCTTGAAATTTGATTGGTTGTTTTGTTTTAGTGTTCCTTACTCATTTGCTGGGGAAATGGTGCGATTTAGAGCAAAAGGGTATAAATCACACTGCTGAGAGCCAATCAGATTGCAAGGATCACCAGTAATTTCTAAATGGATGTACTAAACCGAGAAAATGGGCCTGACGCATGCAAGCATAAGCACAAGCCCAACACAAGCGCAAGGATCCAATTTTTTTTTTCCTTGTTCATGCTTGCGTTCGCTTGCGTTCTGTGAAAACGGGACGTAACGCAAGCACAACGCAAGCTGCGATGTTCGTCCACTGATGAAAAAGACCTGTTCCAGATTCGCCTTGCAGCGCCGCGCCGCGCCGCGCCGCGTTGTAAGGGAGAACATGGAACTAGTAAATCTCTGTCTCTGCGTCGTATTCTTGTGTTTGCGTTATGGTTCGTTTTCACTTGACACGAATCTCTTGTGCGTGCGTTTGCGTTCATGCTTGCGTCGCTAGTGAAAACCAGGCTTTATCGTTCAACTACTTAACCCATGTGTCTTCGTCACCATATCTCCACCAATGCCATAGCTCCCCCACTTCCCATATAAACCTCAAACTTGTAACCCACCACAATTTCTTAGATTTCTCTGACAAAAGGCCGACCCTCGAAACGTCTTCCATTGACGGAGGTAATCGACCTTTATCAACTGCTTTTCGTAAAACCAAATTTTCGAGCTTTACTCTCCCACCGACGCAGCGCACCTCAGTTTCTTAGAAACTAAAACCCTAATATCAGTGAAAGACTCAGCAGCTGTTGATTTGACGTTCTACATGTAGGTTAGACCAAACTGAAAGAAAAGTACCTAATAGGATAGCCCCAGCCCACTGGTGGAAGGGAAAATCATTTTAGGACAAGTTTACAACACTTCAAAGTGCTTTTAATTGAACAAAACATCAATTTTTATTTTTCTTTGGATTTCAAAACTATGTTAACTAAACACTAAGTCACCCAAGTTCTAAGCCTTGATTTCAAAAAGACATTTGCTTATTTTGACTGGAATTTTCCTATTTAATGGTCCGCCATTACTAACTTTAAAATCTTGAGAGAACTGGATCGAGGTAAAAAAGGCCTCAATGGTTTAAGAATGCAATGCATGTGTATGCGGATGAATTAATGTGAAGCACGGGAGTTTCGGGCTTTCGGACTTTAAAGCGAACCCCCTGAGGTACAATCGGTCAGGCGGACCATGAAATCCAAAACGGACACTCAAATTAAACGGCCTTTACATAAAAATCAAATCCCAAATTTTGCCAGTCAAGTGTTAAGCAATCACACTTTCAAAATCTGAAGAAAAAAAAGGAAGTGGTTTTTTTATTACAGTAGCACTTTAAAATGTATGTATAACGTTTCCTGATCATTTAAGAGGAATGATCACAGATATTGATCAAAATTAATGGGTGAAGAAAAGGCTGCTTTAAGGGACGGGGGGTTGGGGTCAGATAATAATCACTTACATCTAGCAGCAGTAAGGAATACTTCAAAGTAATCATATGGTATGAGAGGCTCTGGAAGTTCTCTGAGGTACGACTTAAGTACTGATGCCACAGAATGAACTTCTGCCCTACTGTTTTCAAGCTCAGGAATTTCTCCTGTTGACAGAAATAAACTTGTCATGATGAAGTAAACTCAGTAAGAACCTCAGAAATGCATTTTTGATTCATATGAGTTAGATTTCTGCTTTAAACCTTCGAAAATCACGTGAGAGTTAAATGAGGGAAAAGGGATCTATCCTTATATAGTACTTGCAGTATTTTGTAGCCTGCAAAGCAGGCGTATTTTTGTTTTGGTAAGAATTATTGGCCGACATCTTTGATAGTAAGACTAACAGAGGCCTGAAGCCAGTCAAAAAAATTGCACTCACTGAGAGGAAGACAGTACGAAATGGTCCTTTACCGGCTGTGTGCTTTCAAAATGGCGGCCCATTTCGAACGTTAGACCTTGAACAAGCGTCCGCCTGCCAAAAAACGCCTGCTATGCAGGCTAAGTATTTTCAGTTACAGAAACTTGGAAATTCTCTATGCCCAAATCTAGACTGCTAATGGGCAGTACCTTGTTTGCTTACTTCTCCAAGTGAACACTCAAAAAAGGCGTTCATTACATTGGTCAACTATAGAAAATCAGGGGATGCTTAAAATCTTTACCAGGCAAGCTTAACCTATCCTGAGGCATGTGCCAGATGTTCACCATGTGATAACAAAAAACTTCACCTTACATTATGTTGTGTAGACGTACCTCTGTTGAATGCATCCTTCAAATCTGCAACATTTTTTGCCTGTCCTGGCAATCTGAATAAGCCTTCCTCTGTTATCCCTTATAAATGGGTAAATACATTGTATATTAAATTTGTTTCTTATACATGCCAAAACACAAGTTAATTCTACTTGGACACTGGGACAACAGATGCCCCCTTAATGGACATGAATTATGAAGTGTCATCAGGTTCAGCATTCAATATCGAAATGAGAAGAAGGAATAACTTAACGTTGGTATGCAATCCAAAGGTTTTTAAAATACATTTATAAGGTAGAAATCTGAGCGAACACTTTTTTATTTTGCAAGGAAATAAAAGTTTTAACTTCCTCCTTAAAACACATGCTCCAGAACAGATACATGTAAGTGCTAGCCGGGTTAAAGACAGGTCTTGCTACAATTAAACACATGTTGCACATTTAATTTAGTTAAAAACTGCTTTCTCTTGGAAGAAAATTTTGCACTTTGTCACATAGGGAAAAAGAGAATTAATACAATAACTTAGAAAGAAAAATATCTTGGTGTGAAAGTCAGCTTGTACAAAGACTCCACAAGCACTTGGTCAACACAGAAGGGCAATGCTCAGGCAGGAAGTCTTAAACATCAATTTCAGCAGAAAATGAGTACATGCAAGCTGGCTGAACAGGTATTTATTGGGTATTACTTCTCAGACATCAGGACAAAAATATATGTGGTTAGGGCTTTACAGGCACAAATAAACTCCGATCAAATCAATAGTCTTACCATGTGCTTTAATAAAATCTACACATTTGTAAACAATGAGAGGAACACATCCTCCACCACGTCTCATTTCGAATTTGACAGTTTCAGCCAGGCTTCTGCCAAACATTCCACCACCTACAGGCTGTGGAAGAAAACAAAATGCTGCTGTTAAAATTTGTGTCCATGGAAATTCTGAAAGGAACGAAGACAGTCCAGTAGGGAAAAAACTCATAGATTACACATGTTGGACTCCACACTCCTGGTAAATACCACAAGATGACGGAGTTTGATTCCAAGATTGAACATTACACATCCATATACTGTAGTTTTTGTTTCTGCCACAAGCCAGTATAAAGTTTAGTTAATATTTCGCCCCATGTAAAGGATTCCAGGTGGTCTTCGGATTCCAAATCCCTGAATCCATGAGATTCCAGATCCCAAATAGTGATCCTGGATCCCAAGATGTGGATTCCGGATTCCAAACTCATGGGTTCCACCAAAATGGATCCTGGATTCCATTGAAATCTGTGGATTCTGGATTTTATGCAATGGATTCTGGATTCCACGCTGTGGATTCCCGATTCCAAAGCTTCACATTTGCTGGATCCTGCATTGTGGATTCCTTCACATTGAGCAAAATATTCAAGGTATCAAGGTGACTATAGCTGTAGCCTAATGATTTGAGTTACATCAATGTTGCTGCCTAACAGTCACGCAGTTGTCTGGGGAGCCTTACTTGCGAGCGTGGGCAAACAAAATAATTTCTGAACGAGTAGCCCGAACGGGTGTCTAACTTGCAAAAATGACTTGGGCTACAACTTTTAATGTTGGAAGCCCGAAGGGCTCCGGAAAAATTTTCTTAGGCAGCAGCCTTGTACATGTACATGTAAGTCATGCATGGATGGTACAAGGCTACCAGAAGCAGTGACGGATCTAGGAGTATTTTAAGTGGGGTGAATTGAAAGAATCGAAGTATATACTCTGACAAAAGTCCAGATACTTTAGGCTTTGCATTAATAAAAATATCTTTGTCAGGTACACAGTATCTGTTCCAGCAGAAATAAAATACAATAAAATGTGATAAACAGAAAAAAAAAAGCCAAAATGGGGGGTGGCTAACCACCCTATTCACCCCCCCCCCCCCCTCCCCTATCCTGGATCCAGCCATGAGAAGAGCAGTAATAATAGTTATTCAAAGCAAACATATAGGCAGTCATTGAAAAGGGAACATGCACACAACGTTACAGTAACTTTTAATGGCTGCGCCATCATGCATGGTCCTCTGAAGCACTCCACTGAATGCAGAAAGGCAGTACATTGGCCAACTATGTACACGTAAAGGGTGGCCCCACTCACACCATCACTGTCTGGATTATTAGCATAACATCCTTAAAAATTTTCTCACAGTTAAATTTGAAGATTGCAACTTACAGCATAAATAATTCTATTTATGGCACATATCCATTCCTCCATCTCTCTCTGAGATGATGCTATCAACAAAAAAGTCTCATGGTTACTTGAAACTGGTCGGCCTTCTTTGTCCTTCCCAGCTGAAAACAAAAGCAAAAACATGGGTACAATTTATACAATGTAGAAATTAAAGGTTTAAAAAATTAAATTTGTGAAGTCCTGGTATTCCATTTATGGTACCTGACCAAGAGTACAATCATGTACACATGTTATTTTCAATATGTTTTGTTGTGTTTAAAATTTTCTTTTGGCAAATTTTTATCTCTTCCGAGGTTTTCAAAATAAAAATAAGCTAAAGAAGGAATTTATATGGGTGTCCTAAATTAATTCTCCATGAAATTGAACTCTACTCAAGTGTCATTTTCTTTTTATTTAAACAATCATTGGAAACCAGTTACTGAATCCAATGTTACAAGTTCACTTACAAACAATTTCAAACTTGAATTTTCCTGTCTCTCCAGCTTCTACTGGATGCTTATTAACTTTATTCCCTGGCAAAGGAATTGAAGCAATTGGTGTCTTGGGTTCCTGTAAGAAAATCATACACCAGGGTTTCAATAGAATTTGAAGTTGACAGCTGCTTTGAGTTGAGTAAAGACTGTTGTCAAAGGAAATTTTAATCTTAGGTTTGAAAGAAGATGTCTTTTCCAACAAAATTGTAAATACAGTAGTCACGTGCACGCGAAAGTAATTAAGGCGAACAAGTCATTATTCGTATTAGGATCTTTACGTAAGAAAGGAATGTCCCAGGAGGAAGTAGATCACCTTTTTAACACAATAGTTTTACCAAATTTTTCTTACGCTCTGTCAGTTCATGGTGCCTCAGATTCCGACCTTTCTGTAATACAAAATCTTTTAGACCGGTGTATGAAAAGAAAGTATACGTCCAAGAATGTAAATATTAGGGACTTGCTAGAGAAGGCGGACAAGACACTTTACAAAAAAAGATCGAACGACCCCGAATGTCCGTTTTTCCAGTTTTTACCTATGGAAAAGAAAACGAGGTACAATCTTAGAAATACGTCAGTCTCTGTCCCTAGGATCCACACTGACAGATTTAAGAACGTTTTTAGTAACAGAATAATTTTTAAATATGATATGTGAATAGTTTCTAGGGTTTATATTTTTTCTTTCTTATTAATTGTAACTTAGGATATATATTTTTATCTTAAGAGATAAAGATTATTATTATTATTATTATTATTATTTCATCAGCTGTCCACGATTACTGAAACCACTGCATACCATTCACTGTAGTCTGGGAATTCTTATTCAGAGTGTACTGCAGCCACAATTTAACCCACTGATTCCTGAACCCCCCTTGATGCATAAAATTGTCTGGCATTAGAGAATTAATGAGTAAAATTGTCTGGCATTAGACAATTAATGAGTAAAATTGTCTGGCATTAGAGAGTAAAATCTGTTAAGTCTCACTTCCAGGCTCAATGGGTTAAAAACCTTTTTTTCCAAAGAAAACCTGCAAAGGTTTGCCATAATATTCTTGATTATAATGTAATCTTGTGACAAGTTTCTGTCTGTACAAATGCTGAATGGGTCAATAAGATGTAGGAAAAAAGGAAATTGATAACTTGAACCCTACAATGTACATGTACATGTACAATACTCAAGATTAAAACTAACA
The DNA here is from genome assembly GCA_949126865.1 of Montipora capitata. Lineage (NCBI taxonomy): Eukaryota > Metazoa > Cnidaria > Anthozoa > Scleractinia > Acroporidae > Montipora > Montipora capitata. Next base: position 47,007,980 of record OX421450.1, read on the forward strand.
GTGTTATCTTTGAAATAATACAACTGATCTCCTTTGATTTCAAACCATCTTGATCTTAAGTTTCTGTGTCTGCCTCCCTGCTTCCGAAGCCAACCACAGTGCTCCTGTTGAATCAATATGACATTTGAATCACAAATTAATCACTAACTGGTCCAACAATGGCTCCATTACCAGACCTTCAGTTTGGGTAACAGTCAATCAACCACAGAAAACCATACACAAAGTAGAAAAGACATTCTTTACGCATAGACAATCCTTTGCCAAAATACAAATGAATTAACTAAGAGAATGTACCTTGTTGTCCTATATATTCCAATGTAATCAACCTGATATTGAAGCTTTGATTTTACTGATCGATACAATAGTCTATTAATTCTCCATCCAAGCAATTTCATCAAAGATTAATCCCTTGTCTTGCCTCACTGCCCCCAACCCCCAAACACACACACAAACACACACACATTCAACTCTCCAGGAGCTGCTAACTGTGAGAACTCATTACTCATACAGCAACGCAATAAATTTTAGGTTCATTCTCTATTTAAGTTGCAGCATGTGTTATCATGGTGTCCCAATATAAACAATATTGTTGTAGCACAAGAATGTTAACTTGATTCCTTCTTTTCCACCCATCCACAATTAACCTGCAGTACTTTTGTTTTGGCTTTGCCGTGATTACCCATGCTGCAACCGAAGACGTGACCCCATCTGACAAATAAGAACTTCCTTGGCTGATCATGACAAAATTTTGACAACAGATGTCAAAGGAAAACAGCAAGATTTTTGCAAGTGCAACGTATTAAAGGTGGATTTAAATATTTGGGCCAAGTTTTGAATTGCTTATCAAAGAATAGCCCATTTCACAGCTGATAAAAAATCAAGCCACATGTACAAGTTAACCAGGGCAGTTGCATATATTATATGCTCATGAATCGACACAAGATTCTCATGGCGATTTCCTTCGAATAGCTACACACGTTAGAATGTGACCATTTCCACGGAACAATACCACAAAAGGTTCCATCAGACATTCGGCCGCAACGATCACGAAAAATCTCACGAATCGTTAGAAGTTCCGTTAGCAGTGCTGCAGTCGATTGTCCACTTTATTTGGAAATCATTAAACTTCAAGCACAGAGGCTAATAACATATTAGTATAGCTTACAATTTTTTGCTTGTGGCCTCTCACTGGTGGTATTGGTTGCTTCAGATTCTGCATAATATGCCAACGTTAATTTCATCAACAAGACACTCCAAATTCCAGAAATAAATATTGAAACGCCACCATTATTACGGTCAGATGACGAGGCCTGGGAACTAACTTATCAGCTGACAGAGAGTGACATCTGGGTCGTAATTTCAAGATACGCTATCACGAATATATGCAAATTGGAGTCATGCGTTATTCTTTAACTTTCATGTATGCCAATATGTACTATCCACCGTAGGCACACTGTCTACAGTAGGAACAGCTATCTACACTGTGTACAATAGGAACAGTTATCTACACTGTCTACAATGGGAACAGCTCTCTACACTGTCTACGATGGGAACAGCTATCTACATTGTCCTACGAGTAGCTGACTCTTTCCTTTAACTCATTTGCATATATTCGTGATAGCGTATCATGAAATTACGACCGACAACGGTTTCAGTTTTTAGCACAGGTTGCCCAAACTCCAAAATAAATCAAACAAGAGGCTACGGGTAGCCTACACTTTGTTCGAAGGATTTTTAGCCGCCTTTATTCAAGTTCACAGTATTTCAGTGGTTTTTTCAATGTAACAATATCTTGGTAAATATCCAGTTTCAATTCCGAAGTCCACAGTCCACTTCCGTGACCCAATGATAGGGTTTGTGCGATCGTGGATATCTGTTTACATTTAAAACTATTGTTAACGGCATTGATTCCAATGAAAACCAGAAAACTGATGTTTTCAACTCTCTACGATGATATTTGAAAATATTTAATAATTTATCTTCACAATACTAGGAAGATTATAAAATTACGATATCTGTCACAGAGTCATACGATAACAAAGGTTTCTTTTTCAAATTAATGCTTCTGCCTTTTTTAGGATTCTCTTTGCTGTCTTTACTGCCCTCTCGGCTGCACCGTTGCATTGCAGGTATTCGGGAGAGCTGGTTGTATGTTGGAATCCCCATTCACGTGCAAATTCCTTGAACTGGTGTATGCTTCTTGTGTTGGTGTACCGAGATCCATTATCACTAACTTCTTCTTGAGGAATACCGTACCTTGCGAAGATCTTCTTCATATTGTTTAATAAGCACGTGGCCGTGTTTTGTCGCAAAAGTTAAAGTTTAAAGTATTTTGAAGGGAAATCAGTCACTACTAAATAGGTCTATCCTCCATACCGGCTCAAAGAGATCAGTACCAACAATTTGCCATGGAAGTCCAGGTATCTCATGTGGTTTGAGAGTTTCTTTCATGTGCTGCTGGTTCCTGAAAGCATTGCCGATTCCACAGGAAGGAACTCGGTCCTTGACCTGGGAAGTAATAGCTGGCAAAAACAACAAAGCATTTTAGGCTTCCCAGTCTGCACGAAACCATCTCTCACCTCTGTCTCGAGAAGACCAGACAAGCACAGTTCTTACGTTACGTTTATGCCTGTAAAATCAAATGAAATGTCAAATCTTGGTAAAAACCAGCATAGTAGTTTTTTCGGTAGGCTAGGTATCGGAGAGCCAGAACATTTACACATGCGCTGACGGAATGTTTGAACAAGAGAGAAAAACGCAGACATGGCGCTGGAGCGTCGTACCAAACGAGTCATCCCGGGATTTCGGCCCGCGCGATCGCTTTTGGACGCAGTTGGCCCTTCGCTGCTTTCTGCTACCGACCTCGCCTCCCGGTACGGCATTGAGGGAGAGATATGTCGGCCCCTAAACCATATGAGACAAATCCCACCCAAACTCACAGCTCCAGACCTCCCTTGTCAATTTAACGTAAGAATTAGATGGCTTATATATACAAGGGAAAAGTCATTTTATCTGTCATGTGGTAAGCACTGAAGTCGCAGATTACAAAGTGCGCGCACGCGCCCTGCTGAAGGTAACATACATACATGATCAACTTCATTATGCAAACGATCGAGCAACACATCATGGGTCACTGTGTCAAATGCTGCACTAAGATCCAATAAAACCAGTAATGTTATATGCTGGGAGTTCATCTTTAGAAGAATATCATTCATTACTCTCAGTAATGCATTCTCAGTGCTGTGATGTTGTCTATATGCAGACTGGAACAAAGGATAAATGCCATTTGCCATCATATGTTCATGCAACTGATTAGCTTTAATATGCTATAAAGTTTGACCTTATACAGAAAATAGCGGCGCGACAATCAATCACATGTATTTCCCACTTGAACGCAGAGAAAACGTTCACTCCAGGCGACTGAACCCGAACCGAAGAAAACCTGTTTCCTGCGTTTATGGGTTCGTTTTCTCGACAGACTGAAAAAAAAAATGAGCAGCCGAAGACTGTTTATAACCTCTCTTTAAAAAAAAAAGGCAAGTATAATTTTGTGTACTCGTTTTATTTTGGTCCAAGAAAAAGTGGTCTTTACTAGCACTGGCTGTTTACAAGATTGAAATTTCGTTAAGTGACCACACGCTGAATCTGTAGGGGGTTGGCTGCAACTGAACCAGAGCTAACTGATGCAAACCATAACTCACGATGCCTTCCTGGCGTTTCGCTAAATAAAATAAGCCTCGCCCTCAAAAAACATAAACAAGAATGCAAGATCCCCGATCCCGCTTTTCCAGTAAACCCTGTGAGGAAAGGCGCTTGCGATGGGATGGCCGCTTGAGTTTGTTTACACAGGCAATAAACCGACGAAGAAAGATGCGACCGCCATGCACGACGTGACAAGAAAAGTTGAATTCTCCTGCGAGGGATTGCAGTTGACTCTTGGACGCGGAGCTATTAGCGGAAAAAGATGCTATAAAAGAATTGAGGCGGTCTAACTTGTCGGATGGAAGGCGAAGAGACATAGTTGTGGAGTCAAGGGGGAGGAGGGCGATTATTCGAGGGAGGAGCTTGTTTTAAATATTTCGGTCAAAGGGGGGCGATTACTCGAGGGAGGCGATTAATCGAGGGACGGCTATTATTCGAGGAAATACGGTACTTGAGGTAGTCAGACGCCTCCGAGGACCTTGAAATTTGCCAACATGAATTGCGCAAACGTTAATTGCAGAGGTTTAAGTTGTTTTCCGTCGGAGCCATAAATTAAATCCGAGGGTAACAGAGGTTTACCTTCAGGACAGCAGATTCACTTGAGGTGGAGGCAGCCTGGCTTTCAACTTGAGTTTGTGCAGCAGGTTGCGAGCGGCGCGAAGGGGCTGCATTCGAGTCATCAAATTCTGCTTCGATCTTTGCTAACTCATCGGCGAGCTTGAAGGGCGACACATCTGGACCGTCCGGTGTGGCGGACTCTGTTAAAATTCTTGCGAGTGCGGTAGCTGAGGCCGAGGGAATTGGTAAAGGTGGAGAGGACTCCGCCTAAAATAACTCTGTGCCCCACAACTTAATGAATGACGGCAATAAAAAGAACTAAAACTGTCCGTAATCTTTCAACCTCCCTGACCTTTCATTATGCAGAAAAGTAACTGACCAATGGAATTTCCGTCAAAAAAGTGTAGTTTTATATCGACTGTTGCTCACTGTGTGAATATTCCTCTTACAAGCACCTATATAGTCTTTCCAACAGTAGGAATTACATTATGAGCTGTAAACCTGAATAGGCATGGAGAACCACTGTTTATTCAACTCGTAAATAATTTCTAAAGGAAAAAATGCCTCATTTGACGCCTCGTGCTGCAAAGATAATGATTGGATAAGAAGATTGAATATCAAGTGAAGCTACGATCCTCGCAGTTATGAACGCAATTTTAGCAATTGCGTAGAGAAGTCTGAAAAGTTCAGGACTTCAACGGGGTATGAGCCCGTGACGTCGCGATACCGGTGTGACGGTCTAACCAACTGAGCTATGAAGCCACTGACGTTGGCACCTGGTCTCCTGTGGGTTCTAATGTTCCCGTGATGAATAAATCAACGAATGAAACGATATATAAAACGAATCATATATTGAACTGCGGATTTGAAATCAAGTGAAGCTATGATCCTCGCAGAAATTTTTCTCTACGCAATTGCTAAAATTGCGTTCATAACTGCGTACACGGCCCTGACAGTTGTTAAATACACTAGTGATTCACAAATATAATGACTAAGTTACAAAATGGAATAAAAAATGAAACTAAATAATTTTAAGGCGTAACAAATAAATGTAAAATATTGAATAAATATGATAAAAATGTGTTTGAAGCTCTTTCCGAAAACTATAAAATTTCGTTAGTTTAACAGTAACGAAGGGAAACGAAGACCAACATCTTTTTTAAGCAGGACATAACTAATGACAAAGTAAACTGCGAGTATTAAAAAACCTTTGGATCTCATACCGTAATGAATCAGGTAGCAGCTCATAACCTGAATGAATACAAAGTTCGCATCCGAATAATATTATCGTTTTACGTAGCTGGTCAACTTTGCATAGATAAATCCCTCTCCTATTACTCTGGGTACGTGTCCTTTTCCCAGTGCTAATGATCATCAGGTAATTCGATATTTCACAAACTGAATTTGTCTAACGCAAAATACTGGCATCTACGAGAGAGAATCGTGTCATTTACAGGCTGACTACAAAACTGAAAAGAGAGCGAAAATAAAAACTACTATCAAAAATCGCACACTTTGCGTGAAAAAGTTAAAAGTTCTGTCCGTAAAGGGGTTGATCGACAATTTCCTTAAATTGCACTTAGTTTACCGTTTGTGTGGTCCCTTGAACGTAGGGTTGAAAACACGCTTAGGAACCATTTGTGTTCAAGTTTCCATGCTGTTACATCCCACCAACATTTTGATTGACTGGATTGTTTAAATAGCCCACTTTCCATATATTAAAATTCAGTAGTAAACAAAAGGCTTCATCTCGAGTTTCATATAAATTCTTACATTTATTCTCCAGAGCCGCGAGATGACGTCTTTTGTTTCGGACTGAACTTTAATATATCGAATGTGGGCTATTTGTGCGGCGCCGGACCAGTTTGAAACTTAGCTATAGATCTCCAGTATCATAATCACGTCCCGCAGGGTTAAAACAACAAGATATCGCGTAATCGTTGACCAATCGGGTCTAGCCAATCATTAAAAGACATTCTCGTCACCAGACCCTCGGATCGCCCCAAGGGTCTGGGAAACTCTCTGTAGGAGAACCTTGCGCCGTAGGGTTCTTAAAGCCAAAAAAATTGGCTATTTGAACCTTACGGCGCCTGCTCACTCCTCGTGCCAACATGAATGCACTAATTAGCGACGCTTTTGATTGTTCTTCTCGAAAATCAATGAGAACACACTTTGTTTCAGGTTCCCTGGAGCTCTTCTCTTCCTCAGTCAAGAGAAGAGCTCTGGGGTCGAGATTGATTAAAAGAGTGAAAGTCCAAGAAATCGTGTTTGACAGGAGTTGTACCGACAAACGTGAACAGTGAAAACAGTTCTCGCAGAGCGATTGATACAAAGGGATTAGTCACCAGGCAAAGAGCTTCGAAAAGAAAAATAACGCTTATTTACATTGCGAGGCTCCTCACTCAAGTTAGGAGAGCAGCCGTCGTATCTTTTGGTGCCTGACGTAAGTCAGAACGCATGCTCCCAGAAACTTAGGAAATGAGCCAGGACTACAAATCCCCGAACTAATGATTTTAGCTTTGCATTTGCCCCATAACAAGGCCATAGTAAATTCCTTTAAGGGCTAACAGCTCTTGATGCGTTCCTTGCTCTGCCACGCGCCCGTGATGTATGACTGCAATGATGTCAGCGTTCTGTACAGTGGACAACCGATGAGCAATAATGATGGCTGTGCGACCCTCACTGGCTGCATCAAGTGCTTGTTGAACAACCTGATTTGTGAAAAACAAAATCAATGTGAGCTAAAGTTAGCAACTATTGAATTGAATTCAAGCTAATACAGACATGGTGTTCGTGCTTAAATACTGAGATTTCTCTCTTCTTGACATTGTCAAATCTAAACAGAGTTAGGTGAGACGATCTTGCACTCAAAATAAGCAAGCAATGTTGGGTACCAAAGTACTACTAGCTTCAACTATTATATTCAATCCACTCTTGACCGTACGGTCGTACCTTTTCGCTTTCTGTATCCAACGCCGACGTAGCCTCATCAAGCAGTAGTATTTGTGGGTTCCGGATCAGTGCTCTGGCGATAGATATTCTCTGCTTCTGTCCCCCTGATATCAAAGTTCCTTTGTCTCCAACAAGAGTTTCATAACCCTATTTAAAAAACACCATCTTGTAACCAAAAATACAGATCACATATTGACCAACCAGGTCAATGGATACTACCGTTATGGCCCAAATGATCGTTATAGAATTGAGGCCAAAAAAAAAAAAAAAAAAAACTTTTCTGGATTCGATACTTAGAGATTACAAAGAAACTGAGGCGCAGCTGTGACTTATCAACTACATGGAATAAGAGCCCGGATGCATAGCTCGTTTTTCGTGCAAAAATTAAAATTCAAACATGCAATTCAAACGTTCAATTCGGCAATTCAAACATTCAGTTTGGCAATTCAAACCTTCAGTTTGGCAATTCAAACATTCAGTTCGGCAATTCAAACCTTCAAAGTTCAAACATGCATGCCATTTAAACTTTCAGGTCGACAATTCAAATATTCAATTGAACTGAAGGTTTGAATAACCGAAATAAATGTTGAATTGCCGAATACATGTTTTAATTTGACACCAAAAACGCGCCCTACGGATATGCTTGCGTTGCGTCGGTTTTGGAGCATGCTTAGAACCACTTCCTGTGTTGCAATTGCGACTCATTCCCCTTTGAACTGTTTGTTTCAACGAAGTGCCACAAGGTTCAAGCTTCAAAAATCACCGTCTATAATAAGTAAAGCTAAATCAACAGGCACTTACCTTTGGAAGAGAATTAATGAAGCTGTGTATGTTAGCAGCCTTTGCAGCAGCTTCAATTTCATCCCTTGTTACGTCACGTGAGTTGTCGCCGTAAGCAATGTTATCAGCAATGCTGAAGCCAAACAAGACGGGCTCTTGTGAAACGATACCAATTCTCGAGCGCAACCACTGAATATTCAGAGTTCGAACATTGTTACCATCAATCGCCTAAGAGTATAAAACAAAATCAACTGCAGCTTTACCCTCAATGTCCATCTTCAGAGACTTTACTTACAGCTATTGAAAGAGTTGACTGTTTTACTCTCTAACTTACCACTTCTCCGTCCTCGGCATCATAGAATCTTTCCAACAGAGAAACAACTGTACTTTTCCCACAACCACTCGAACCAACAAGGGCAAGTTTTTGTCCTTTTTGAACAGACAGTGTTAATCCTCGCAATACCTTGATATTCGGCCGGGTTGGATAGCGGAAACGTACGCTTCGTAGCTGAATTGTGCCTGTTACAGTGCCCTTTAAGAAAGCAAAAGATACGAACTATTATAGATGGCAAAACTGTGACCTGTTCGACCAGAGGTTTTTGACGTTAGAGCTACAAGTCAGTCAGGACATGGGACCTGGGGCACTTTTGTATTTAAGTGCGTACATAACATTGCTCCAGATCTGTCTAGAGATAATTTTATGAAGTCTTCACACAACTACTCTATAAGGCGCAATGGTTTAGATCTTTTGCTTCCCAAAGTACACACAGAAACTGCAAAGAAAGGCTGTTTTTATTCTGGAGCGCTAGCTTTTAATGGTTTGCCATCGTACTTGAAGGAGATTTGGTCAATTGTGCCGTAATTTTAAAATCGAAGCTCAAGGACTTATTTTTTATTTTTTATAAGTGTTTAAATATTCATGTAATTATCTAGTTATTCAATAGGCCAGTTCTGAGTTGATGTCAGCCTCCTTTTCAAAACGAGTCTAATTGCGAAGTTTTTCTTTTGCAAATTAGTATTCATTCATATATAAAGTAGAACTAATTACCATCACAAAAATTTCGCACTTAGACTTGCTTTGAAGAGGAGGCAGACATGAACTCGGAAATCTTGTAGAGTATATTAGAGTATTCCAATTTTCACTTATTTAGATATTTAATTATGGCTTCTTGTTATTTATAATTTATTTCTAGTCCCCCAGGTCACCCATTTATAACAGATTTGTCTGACGAGTTTACCCTGGTAAAATATGGGTTTATTATTATTATGGCAGTTTAAAACTCCTGAATGCCAGGCCCTAGTCACAAATACTGGGCGTATAAACGTAGCCAGTATTATCTCAAAATTTACGAGTTTACATAAGATAGGAATAAAATTGCATAAAATTAATAAAATAAATATCTATCCAAATAATATCTACGGAATTCTAATTGTGTGTTGTCTCATTAGCGCCCCAAAGGTGTCCAAGTGGCTAGCACATGACTTAGTATGTTTTAGCGATGTGAAGGGTGTGGCTTAGGACGGCTTTCTGCATTCTTCTGAGTACCTCTCGGTACCTATCTGAGCCCACTAACGTCTTGACTTCATCCTTCAGACTCCTTGAGTAACCACCAAAAGCGTCAATGACGATGTTGAACTGTCGAATCTTGTACCCTGGGTGCTGTCTCTTGAGCTCTAGTCGCAAAGGCGCATACTTTAAGGTCTTCTCATCTTTCTGCTTTCTGTTATCCATCCAGGGACAGCTCATCTCTATCAGCATCACCTCCTTGTTTTCCCTGTCTACTAACCTAGCGTCAACTCTGTTGGATCTTATTATTATTATTCTTCTTCTTCTTCTTCTTCTTCTTCTTCTTCTTCTTCTTCTTCTTCTTCTTCTTCTTCTTCTTCTCCTCGAAAGTCTAATAGATAACTCAATTGGTTTTGCCAGTGATTATCCGCTGGATAGTGATTTATCTGGTGGATAGCGTTATCCACCTTTTGAACAACAGAGGCCTGATATTCAAAAACCTGGGATTTTCACACTAGTTTGGGTACTGTCGTTTCCAAATACAAACTATTTTTTCTATAGGCCACCATTTGGCAAACCACTGAAGAAAATAAGAGAATCCCTCACTACGTTTCGGTTGGAGTGCGGGTTTATTGGCGGCATGGAATAAAAATGCTAAGCTTTGAGACACTTGCCTCTACATGAGAAAAAACTCTCAGTCTTGCATCAAGGAGCATGCGAGTTTAGAAGTGGACGGAGCCGGACTTTAAGGCTAATGAATGTAACCGATGAACAAACATAAGAGACGTGATACTTTTTATCCCATCCTCACCCCGCAACCTCGCACTTTCACTTGGCCTTGGTTGTTAGCAAGGTTAAATGCCATATCCGGCGGTTAAGCCCTACAGAAAAAAGGTCGAGTTTTCCAGTGGAAAGTGCCATCCACTCTCCAAGCAACCAGAGTCTGGTAAAAGAGATTCCGCAGAGGCCAAAGATTCGAGGCTACGGTAACGAACACAAAAACAGGGCAGGGCCAACCTTTGAATCGTTGACCCCAAAAGAAAAACCCTTCGAAACCGAAAATGAGCTTTGGTAGTATTCTTACCGGTGTTAAGCCGTTCTCAGAGGAACTATCAATGAGAGGTTTCCGTTCGAAGATTTTAAGCAGGCGCGCAGCTGCCACTCTAGCTTTCTCGTAATCTGGTGTGAGAGCGCTGATCTGACCCAACGTAAAACCACCCATTATAATGGCGAGCACCACCCTGTTAGGAAAATCAAAACAAACGCGTGGTTACAGCACGAAGTGTAACATTTCCGCTGGCAGGCAAGACGGTGACCTTCACCGTTATACGGTAATAATCAATTCTGTTTTTCGCTTTCAGTGTTATTTCAATACAATTTCAATTTGGTCTTCATCAAGTCCGGTTCTAGACATATTTCTTCAAGAACTCACTCTCCAAAAGTTCGATTCCTACTTTGGGTCCTCGATGGAGTGGAGTGACTTTTGTTTGCGAGGCATCGTATTTTGGTTGCTATTGCTATTTTTAGTTTTGATTCATATGTCACAAGTGCATACACGAAGTGCAAATGGTTACCCAAAATTCTCCAAGTTTACCCGTTTACGAAAATGCAATGTATTTCCAGCATACTCTAAACTATTTCTTGGACTTGCAAGAACCACACATACTCTGTTGACAGGCCCACTACCCACTACCTTTCACCACCGAGACTTAAACAATGTTCCTGACTGCTCTCAGTGAATGCTCGGCGGCATAGTCATCATCACGAAGCACTGCGCATGCCCCAATTCGAGCCACATTTCTGGTCTTAGCTTCAACTGATCTGGTTTAAGTTTCAACATGAGTAATAAAGTTAATAGCAAACTGCTGTACATCTTACTTCATGACTTCTTCCATAGTCAACTCCCTTTCCGTCATCACAAGATATGCTCCATATCTGAATGCTATGGCATTGGCAAAAAACATGAACGCCTCTGACAAGCCGAATGATGCTCCTTGCCAATGAGCTTTTTTCCTGGCCCTCCTGTAAATATCCACACAAGAAATTATTTGTAAGCAACGTGCAGAGGTAAAAAAAAAACGAAAATACAATGTCAGAAATTTTCGTTTTCGTGTTCCACATTACCTACTCGTAGTGCGGTTTGTTTTCCTCTGCACCAGTCTCCGTTTCGTTTTGGTGCCTACTATTGTTATTGTGCATACACTCTGCGCATCTTGAGATACTTGGGTTTTCTATGGGTGGTGCTAACTAATACAGAGATATTTTTGCGCAGTTTGAAACTATGCGGAGATAGCAGAATTCAACAACTGCTCTTAGTATCAAAAAGAAAATTGGGGGTAACCATGCATTTTACATAGATAATTAAGCTTCAATTTGGAAAAGAACGCCATACATTGCTTTTATATTAAAGCTTTTTACAAATATTGCTGATTAATATTCAATATCTTTGAAAAATGCGTGGTTACCCCAAATTTTCCTTTTCCGATTTCAATAACACTTGTTAAGATTTGCTTTTCCCGCATATTTATAAACCGGGCAAAAATACCTTTGAATTAGTAGTAGGCACCGTCCTTAACAAGCCAATAAAATGGTGCTTACTTGGAAGGTGCTTCTAAAGCTGCGGCATATTTTTCATAAAATGTGCTTTCTCTGCCCAAAGATACCACAGTTCTGATGTTTTCAATTGTTTCCACCGCAATCTGTTGACGCACGACAATAACAATAAGATCAGTGCACTCTAGAAAGGATCATCAGAGACATGCGATCAATTTATGCAATTGCGAGAAACCCCGAACTCGATTTATCGTAAATGATTAATAAACGCCCGGAGCGATTCTTTAATTTTAGGGGTCCAAGAGGGGGCGTTTAATAGATAGGAGGCGTTTTTTCTCGTAACTTATTTTAACGAACTCAACAAAACTGTATACAGTATGCTTTCCGCCAAAAACGTTTTAATGTTAAACGAATCTCGACTGCGGGCTGACGGCTTTTGCATTCGATGGTTTCTAATTTAATTTTTTTTGTCTTTCGCTATAATTAAGAGCGTGCTTCAACGAGTGCAACCTGTTTTCACATTATAACCAAACGCTGATCATGAAGTCCAGAATCCTTGCTGGTTTTCTAGCTGCGTCTGAATCGAACTCCCTTACCGTCCAAGTTTGTGGAAAACGAAAACGCGAAGTGGGTCTTCGGCTTTTACTTCGGGTAGAAGAGCACAGAACACGTCATCAGAAAGGAATGCAAATGCGAGAAATTTAGTCTCAAATTATTATTACATCGAGTTGAAGTGTGGAGTCGAAGTTTGGCAGTGTGAAGTTAACTTCCACACCGCCAAACTGATGACGCGTTCTGTGCTCTTCTACCCGAAGTAAAAGCCGGGTCTTGTCATTCCTCGATGCTATCAAGCTCGAACAGGCAGGAAAAAAAGTGCAGATATATTAAGCACCGAGATAAAGAAGATCAAAGAGCGCTATCCTTACTTTGAACTCGAAACTGAAATTGAAATTGAAATTGAACATGACATAATACACAAACCGATGATAATCAAGCACACCCTGCGAGCAGAGCCTCCTTTTGTCTTTTTCCTTACTGAGAAGGAGAAAAGTAGGCTCTGCCCGAATCGCGTCAACTCTTTGAAGTCGCCGCAGTCCGAACTTCTGGACTAGTCAATCTTGCTTTCTCTCGTCAAACCGGTTTTTCCAGTGTGAGCGTCAATTTAGTGACAAAACCGATGGTTGTAATTGAGCCCGCTGTACCATGGCGGCAAGATCTGGCACATTAGGCTTGGGTTCGAGACTGCATCCTGGCAACATGCAGCGCATACTCAATAAAGATCTTACTCGATTCATGCAGAGTCTTTCTCGAGAACGCCAAAATCGAGCAAGCAAAAGAAAGGCTCTGCTAGCAGGGTGAATCAAGGAATGAAATTAATAAATCGATTGATTTTGCTCTATTTCGCCATTTCCTAGTATTTTGGAGCAATTTTTACGGGGGGCGTTTAATACAAACTTAATAGCGTTGGGGGGGGGGGGGGGGAAGGGAAGCGTTTATTAGATCATTTACGGTAAATCAGCGGCCGTTCTATTATTTATCTTACACCTCCTGTTTTAGATGTAGGCTAGTTTATCGAAGCGAGAAAAGAAAACACCGCAAAACAAAAGGTTTAATGAGCAGCACAATACCTCTGAGAGCCCCGCACATGCGTTTCACACTTGACAACGAGATGAAATGAACAAATTTGAGGTTATGTGAAGAACGCGAGCGCCTGCCGATAAATTTTTAGTTTTCTCTCCAACCATCCGCACCGTTCATACCAATCTTATTTCAGGAATGTTGAGAAGTACTTTCCATGTCGAACGACTTGGAATAGTCGAAAAACGGGAAATAATATTTTTCAGATAATGGCCCGGGCAAACGGCTTCAACATTTGTTTCATCAACAGTTCGATTTTGTTGAACGCCGTTGAACGATGTTGACAGCTGATTGACGCTGGTGTGGCAAACAGTAACAACATAGTTAACTGAATAGAGTGTAATGTGAAGTGCTAGATTTCTATCCCATATGAACCATGTGAGCGTTAGCCCTACTGATGGAAATGGGCCCACACAAGGACAGAGAAAAACTCTGACCAGGGTGTGGGCCCATTTCCATCAGTAGGGCTAACGCTCACATGGTTCATATGGGATAGAAATCTAGCACTTCACATCACACTCTATTCAGTTAACTCTGTTTAAAATATAAGTGCTACACGGCCAACGTTTGTATAAACGTAACCTTTCCTTGTGCAGTAACAACATAGACCACTTTCATGCATGAATAGCGACCACCTTAACATTCTTTTGTATTTATGTTAATTAGACTTACTACCCTCATTTTGAAACAAATATTCTCTTGAAATTTGCTCGTCGTAGCGAGGCTAGAAAGGGTTACTAGCATTAAAACAACCGAGAATTTTATTTGGCCGCCATTATGAAAGAGGTCTACTTGATTTAACAAAGCTTTACCAGCTGAGGCCTGGCATTCAGCCCCGCCCGCGGTTGTTACTATGGATACGGGCATGGATACGTCGTTGAGAAACCGATAAGTGTGCACGCGCTTACCTAACAATGTTGAAAGAGGGAGGGGAGGGGAGCAAACTGCTTCAACTTCGCGATAACAAAAGAAATGTTGAATTGCTGTTGAAGCAAAGTTTAAACGCTTTGAAACTCTTTCAACATCGGTTTAAAATGTTTCAACACGGTTGAAGGGGGTGGCACACGGTTTCGGCATTGTTGTTCTACAAAATCGAACGGATGTTGAAGCAAATGTTGTTGGGTTTTGGGGAATTCCTATAGCATCTACGATTTCTCTGGTTTCTAAAACAGAAAAACTGACCTTGCCGGACTGGACAAT
>OX421450.1:47027869-47050369 GCA_949126865.1 Montipora capitata
ACGCAGAACCTGGTCTTCGCTTTGCAGACAATCTGCGTGATACTCGAACAGACAGTTTTCGTTCCAACTCGGTGTCTTCATGTTCACTATCGCTTGACATGTGAGACATGCTACGCATGAAATTTGCTGCTGCCATTGATTCTGAAAGTCAATCACGTTTAAACTATGATTAATAACTACATGTGCCGTGTGCATGTAGAGAAAATAATTGTGTACTCTTACAGCACCAAATTCTTTTTAAGGAGAAAATTAATTAATCCAAATTCAGCAATTAGCAAGCTACAGAAAGCTGTATTTTCACTCAAATTTGTAACTGGCATTATTAGAGCAACTTTGTGTCTTGTAGGACAGAGAAAAAACAGCTTTCAAAAGATCCATTCACATCACAACATATTACTTTTGTATTGATGAGTGGTAACTGTTATAACCCATGTGTCCAAACTTTGCAATTTTGCTTTTTTAAAAATTTTTATTAACCTTTTTGTTCAACATCATCATTGTCGTCATCATCATCATCAATGTCACCACCGTGTTCTTTTTCTTCAAACGTCTGTAAAAAAAAACACATGATGGGTGAGTTCCCTCCAGAAGGTTAATTGAGACGACAACAACACAGTATTTCATACAATTAAGTCACTTGAGTCAATTCATCAAACGTAAAACTCGAGGATTTTGGCACTGATAAATGTTGTTAAATGATGTACCTGAAGCACGACCAATTGGTGATAAACTCCATCAGTTTGCATCAGCTCATCATGGCTGCCTTGCTCTATAACCACACCTTCCTGAATGGCAGAAATAACATCAGCATTCCTGACTGTTGATAAGCGATGGGCAATAACAATGGTTGTACGTCCTTGGCGTGCCTGTGAAAGACAATAAAAAAAAGTACCATTACAAAATGCATCAGAAGTAACTGTAAGCTTCATTTCCTCTATCAGCACTCACATCACCAGATGCAACACTCATTACAATTATTAAATGGCATTAATGCTGTTAATTAAGAAGAATAACTTACAATGAAGATTAAAACTCAATCATTAGAATTCGTGTAGTTTGTAGAATGGAGTTTCTCTTAATAAAAGCCTGTGGGTTAATTGGCATTACACGTAGATTCTTTTAAGTTTGTTTTTTCATCTGTTTTTGGTAGTAACACACTTTATTCAGAGCAGCATTCTTGACCCTTGACCTACAATCCCAGACAAACTGGCACACATGCAATGTTTGAGGTATTATCTAACATAATCTAACATAAATGTTGCACATGAAAAGGGGCTATTTATCCACCCCGACCCCTCACTGACTGTTGTACATGTATACCCAAACATTCATGTTGTTTAGTATCATCAGCTTACTTGGGGTCAACAAGTAAGGGGTATTGGGTTGGGCAAAGGTATTAGGCGGTCAGGAAAGAGACATGTACACTGTACGTATGTGTACAAGAGTGTCCCAAACAAAATTTCTCTAGGATTCTACCTGGCTTAACAGGTACTTTACTACTCATCTGTTTAGGGTTGTACATGTCACTCACTTTATCCAGAGCAGCTTGCACTAATGATTCACTTTCAGTGTCAAGTGCAGAGGTTGCTTCATCAAGCAACAATATCCTGGGATCTCTGATAAGAGCACGAGCAATGGCAATGCGTTGTTTCTGCCCTCCACTTAACTGTGTTCCTCGCTCTCCAACAAGAGTGTCATAGCCCTGCATGGATTGATATAATTAAGTTAAACGTTTTCATTGACTGGAAAATAAGCCAAGAGACCTGAACATCATAAAGACGATTGGGTAATTAGTCATCTTTAACAGTTACTGTAACAAATATTGAAGATTACAAATACTGACTAAAGATGTACATGATTGTACACTTACCAGAACCAAAAATGAATATACAATAAAAACCTAACAAAATTAAGATTTTCCCAACTTTCTAACTCATCTACTCCCTAAGAACCTTCAGTACTATATTAGTATAATATTTTCTAAAGAAAAAAAAGGGAAGACAAGGAAGGGTATCTCTCTTGTTTTTCCATTGCAAATAGGACTACAAAGTAACACTGAAACAATTCAATATTATTGAACTCACCTGTGGTAGCTTAATGATGAAGTCATGGGCATTTGCCATTTTTGTAGCATTTTCTATTTGCTCCTGAGTCACACCGTCTTTTCCGTATCGAATATTTTCAGCTATGGTAGTATCAAATAACACTGGCTCTTGACTCACAACACCTATGTGCTGCCTCAGCCATTTTAAGTTCAAACTGCGAATATCATGACCATCAACAGTTACCTTGATGGACAAAAATAACACAAAATCAATGTTCTTTTGTAATTTGTTTTAAAACAAATATCAGTAACTGTACGCATGTACATGTACTTCTCTTATTTAAATTTTTACACCTCTCAATATTCTTTTTGAAAAAACAAAACACTAAGCCAACTAGATAACAATAACAATAACAATAATGTTTTTCTCCTAAACTGTAGTCAGCATCACTAAGAAATCCAAAATGTACATGTTCCTCGTTATTGAAATAAGCTCACGAACAGTATCACTGTACTTATTTATAATAACTGTCATCCACAATTCAATCAATAACCTGTATTTTTTCTATACATTTAAGTACAAGAACAGTCATTACTTTGCTATTTTCAGCTTTGATACCATGATCATACCTGTCCACTACTTGGATCATAGAACCTCTGAAGCAGCTTGACAACTGTACTCTTTCCACAGCCACTTTCACCCACCAAAGCTACTGTATGTCCACTCTGCACCGTTAGATTCAAACCTTTCAAAATCTGTCCCACAAACAAAAGTAGCATGCACACAGTCATGTAATTTCATTGCCACAGAATTGCAAAGTTAACAAACTAACAGATTTACACGTAATACAGAAAATTGCCTCTCACGGCCAGCTACTCTTCCTTGATTTTCACTCAAACCCTTGTAAAAGACAGAGGGTGTAATTTAAAGTGCAGGTTGCAGGTCACTGTTTTACCATAACTGAAACAACCCAAACCTTTACAAAAATGCTAAACTTATGCTTAAATATTATTTTTTAGGTTTAGTGTTGTCATTGGTAAAGGTTTGGTTTGTTTGAGCTATGGCCTCGAAACAATGACCTGCAACTCTCACCTGCAACCTGCAGTTTACACCCTCTGTGTAAAAGACAAGAGTGACTGCCACTTACATTAAGAAGCCCAGGTATATTGAAAACCAGCAGTTTAAATAAGTTTTTTAGTAAACGGCTGGGTTTGTGGAGTAGGCGGCTGTGGCAAGAAAGAAAGCACAAGGCTCCTTTCCCCTAGGGGGGTCTGGGAGTATGTTCCCCAAGAAAATTTTGAAATCTAGTAGCTCGGAAATGGCATTTACAGCAACCTGGGTATCAACATCAGTCACAAATATTTATTAACACGTAGCTGCACATGGACATGTTAGAAGACATTTTTTTTGCACTCTCAATCTCTTGTTGAAATAACAAAATAACAAAATATCACCTCCAGCTGCACGTTTTCTAGTTTTGTCTTCCATTTTAATAAACAACATGTGGAAAACCGGAAGGTCGTATGTAGTGAATGTATTCAACATTATGCAGCATGGCAGCATGGCGGACTGCAAAGATCGCATTAGTGAGTGGCTGAGGTGAGCCAAATAACCAGGAATTCATAAAAATATCCAACGTCCAAAAAGGAGCAGAACATCCAGCAAAAGGTTTCTTGATATTCTACATGTAGTTGTTTTATTGAATTAAGTAAATTAAAATGGATCGAAGTGAAACGGTGAGGATCGTGTACTTTACGCTTATCGAATAAGTAGGTGCATGGCAATAACTTAGGAAGTAGCCGGCGAAATTCACCAGTTGCCAGCTTCTAATAAAACCTCTGGAAAACCTTGAATGGCTATTAATTTGTCCTTTGACTGCAAGCGGATGTTGGTCAATTGTCAGCCAACTGTTAGCCTTATGTTGACCACTTGAAAGATGACAGTCATCGAAGGAGCTGTTGTTTATTTTACTGTACTTCACCACATTGAACAACATCCTTGGTTAAGATATTTGAATAAAAATTGAACAATTGAGTTTATAATAATTATGACATTGACAGTCTGATTTTAAAAAAATGCAAATCATACTCAGTCTGATTATAATTGCCAGCTCTTTTGTTTGAACATTCAACTCCCAAGATGCCTTCACTAATTAAGTCCTTGACAGTGTGGGATTGGGGTTTAGCCTTCCCCTGTTCATGCAACACATAATAAGTACATAATTGTGTAGCTACAGTAGGTCCAAAGGTAAATTCTTTAACAAGAACAATAATAATTATTATTATTGTTAATAATCTGGTTTCCATAATCTTAATTAGTGAAGGCATATTGCTACAATTTAAAATGCAGATTATAGCTAGACAAGACTGGGTCTGTCATGGAAATGTGAATTTCAGTCTCTCACATCGATCCTGACCTGAGTACTCTGCTACAGATGATGAAAAATAGCTTGACAAGAAAGTGCATAGTTTTAGAATTAACTTCCCATCAGTAAATCTTGTGCCAAAAATACTGTTTGCTAAAAAAGTTATTTCAGCTCGGCTATATCCCCCAAAAGTTAAATCGCACATCAAAATATCACTGAGCTGTACTTGATATTGAAATACTCATCCATGTACAAGTACCTATACATGCAATAATTAATTTGCTCGAGTTTTTCTTTCTCCTCAAGAACCAAAACTTGATTTGAGTTAATATGAATTAGACTTTCAAATGATTCTTAAAATATATGTTTTCCCACAGTGTGTTCCTATCAAGTATTTAGCAGCAAGTGACTGAAGCATTAAATTCATTGATTGAAATTTTTGTTGTGCTTTGACTGAGTACCTGAATATCTGGTCGTGAAGGATAAACAAATTCAATGTTGTTGAATGCCACATTTCCTTGAAAGGAACTGTCATCTAGTACTACTCCCTCTGTAGAGTTGGAATCAATTGGAGGAACCTTTAAAACAAAACAATTAAATAATTAACACAATTATTAAAAGTAATGTGTTCTGGTTGAGATTCAGTAATACTGTGTATCAGTCAGCTGTTACAACAATTCATACTCTACTTTCTCAAATCCCATAATACACCTTGTTTACCACTCAAAATTTTGCATCTATTAGGCATTGTTTTTGATTTCTCTTGGGACATCTTAGTGTCTACTAACTGATGAGTGTTGTTAGGTGGATGTGAAATAATTATTGTTACCCGGTCAATAATCTGAAACACTTTGTATGCTGCTCCTCTAGCTGTTGCCACATCATTAAAATTAGGACCAGCTTGACCAAGTTGCATAGCACCAATCAGGACTGAAAAAAATACCTGAAAATAAAATCAATAATTGAGTCTATTTTTTTTAAGATTTGTACTGATACTTGAGGACCACCTTGGGGTACATTAAAATTATTGTATAACAAAAGGGAGTCAAACATCATTAACCGGGCAACCCTAAAACCCGGAATCCGGAATCACAGGTCATTGTTTTACCAATGCAGAGAGTAAAAAATATCCTAAACATTCATAAAAGCTAACCTTAGGCCTAATTAGGCCTAAACAAACGTTTTTAGGCCTAAGGTTAGCTTTTATGAATGTTTAGGATAGTTTTTACTCTCTGTATTGGTAAAACAATGACCTGTGATTCCGGATTCTGGATTCCGGATTCTGGGTTTTAGGGTTGCCCTCATTAACCCAACCCTTAGATACTACCAAAACCACCAATCTGTGGAATGGGCCTATAATTACCCACTTCCATTAAACATTTTGATGAAAATTCGTTTCCCACTGACTTAACACTGTAAGGTGTACCGGAATGACCGCAACAATGGAAAAATATGTTTTCAAAATTCAAATCTGTTTTCTTTGGCAATTACAGAAAAACTCCCATGAAGAAACCTGTGGTGAAGTCTCCCCCCTTTCCGATAATGTCTTGTATAATCTTCCTTAAGTCTTCTCCAAGAGATTTTCCATGATTATACAGCCTTCCACATGTGCTAAGTTCTGCCATGATGTTGAACACAATACCTCTCAAGAATTTGAACTATTTACAAGCGAAAGTGGGCAGGGAAGAGACAGGTAAATTCTCGCCCATTCCACAGGTCGCCCATTCGCCCACTCGCCCATTCCACAGGAACTGTGGTTCTCGTAGTGGGAACTTCAATCTAATTAGACCCCAACATTTACAATAAATTTGAACCTGAATATAAAGCTTCAGTAGTTGAGTTGATACAGTATATGTACATGTAAATGTACTACACATTCTGTAAACCAATGTATTGGTTATGCATAAATATGTATATTAACAGTCTGACCCATAATTCAACCCTAACCCTAATCCTGTACACAATTATTTTGTAAGGACACACACTGTCAAAATGGTCTTGAAGAGTAAGGTGTTTTAATAAAATTTGAAGTTGATGAATAGTTTAAAAAGAGTAACCGACAGCTGACATCTTTAAAGCAAATTTTAATGATAGGTTTGAAAGAATGTCTTTAATTAATGGGGACACACAACCAGTTTAGGAAGAAAGGTAGCCATCTTCGCCAAGTGAAGTAGCCAACACTTTTTTCGACTGTCGGTGCTTATTAAAACCACTGTGAATAGTTTTCAATCCCTCAGAAATTCAACCTGAAGCTATAACAGTTGAGAGGGTTTTAAGGCAAACTGTCCAAAATCACAGACTGTGCTCCTTTAATCCTGGTTTTCATCTGCATTGTAGAGCTGCCTAAATGTATAAACAAGATTATGTGTTTGGCATTGCCCCTCAACCATTTTGGTCTAACTTATGTTTAAGCACAGATTAACCTGAGAAGCAAATCACTTACTATAAGCAAATCCCCTCCATTCATTTCTCCATCAATAATCAGCTTGGCACCATACCTGAATAAAAAGGATGTTGAGAAACTGGGAACTAAGATGCATTGAACACCTCACCACAAAATGACTATGGGGCTGGGGTAATTAATGGTACATGTAAGATCACTCCCTTCCCACCAATGTGACCTGGGTTCAATTCCTAGACTCCGCATTATACAGCTTGAGGGATGAGTTTGTTGGGTTTTTTTCTGAGTACTCAAGTTTCCCCTCTCCTCAAAAACCAATGTTTGAGTTAAATTGATTTGATTTCTTTGTACAGTGATTGTTGTGTACATGTGAGTATTGTATAAAATATTATTCTCAATATAAATTATTAGGGTTATTAAACCCTATCATCATCATCATCATCATCATCATCATCATCATCATCATCATCATCATCATCATTATTATTGGAGAAAGGTGCGTCTAAGCCTTGCCAGCCAACAAAACTCTAACATGATCACGGTGTCGATGGATTTTTTTCTCAATACGAAAATTTTCGAATGAAAGGTGATCAAACCAAAAGCAATCCCTGTACATCTTAATCACAGTAAAACTATGAGATCCTATACATGAAATTGAATCACTTACCAAAAGGCCAAGGCATAGGAACCAAACATAATAAGTTGGAAGAAGGCCATACCCAGCCCCGACGTTAAACCTTTCTTGATACCAAAGTCTTTCGCTTCTCCCAGATGTGAAGCATATCTGTAGGGTTTTCAAAGCAAAGATACACATATATTCATGCAGTTGCATCAGTACATTAGCCATGCAAGAGCAAAAACGTGCCATTTAAAATCAAAAAATGCATTAATTTGTCTTCCTTGCAATGGCCCACAACCACAAATTATGATACATCATTGTACTCCACGAAGAAAAACAAAATTATCTGGTAATTAAGTAAATTGCAGAAATATACAAAAAGTGCATGACTGGAGAATAATTGGGGGAAACTAAATTCCCATACAAAAAATATTCTTCAATATTAAACATTCCAAAAAAATTGAGAAGTAAAGTTTAAATTTGGCCCAAAACTAGCAATTAAATTGCATACTAAAAATTAATTGACACAAATGATCTAATAGATAGGACTTAAAACTGCTTATTGAAGGTGCATGCATACAATATATTGTCTGATGGGATACTATTCAAGTCTGTTAATATGTAGCGATTAAAAAATGAAAATTTAAAGTCATTTGTATGACGTGTCTTCTTAGGTCTTATCTTAAAATTATGGTTCCTGCACATTTTTGCTAATACATTAAAATGAAAAAAAACACACAAGGATCTATTATGTCACAGTGTCCAAAAATAATCTTGTACATCTGCACTAAGTAGATAAATGTCCTTCCTAACTCAAGCAAAGGCTATCTTAGGACCTTAAGTCTCTCCTGATATTCTTTCTCTGATCCACAAATGACTCGAGTGGCTCGCCTCTGTATGTATATTTTGACATGCTTCACTGAATACGGAATCCAGACCTAGCTGACAGCCATATCCAAAATTGGATGCACTAACGTCTTATATGCTGTCAAGACTCCTTCAAAATTGTTTGGACCAAAGGTTCGCCTGATCAAACCTAGAATCTTATTAGCTTTAGCACATGTGCAAAGAAGGTAACTGTCATGTGCAAAGAAGGCAATTTAAAGGCAATTTTACTGTCACGCAAGTAAAATTGTAGTTAATGGATCGTAACCAGAAACCCATAAGAGTTGAAAGGTGTTACATGCGTTCGCAGCTTCTGAATATTCAGTGCGAACTGATTGGTTGATTGTTTCAGTGCTAAGTACCATACATATTTGGAAACCCCTCACTCTTGTTGTTCCAAATATGGTACTTAGCAAATTGAATATTCAGAAGCTTGTTTCCCAGAACACAAGGGGCCATTACACGTTTCAACCCTTATGGGTTTCTGTCGTAACAATATTACCGGTATCTGTAACCCTTTCATGGCGGCTCTGTTTTCAATGTACAATGTAGCATTTGTGGCTAAACTACAGAATACAGGTTACATGTTAGATAGAACAGCTTGGCGGCTCGCCAGTCAAGAAGAATGAGTGTATGCGGCTCGACGGCTAGTCACTTACGGCCTAAGCACTCTTAGCTCTCGTTTACGGTCCGGTTAACTACACTTTTTATGAGATCGTCTAAAGAATATAGCACTCGTTTACTGATTTAACCTAGAAGCGCTTATTTCAGTAATTAGGTCGAAGCACTCTTTTAAAATTTTAGCTGTCAATTTACGGTTTGGTTAACTTCACTTTTTATGAGATGGTCTGAAGAATATAGCACTTGTTCACTGACTAAGCTTAAGCACTTGTTTCAGTGATTAGGTCGAAGCACTCTTAGCTTTCATTTTATGGTTTCGTTAAGTACTACACTTTTTATGTTTTGCATTCAGCTTGTAGTGCTGGGAAGATAAGTGAGGTTCCTTTGTCACACAATCGCCAGAAGTCGCACAGGCTAACCTAACGCAAGGCAGTGCTCCCCCATTAACGCCAACTGGAGTCAATGTTTATCCGATCATTTATCTGTGGAAGTCCAGCCACTTGTGCATTCTCAACAGCCAAGAACAAAAGCCACTGTGAAATAGACGTTAAGTCACTTGTCCATAGTAAAGATTCTGCCGAGGGTAAAGTGGAAATGCTGGAGACCATAGTTAAGATCAGAATGGACATTCTCCTTCCTTTAAAGTCCAAGTTGGTACAAACTAATGACCCGCCCTGGATCAACCAACAATTAAGAGTCTCATTCACCGCCGCCAAAAGGATCTTGTTCAAGGCTACCGGAAGCTGTACTGTGCCCTTAATCATGTTAATCGCGACAGGAAAGCATGCCGTGCAAAGTTCTATAATCTCAGGGTCGAACATTTAAAGGACTGTAAGCCGGCAGCCTGGTGGCGTGAAGTTATGAAGCTCAGCGGTATGCCGGATGCAGCTATAAGAGGTGCTAATCCAGCTACTCTCTACCAACATATTGAATGCGGCCAGGGAGACTCCCCCACAAGCACGATAGATATTGCTAACACTATCAACCAGGCGTTCTTGGTTCCTATGAGATCCTTCACCCCACCCCCCTTACATTAAGTAGTTCAACTAATTCTAACCAAGATACTTCTTTTCAGGTTTCAGAAATAGGGCCACTGGTTCAGACGGAATTCCTGGCTGGCTTCTCAAAGAGGATGCAGATTTATTAGCACCGCCTGTTTCTGACATCCTGAACTGTTCATTTAAAGAAGCAGGGTTGCCTCAGTCTTGGAAGGATGCTGACATTGTTCCTGTTCCAAAGCGGAAACCAATATATGATGTAAACAAAGATCTCCGCCCAATATCCTTGACTCCTGTACTCTCTAAGGTTGCTGAAGATTACGTCGTGGAGTATTTTCTCAAGCCTGTTGTTTTGGAAAAAGTGGATGTACGGCAGTTTGGGGCTGTGCCAGCTTCCAGTACAACACAAGCACTAATAAGCATGGTCCACGCGTGGCTTAGAGCTACTGATAAGAATGGAGCAACTGTCAGAACTGTCCTGTTCGACTTCTGCAAGGCCTTTGACCTTATCGATGACCATATCCTAATTCAGAAGCTCGCTTTATACAATCTCCCCAGCGAAATATTTAACTGGATAGTGGACTTCCTGTCCTGTCATCCCCAGCACGTCAAGCTAAGCCAGGACTGTTACTCTGAGTGGTGGCCATTCCATCAGGGCTTCCACAGGCGACAAAACTTGGTCCCTGGTTGTTTATTATGATAAACAACCTCAACATCCCAGGCACAGACATTTGGAAATATGTTGACGATTCCACTATTTCAGAAATAGTTATGAAGTCGAAGGCCAGTGAAATACAGCAAGCTGTTGATTAACTTGTGACACAAACCTCTGCTGACAAGTTTCAACAAAACGAAACTAAGTGCAAGGAACTACGTATAACCTTCAGTCGTTTTAGGAGGAACTTTGATCCAGTTAAGGTTAATGGTCAGGATTTGGAGTGATTGAAACATGCTAAGATCTTAGGTTTGCAGATATCTAGCGATCTTACGTGGAATAACCACATATCAGAGATCGTAAAGAAAGTAAACAAGCCCCTTTATTTTCTACGCCAGCTAAAGCGATCACGTGTTAAGTCGGAAGAACTTCTACTTTTCTACTTGACTGTATAAAGCCTGTTACTGAATACGAATGCCCTGTTTATCGTCATAGCCTCCCACAATACCTGTCATTCGATCTTGAGAATGCCAAAGGCAAGCATTGCGTATTATCAGAAACCCATAAGGGTTGAAACGTGTAACGGCCCCTTGTGTTCTGGGAAACAAGCTTCTGAATATTCAATTTGCTAAGTACCATATAATTTTGGAACAACAAGAGCGAGGGGTTTCCAAATATGGTACTTAGCACCGAAACATTCAACCAATCAGTTTGCACTGAATATTCGGGAGCTGTGAACACGTGTTACACGTTTCAACCCTTATAGGTTCGTATTTATTCAAGTTGCTCATATGATGAGACCCTTTCCACGACCGTGTTAGTCCCTTTGCACAAGCGCCGCAAGCTCTTACGTGATAAGCTTTTTAATTCTATCTTATGCAATCCTTCGCACAAGCTGTATAGCTTACTTCCTTCTAAGAACAAATGCGAGGTTAATTTAAGGAATAAGAGAGCTTTTACCACACGACACCTCAATACCATCCGCAGTCGCAATAGTTTTATCCATCACTATGTCAGAAAGGCAATGATGTAAATATTTCCTTTTTAATATTTCCAGATTTTTTAAGCTTTCCTGATTTTATTGTAAATCATACGTAATTCAGCTTATGGCTGCCATGTTTTTGATCAATATAACTCTTTCACTGCTGTTGTCGAGTATACTCAACATAGGATTACGTGACTCCCACTGCGGATGTCGAGAATACTCGACACAAGAGAGTGTCCCAAAGTGCTGTCGGAAATTTGTTCCTATAGGGGCATGCATGCAAAGGGGTTGTTTCGTATACCCTACAGGACAACTATAGCGTGACAAGTTCTGCCATTTTTGGATGATAGAAAGGTTAATCTCACTTGAAAAGGAAGGTGAAACACGACCAGACGCCATGAATGTTTTGGACTTCACAAAGGCAAAATTCAGTGTTCGGCTACGAAAATCTACAACATTTGTCTGGCAAGCAAGTAAAAACATAAGGTATGAGAAAATTATAGGTGAAATCAAGTGATTCAAGACATTATTGTGCATGTTTCCTTCCTTGAAAAGGTCCTTTTGCCTACAAGAATTGCACGTCATAATGGCGCACATGAACATTTGTAATGCATGTTTACTGTATATCTTTATTTAGATAAATCACATTGTATTTAGGCCCTGCTTTCACCTCAATAAAGATTATAGCTCAAACGATGGCAATTTTTTTATTGTATATGTCCTGAAAATGTTATCGTAATAGCATCAATAGAACAAAAGATATACCAGGAAAATACTCGGTTATAAGACGCACCAATTAATTGAGAGTTATCAAAAGGATGTGATGAATTTGAGAACAATTACCCTTACACAATTGGCATGCGAACTCTTTTTGTTAACGTAAACAAAGTGAAAAAGTCACGCATTTAATGATATAAGAAAAACCAAAGCTAAAAGTTGACACCTGAAATGATAAACATACAACGCATACACTTTTATTTGAACCTTCCGACTTAATAAATAGTCAGAGTTCAGACTTCAAGCGAAAGCGAACGGCGAAAAACTCCCACCGAAAGGTGTTCGACAGCTGAATATCAACACGCCACCAAGGATGCAAATTTCAGTGCACAAGAAAGGCTGGATGAACGAAGAAGGTAAGTTTTTATCTCCACACTGTTTGTTCAGAGAAGAAACTTTTCATGTGAGCGACAAACACGATTCTCGGAATTCGAAACAAACTTTGAACATTCAAAATTTATCATGTTACTGAGCATGTGCTTTTAAGCAGGTATGCAAATTTCCGTTTGTTTGCTTTTCTTTTAAAGACGTTTAGTGTTCTAAAGTAAAAGGTCTCTAAAAGCACTATTCTTTTTTTTTATTGACAACTTGTGTCCTTTTCTTGTGTTGTTTAAACTGTAAGTTCTTCTCAAATTGTGATCTTAAGATTTTGCTGCGCGAAAATACTTGGCTATAATTAAGACGCACCCCAATTTTAGCACTAACTTGCCACCCAAAGACAGATTTTTCTTGAAAAAACCGTGCGCCTTATAACCAAATAACTACCGTGACGGTAGTTCATTCTTTGAGAGTGGTTTCTCTGGTGTCTTAATATATATATTGCGAAAAAATGCAGCAGTGAAGGGGTATACTGACGGTAGAAAAATCAGCAGTGAAAGAGTTAAACTATCTATCCGTCTATCTATAACTACAGTGTAGTAGTTAGCACACAAACATAAGGAACAAAGACATTAATTGTGCTCTTTTTCCACGTTTTTCGGCCAGAAAATTACATTAGTTACAGGCTTCGGAAAGGATAAAGAAAAGGATTGTGGTGCATTTGATGGAATTTCATGCGTTAAAATCGCTGAAAAGGTAAGACTATTTTCAAAGCGTAAAATTGCGTGTGTTCACCACGTGTTCCTTCAATCTCACAGAATTGTGTTTTCCCTCAAAATATTCGCTTTCGCTCGAGCACATTTACCTTCATTACATGTCCAGTGAATAATTTTATCCTCTGGGATGAATTTTCCATCAAAAAATTGGTTATTTGGGTGGTACAGAAGTTAATTATTAACTGCGCGGCATGGGCTGAGCGAGGTTTTTGCTCTGCAATCGGTTTATTTATTTATTTATTTTTTGTTTTGTCGGAGAGCTGAACCAGACTTCCACTCGGCCACATAGTCATCAGAGATTTCACAACGGTTTCGACTGATGGTGCAATCGGAGATTTGACAATGGCTATAAGTAATGGCGCAATACCTTTATGTGCAGCCGTTGTTGTCAGTTTGTTGTGCTACAGATTGTTCAAGTGATTTTGGTTCTATAGTCCTGATGGCAGTTTTATTAAGACCATTACGTCATCGGAGATTCCTCGGAGATTTCACCTCGGCTATAACCGATATTGCAATAAGTTCGTGTGCGATCGTTGTTGTCAGTTGTTGTGCTACAGATTGATCAGGTGATTTTGTGTCTATAGACTGCTTTGGAATGTCTACTACATGTACGTTGTGACTATAGTGGTAAGAAAACAGATAAATTTTCATAGCGCGGCTTTAAGATCTGAAAGATCTTTTTGTTCGTAATGCGATCGCTTCTATGGGTGACCTGAAAACACTGACCCCCATTCCATGGACCCCCTACGGACCGGGTCCATGGACTGCCTTACGGACTGGTCCACGGACTACCCCTACGGACCCCCTCTACGGACCATCCCAAAAAACACAGAATTAAAAATAATTAACAACTGAAAATTAGTTTATACCGGTTGTCTGGATAGACTACTCTTGCCGGTGAAATCTCAGCCGTTACGCTCCGCAAATCAGACTAAGGCTCAAGTGTTGCCTTTTCTTTCGCTGTTGACCGGAGTGCTTCGAAAATGACCGGTAATATATTCTTCCACCATTTTGTTCAGGACAGAGAGATCGTGAAGCCTGGGGCGAGTTCACAAACCCGCGGGAGAATGATCCAAACAAAATGGCGGAGGGAAAGAAAGAAAATACAAATAGAAGGAAGGGGCAGTATGTGATTAATAGACTTTGTGCCCGAGCCTGAGCCTTAGTCTGTTAAATTTTCGGAGCGTTACGGTTAAGATTTCCCCGAAACCAGCGACACGAGTGGTCTATCCAGACAACTGGCAAGTCAAATCTTTAGTTTTTATTTATTTTCGTTTCTATGTTGTAGGGTGGTCCGTATAGGGAGTCCGTAAGGGTAGTCCGTGGACCGGTCCGTGAGGCAGTCCGTGGACCCAGTCCGTAGAAGGGTCCATGGACCGGGGGTCAGTGTTTTCGGGTCACCCCACTTCCACCGCTGTTAGCAACGGGTCGCAAATTTGACACTTTTATTGCATTATCATATTACACATTGATCGCTAATCCGATTACTCCAAAAAATCCAAAAATGTTCGTGCCTCATCAGTTTTCGGTCAATTTATGTCCAAGAAAGCAGATAAATTTAAGAAAATTTAAGTTTTGCATCCAAAAATTTGTAATCAACGCTAAAATGACCAAATTTTGCCTGGAAAACTTTTTTTTGTGTTATTTTTCTTAATTTTTTTCGTTCAACTTTCGCTTTTATAAAATGTTTCAGTTGTCTGTCAATAAGTTATATGCTGTTGGAAAGCTTATTTTCTTAGCTTTAAATGATGTATTTTCTTCCCCTTAATTAACTTTAAAGTAATATATTTTGAGAAAAAAAACATTTTTTGGCGATAGCTGATTTCGCGCAGTTTTCTTGCGAATGAGAAAGCAGGAAAAAGAGTTAAATTAATTAATATATAAATTGCATTCATTTTGAAAGTACAACATGTATAATAGCAGATGTGTAGTGTTCATTGTTAAAAGGTCCTTGTTATGAAATTATAATAAAAAACATCAGCGATTTATTATCCTATCTCACCTATCAACTTCTTTCTTTTCTCCTCCAAATGCGGCAACAGTTCTTATTGCTGACAAAGCCTCTTCAGCTATACTTCCAGCTTTAGCATATGCATCCAGCTCTTGAGCTGTTGCAGAAGTCAGTAGCTGCAAAAAAATCCACTTGTTATCTGATATCATTATTTAATAGCTGAACTACCAAGAGGTATCTAGTTGTTTCTTGCAAAGCTAAAAAATAATACTGTTAAGTAAAATCCACTTCACTTAAGTCTCAAATAGTATGCATTTTAAAAAGTGCTTGTGTAATAATAAATTATTACACTCCCCTCTTCTTGTAGCAGCAGGGGTAATATATTTTGCAGAATGCCAAACGCTGAATATATACCAAACACCGAACGTTATAAAATCAGTATATGATGCAGTGCTGGAAATAATTTTTCTTTATTCACAGGACATATGTCCTTTCAAATCTTCATTTTGGTCGGACATTTGACAAATTGGACCGGACATAATTTATTGACTGGCAACACCTTGAAGAAGATAACTCAAGATGTGCTGGTGAGATGTTCGGTCATCGTGTCCGATCATAATGTGAAATTGGCCGGGCATTTTCAAAATTTGGTCGGACAATGTCTGATGACCGACTGTTATTTCCAGCACTGTGATGGTTACTGTACATATATGCAACAATGACTAAAAGTTTACCATTTTAGAAATCAGTGCTTACACCTACTATTACTGCAGAAATGCACTACAGTATCATGATTGAAATCTAACCATTCGGCAACCATTCAGTGTTTGGCGTTCTGCAAAATACTGGTACCCCTGCTCTTCATGACGTACTATGTACATATACCTGCTCGTCCAGTAAACGAAATCAAAGCCCACTCATTCTCTGAGTTAATTAATAGAATAAAGATCAATTATAAAATCAAAAAAATGTTCATACTGAATACCGCATGTAAGTTATCATACTATGTAAATTGGCCCTAATTCTGGCAAACTGATGAGAGCTTGAAAGTTTTACACATGCACCCTAACTTATTGTTATATGCATTTGTTTTACAATATACTGTACATACTTTGTATGTCTTTCTTTATCTCTCCTCTTTTTCTCAATTTGTATAATCTTTTTAAAGATTAATTTAAATAAATAAAATAATATTGTACGGTTTAAAAAAGTACAGTGCAACGTGCCTTACTGTGGCCACCAACAAAGTTTTTTAACACTTATACAACCACTGTATGCCAATTAGGGTGTGCAGATTTGATTGACAGTTACCCCTCCTTGCAAAGTTCACACGGTTGTAAGTTGAACACTGTTGCAAGGGTTGTTTGAGTTGACGTACTTACACGTAGTTGTCAAATGTGAAAGTTTGTTGGGTGGCCACGGTAAGGGGCATCGCACTGTAATCCTGAACAATAACATGTGTCACACATGTGTAAATGAGAAATTGAGAAATTGAAAATTTTAAACCAATAAAAAATTGAACCACAAGATATAGGTACATGACTGTATGCTTTTTGCAAAATTTTTAGGAGCAAGGATGGCATAGTCAGTTAGTGCAAGGCCCTTGGGGCAAGAGGTCCTGAGTATGATTCCCAGATCTCACATCCTTGTTTTGACTTCTTTCCTTTCAGTGTAGCTTAAGTAGCTTTGTAAATACCCGTAAAACAGAGCAGTGATGGGGTCAGGGGAGAGTAAAATGAGCGCACTGTTTCAAGTGTTGACCTCAGGTTTACAAGTTAACAACGTTAAATATGGTCACTTTACTTTACTTTAAAATCTCATCACTCTGTACCTTTTGTAATTCAGCCCCTAAAAGCTCAGCCAAGGGTGATTAACAAGGGCATAATTATGGTATCAAAAATTGTAAACTTGTATTGATGATCAAGATTTAAGGAAAAATAATTAAAGCATTCATTAAACTAACTTTTCCAATGATTCCACCTGCAATCACTATTAATGGACTGGCAGCAATGATGACAAGAGTAAGCTTCCAGCCATAGACAAACCCGAAAATGAACCCAGCTATAACTGTCGACATATTTGCAAAGAACATGCCAATCTTTGTACCCATGCCATCATGCACTTTGTTGAGATCTCTGTGGAAAAAGAAGACAAGACTGAGAATCAAAGAGATCTGATCTTATTTTGGAAAGACATGGTGTCAAGTTTGAGGGAGCTTGTTCTGATGATATCAAGGATAGCTTTTTAACCAAAGTTATCAAGATTACGGGAAAGAGTTGGAAATGTCTGGGAAGGAAAGGGAAGGAGGCCATAGACTCAGATAAATTAGAAAAAGTGAAAAATTACATTTTTTAAATGTATCCAGTGCAGTCATCACAGAAGGACGTACATGTTTATGTAAAATGGAAACTATGCATTATAGCCATTGATGAATATCTGAGGCATCAACCTAGCTATGACTAGTTTCATTGATTGTCAATAACAATGTTTTTCATTTTTGTAATATGAGACAGCATACATTCCTTGTACTAACATGTGAACTAGGCTTTTTTCCTTGTTTGTAAATTAATACATGTTTACAAAGAAAGTGTTCAAAATGAAATTCCATTATGGTAGTTTAAATTAATTTTCAGTTTCAATGAAGAGAGATCAAATTATTCTTCGAAATTGTATACTGTTTTTGTTTCCTCACAGAACTTTGATTGACGTGCCAGCTTGGATTGGGCGAAGAGCGGCTCATTTGCTGCAGTGCATTAATATCTTGTTTCACCAAGAAATGGGTCGTTTCTCGCTCAGTTTGTCCTCTCTTGAATGTAATAAACAGCAGCAATGTTGTTAAATAATAGGATTTGCACCAGCTGCCATGGAATTCCTTGCGCTATCAAACAGCTATTAAATGAAGGGCTGGATGCAAAAACCTAGTAAGTGACAATTTCGGTCGATTTTCAGTTTTACTCAAAAGTAGCCCAAATTTTGCAAGTTGACTGGAAATGAACTTAAGAACATTGCCCTGGTATTTTTTTTACCGATGTGAGCTTTATTTTTGAGAAATAAGCTATGCAAAAACACTATTGGCATTGCGTTTGAAAACAATGGAATCAGCGATGCGACACCTACGGTTCATTATTCGATAAATACACAACGGCATTAAGTCACTACATCGGTAGCGCAATCGGTTAAAGCACTAGGGAAACGAATTCACAAGGCGATGGTTCGACGCGCTAAAGGGAACTTTTTCTTCGTTCGCACAGAGATGTTTTTTTTGTTTTTTTTCTTTCCTTGTTTTTCGTGGTGATCTCATCAATCTTCGTGAACTTCAAGTTACATGAGATATGCGCGATGCGCGAAGCTCCAGGCACGAGTGGTTTAAAGTTGAAGTTGTTGAGGTGGCTCGTTTGCTCGGCAGTCGTCTTAAATCTTAACGTCCAAGTGGCTCACCTTTATAAGAACATTACCATGGTATTTTTTTAACCGATCTAAGCTTGGAAGCTGGATGCCGCTCAAATCGAACAAGTTGTGCGGCTTTTAAGATCACTTACACATTTCAGACATTCACCATAATAAATACAGGTTCAACTTTGAAGTCAATACCAAAGCGATCCTCTCTTAGCGTCAGTTAAAAGAGAAAAGAAGACAAATCAATGAGCATGGCAAATCAATCAGATTGCGTCTGTACGTGTGAGGTCTTGCTGGGTTCTGACATGTTTAGGAATGCCATTTGTTTTGGTGGAGGAGGGTGTCAAAGTCTAAGTTTGGCTCATGTTGATTAAATGCACCATCTGTCTATGTGTAATTTGCCAAAAGGTACTCTCAATCATAGAGGCTTTTTTGTTACTAAGGTCGTGTTCTATTGGCATCAACCGTTTTTAGTTGGTTGATTTGGTTGGGTTTTTTCGTGTTCTATTGGGAAAAAACCGTTGTCGTTTGTTTGGTTGATCAACTTTTTCAACCGGCATCAAACTAGGTTGAAATGGTTGAAAAAGCATTGGCAGCGACCGCTGTCGTTTACGTGGGCCATTTAAAGTCAGCCGTGGGCTCCTGCCGTGTTGCTTTCAGGCCTCAACTTGTCAACGCTGAGAAGTCTGGTAATAACTATTCCCAGGAGTTACCGCGTTTCAACCGAAAACGGTTGGAAAAGTTTTCTATTGGGAAACCTCAACAACTTCAACCTAAACCAGTTGCGGTTGAAACGGTTGATCCCAATAGAACACAACCTAAAACAAAATATTAAACAAAAGATTTTCAGAATTGGTGCGTAGCTAATTGCCGAGCGGGAAATAGGGACTGGAATGTTTTCTGGCAAACAGCCTGAAGACGTCGATCCTCTCCTTTTTAAAAAGGAATGGTTTCATTTAGTACGTAGTGCAAGCATGATGAAAAGAAACAACAACGTTGTCGGCAAGCCGTAGGAAACAATAACTCTGATTATCGCACCTACTCACTTTTGAGTGATTTCGACTGAGTAGTAGTCTTATTGCCCTCTTTGATCTGACCAGTTAACAATGCTATGATAGCCTATTGGACATCTTTAATGTTTTGTTTTATTATTTTTATTTTTAGTTGTGTGCGTTTTGTCAAATCCGACATCCAACGAAGATTTTAAATTTCCCGCTCGGCAATTAGCTACGCACCAATTCTGAAAATCTTTTGTTTTAGTAACAAAAGAGCCTCTATGCAAATGTATGGCCCCTGATCCCAGATTTCAGGTACTCGCCCTGCACAATGGCGTAGTTTAAAGGCCCACTTTCAACCGACAGGCTTTCCGACCGTTTGTTTTTGTTATGGAAATTCGCATTGCTTATCACAGCGATCTGATTGGATGAATTTCAGCTTTGGCTGGATTTTCATGTATGAAAGTTGTTCTACGGCACGCAAAGCCTGTGGGTTGAAGTTCAAATTCGACATTTCGCAAACAGGGTTTTTTTTCCTTAATGAAGGAAAACCTGTGTCGCCGCTGGAAGGCGCTGACTTAAAAACTTGCATAAATGCAAGCCCAAGCTGACCCTAACCCAAGACTCAAAATACTGCAGCTAATGTTACGAAATACACTTGTATTGTGCGATTTAGTGACGCGTGTGCAAACTACGCAAAGATAAGAGTACTAAAAAAAATGTAAAACTGTGAAAATGTTTAATTATTTACTTCAAAGTAAAACATACCCGATTACATTGTCCCAAAAGTAACTTTCTGAATTACATTTCATTCTTTTTAATTTTACACACATTTGATTACTTTCATATTCAATAAATTCTCTGCATTCTTTTATTTCGTCTTTTCGAGTGTAAGCACGGAACGCTGTCATGAATATGCGTTTTGAAGCCCTTTTTGTCTGCGAGGACGAACGAAGTGCGTAAGCCGATCCCTGACCCTGTATTGTGCGAACTGGGATCGGGGGCCATACATTTGCATAGAGGCTCTTTTGTTACTAAAACAAAAGATTTTCAGAATTGGTGCGTAGCTAATTGCCGAGCGGGAAATTTAAAATCTTCGTTGAATGTCGGATTTGACAAAACGCACACAACTAAACATAAAAATAATAAAACAAAACATTGAAGATGTCCAATAGGCTATCATAGCATTGTTAACTGGTCAGATCAAGAGGGCAGTAAGACCCGTGGACTACTACTCAGTCGAAATCACTCAAAAGTGAGTAGGTGCGATAATCAGAGTTATTGTTTCCTACGGCTTGCCGACAACGTTATTGTTTCTTTTCATCATGCTTGCACTACGTACTAAATGAAACCATTCCTTTTTAAAAAGGAATGTTTGCCAGAAAACATTCCAGTTCCTATTTCCCGCTCGGCAATTAGCTACCCACCAATTCTGAAAATCTTTTGTTTAATCTTTTGTTTTAGTAACAAAAAAGCCTCTATGATTGAGAGCACCTTTTGGCAAATTACACATAGGCAGATGGTGCATTTAATCAACATGAGCCAAACTTAGACTTTAATCAACATTCGTGCTTACACTCGAAAAGACGAAATAAAAGAATGCAGAGAATTTATTGAATATGAAAGTAATCAAATGTGTGTAAAATTAAAAAGAATGAAATGTAATTCAGAAAGTTACTTTTGGGACAATGTAATCGGGTATGTTTTACTTTGAAGTAAATAATTAAACATTTTCACAGTTTTACATTTTTTTTAGTACTCTTATCTTTGCGTAGTTTGCACACGCGTCACTAAATCGCACATTGCAAGTGTATTTCGTAACATTAGCTGCAGTATTTTGAGTCTTGGGCTTGCATTTACGCAAGTTTTTAAGTCAGCGCCTTCCAGCGGCGACACAGGTTTTCCTTCATTAAGGAAAAAAAACCATGTTTGCGAAATGTCGAATTTGAACTTCAACCCACAGGCTTTGCGTGCCGTAGAACAACTTTCATACATGAAAATCCAGCCAAAGCTGAAATTCATCCAATCAGATCGCTGTGATAAGCAATGCGCATTTCCATAACAAAAACAAACGGTCGGAAAGCCTGTCGGTTGAAAGTGGGCCTTTAAACTACGCCATTGTGCAGGGCGAGTACCTGAAATCTGGGATCGGGGGCCATACATTTGCATAGAGGCTCTTTTGTTACTAAAACAAAAGATTTTCAGAATTGGTGCGTAGCTAATTGCCGAGCGGGAAATTTAAAATCTTCGTTGGATGTCGGATTTGACAAAACGCACACAACTAAAAATAAAAATAATAAAACAAAACATTAAAGATGTCCAATAGGCTATCATAGCATTGTTAACTGGTCAGATCAAAGAGGGCAATACGACTACTACTCAGTCGAAATCACTCAAAAGTGAGTAGGTGCGATAATCAGAGTTATTGTTTCCTACGGCTTGCCGACAACGTTGTTGTTCCTTTTCATCATGCTTGCACTACGTACTAAATGAAACCATTCCCTTTTAAAAAGGAGAGGATCGACGTCTTCAGGCTGTTTGCCAGAAAACATTCCAGTCCCTATTTCCCGCTCGGCAATTAGCTACGCACCAATTCTGAAAATCTTTTGTTTAATATTTTGTTTTAGGTCGTGTTCTATTGGGATCAACCGTTTCAACCGCAACTGGTTTAGGTTGAAGTGGTTGAGGTTTCCCAATAGAAAACTTTTCCAAC
>OX421450.1:47055369-47065369 GCA_949126865.1 Montipora capitata
CTATTCCAAAGGTGGGCCCATACCACTATCTGTGCATTTTCTCTTTCAGAGAAAAGTACATGTACATGTAGGGTCCAATTCTTTTGGGCTTTTTTCCTGACAGCAATGGGTTGATTGATTAAATTAATCATTTTATCAACACTTACTCAGTGAGGCGACTGTTGAGTTGTCCAGGGTCTATAGTGTCAAACCAGCCAATGTCCTGTTTAAGGACAGATTTGAAGAAAAGCAATCGCATTTTTTTCACCTGTCGTTCTGCAGCCAATGACCACAATGTCATCTGTCCATAGGCCACAATTAGGTTTCCAATGGCCAAATATACATAGTATAAGGCAGATGTGGTCATGTCATCTTCCAAGTTAAATGGTTCTGTGACATTAACTGTTTGGTCCTTCTCAAATTTTATGAAGCTTTCAATAAGATCACCAAAGATGATAAATTGGAGAGGGATTGCAGCACCATGTGCAACAGCAGAAAAAGTTCCAATTACCATAAGTAAGATGTCTACATTATCACTGAAACGAAACTAAAAATATATCTGTTTCAGTATGTTAATTTTAATTTAATTTGTAATTCTACAAGGGCAGTGACAGAGTTACATGTCTTACCAAGGACTAAAGATTTTCCCCATCATCAATGAACATTTGTTTCAAAAATTATTACATTCCGTGTATCATTAACATTGTGGAAGACAAAATTAATATTAGTTACTACATGTTCTAAATGTTGACTGTTCCAGAAGGGCATCTTTCTTGATTTTGCAAGAGGAAATTCATAATCCCATGAATATTTTCAGAAGTTGCTACATGTACTTTAATACTGTTTTTCTGCACCCATAAAATAGAATGGCCACAAAATATACAGTAAAACAAAAAACAAAAACTGCATGAAAGAAATTATATGACAAACCAAAAAGATGCATTTGATGGAAAAGAGGACAAGAGTGCAACAACTTATTTGGGAAAAAACCACTTGTTTTCCATTTTAGTACAAAACTTGTAGATACTGCAACTACATGTAAAAAGATTTCTTCAAAACACCCATTGAAATGCAGTGGCAACTATGCCATGGCCAGCTTATGGTTAATTCTGACTCATTTCATAGAGGCTGTTACATGTATGATTGATGTGTTATTAAATTTTTGACCTTGGACATTGCGTTTCTAGCTTTCTGATTAACTCACTCAATCTTGGTTATCAGCTCATGTACCACATGACCTAATAATTTGTGACCTCTCACGTGAAAACATACACTAATGATTTTGTGGCAAACAGGCAAAACCCAATGGCTAAGTAACGGGTATCAAACGGCTTTAATGGCTTTCAAACCCGGCCTTTACAATGCTCTTGAAGTTATTTTCAACGCTTCCTGAACATGGAGATGAACGGCTTTAGTTTAGGTAACCAGCGGAGGCGTGATATTGGAGAGCGTGTGGGAAAAGCCGATACAACAACAAAATCTTCAGTGGCTAAGAGCACAAACATTACACTGGTCCCACAGGTTTTTCTTGAGCCATTATAAAGAGAGCCAAGATGCTGCGAAGACAAGTCGCAAAGCATCGAGAAGAAAAAACCTCTGGTTACCTTGGACTTGAATCTCACTTTCATGCACACGCCAGCTGTCAAACGTGTCAAATTGATAATTATAAAAGGAACCAATGGCAACTTATATAGCAATCACACTTCCCCTCAGTATTACAAATTAAATGAACCAATCATATTGATTTCCATATTTGTAAAAATATTAACCAATCTGAGCCTGAGGGTCAGATCCTGACCCTGGCATCTGCATGGAAAAGAGATTTGAGTCCAAGGTAACCAGAGATTCTTCTCTTCTCACCGCTTTGTGACTATGTCTTCACTGCTTTGCGGCTAGCTCTCTCGTGGCTCAAGAAAAACCTCTGGGGCCAGGGTACAAAAACGTCTACAGCACTGCTACAAAATTCCATCATCCCAGGTGGAAACGAAATTCGAACTTCACCTCTCGATCATTGCACCGTGTCAATTTCTCGGCTGTAATTTGCATACTGCATTCAACGATGTTTGGCATTGACATGAAAAACGCTGATCTGTAATCATAACAAAACGGCACAAGTGCCTGAGGTAAGGTAAAGTCTGCTTACGAGCCTTTAAGTGGCCCATCAGGCCAGCGCTTATCTCCAGTTATTGTAGCATCAAGCGTCTAGGAGTATTTTTACTCCCCCCTGGATGGGATGCTAGCGAGTCCATTGCAGGGTTACCCCCAGCATTAAAGTGCTGGTACCCATTTATACACCTGGGTGAAGAGAGGCACTGTGAGAGTAAAGAGTCTTGCCCAAGAACACAATGGCCTGGGCAGGGCTCGAACCCATACCGCTCGATCCGGAGTCCAGCGCGCTAACTGTTAGGCCACCACGCCTCCCGAGTGGCCGAGGTACAAGAGCTCAAGACATCTACAGTGCAGCTAGACAATTCCAACACCTTGAGTCCAAACAAAATCAAACTTCACTCTTCATTCAAATTGTTTTAAAGTATATTGATGTGAATCATCACGATCTTTCAATAATTATTATTGTCAACACTGTTCAATTAATAATAAAATAAAGTGCTACGAACATTTTCATCTGGCAAACATGCTTATCGAGTCTGCAAAAGTAAACATGCGTGCGACAAAGTAATATGTTGTATTTTTTTTCACAAGTCAAGCCCTCAAAAATTGGCAAAGATCGGGCTTTCAAGCAATCCCCTTGAAACTTTGTGTGATAAATTTGTAGCGTTACATAACCCCACAATACCCCCAATACGATGAAAAAACACGGTTGAG
The DNA here is from genome assembly GCA_949126865.1 of Montipora capitata. Taxonomy (NCBI): domain Eukaryota; kingdom Metazoa; phylum Cnidaria; class Anthozoa; order Scleractinia; family Acroporidae; genus Montipora; species Montipora capitata. The sequence goes on from OX421450.1 coordinate 47,058,172, forward strand.
GAAATATATGGAAAATAAGCTCCACCGCAGAGCTCCTTCACTAAGCAATTATTACCATGCTCTCGATTATTCCTTGATTTAAACAAACTAAATGTTCCCAGGAATTAAGTCTTTATTAAGTAACAACTGTCTGAAAGACAACTCACTGCTGAGCGTCCCATTACCATTTTCAAATATCAAACACTGCAGTGCGTATGCAAATTTTAGCTCATCGTAAATGTTCATGGCACTGCTCTCATCAATCATTTCAACAAATTAAAGGGCGCAATTTTCCAAATTTTTGGGTGAAAATTAAATGAAATGGGACTTTTTTTCCAGAAAAGATTTTCGACAATTTCGGACAACCTTTTTCGTCTTCCCATGAAACGTACTCTCTGAAAATTGTGATATTCTATTATGAAAATTATAAACTGTCATTGGTGATAACAATCAAGCATGTCCAACAGTCAAGAATGTTAACTTTGTCTTGGTCATCAGTCTGTTTGTGTGTGTCGCTTTTTATAGATCCTAAATATTTGCGCCTGTTTACTTTTGTCTCTCTCAACAGTAATAAACAGGAGTTGGTGAACAAGCTAATCTGATATGAAAAACATGTTGACTTTTCATTGTCAACAAGTTGTCGAATTGTTGGATGATTTGCACGTCTTTGAGTGGTAATAGCCATCTACGCACGCATTCCATTAATTACGTGGTGTACGTTTTATCCCAAAAAAGGAGCTCGGGAAAAAGTTTATGCATGGTTCACCTCCCCTGATTCAACAATAACAAGAAGATCTTTCCGATCTTAAAACCGCACTTTGAAAATTTATCTGTTTTCTTACCACTATATAGTCGCAACGTAGTACACATTCCAAAGCAGTCTTTGTTGATTCACTATGACTATAGACACAAAATCACCTGAGCAATCTGTAGCACAACAACTGACAACAACGAATGCACACGAACTAATATTGCAATATCAGTAAGAGCCGAGGTGAAATTTCCGAGGAATCTCCGATGACGTAATGGTCTTAATTAATCTGGAACTGTCATCAGGATATCTATGGGTATAAACGATACCATAATAACACTTTTAACAACTTACAGCTTTCTTTCCTAAAAGTCGCGATTAAATTTAATTGGTTTTTTACACGAGTGAAGGCCTATGCAGTAGTCACAAGCGTCACTTAATTTAAGAATTACGTTATCCACGGCTATGTTTAGTACGGTGGTTACTTCCCTACCAATGAAAGTTGAAACGTCGACACATTCCATGGATGACATAATGACCTTTTATGTATTCAATACTCGCTTCGAATCAACCCCTTAAATAACACAAAAAGGCAATATATTTTGTACTAAATAAAGAGTGGAATATCCATAAACGTTCATGTACGGTGTACATTAACGTTTTAAAAGCTTTTGGTGAATACCTGTAAACATCATAAGTTGCGTGATTCGAAGTGCCACTGACTATATGACCGAATAGAAATTTGGGACTGCTCACCAACAAAACTAAATTTTACCTGTTTTCTTACCACTATAGCCGCAACGTAGTACACATTTTACAGCAGTCCTTGTTGATTCACTGATGACTATAGAACCAAAATCACTTTATCAATCTGTAGCACAACAAACTGACAACAACGGCTGCACACAAAAGGTATTGCGCCATTACTTATAGCCGTTGTCAAATCTCCGATTGCACCATCAGTCGAAACCGTCATGAAATCTCCGATGATGAAATAGTCTTAGCTTTCTTTCTTAAAAGTCACGATTACCTGTTTCAATAAGACACAAAAAATATATATTTTTTGTTGTAAATAAAAAGCAGACTATATATTCATAAAATTTTAAGTACATTAATGTTTTAACAGCTTTTTGGCGAATAAACATCCTAAGTTGCATGACTGGAAGTCCCACTGACTATGTGGCCAAGTGGAAGTCTGGTTCAGCTCTCCGACAAAACAACAACAAAAAAATAATAAACCAATTGCAAGAACCGCACTCGGCCCATGGCCGCACGGTTAATTAGTAGCCACATTCAAAGACCCGAAGTGGTGAGCATGCAGAGTTACAGTACAGGCCGCAGGAATAGCAGCACTTACACACACGTAAAATTACATGCAAAAAAAATACATGTGAAATACATGCTCGAAACCTAAGTGTAAACATTTACGTGAGCCTTACACACACCTCAATTACACGCAAATTGAGTGTAATTCCGATAAGAAATGCATCTTTTGTTATTCATACAATCATTAACTCAGGTAACATAATTATATGCTGTTAGTATTAACAGGTTTGACAAACGGTTTTTGTAAGTGCTGTTTGCAGCTAGCACTAAGATTAAACATATTGAAGCCTGTTGTTGATCACTGCTTTCAGTGGTTCTCAAGTAGTTCTTTCAAGCGTTTACAATGTCGTTTATGACCGATCACCTCAACACTGATTTCTCCACTAAGTGCAAGAAAATACCACGCTATTCGGGAGAACTCTCAAGGCAAATGGCCGACCGTTTCATTGCGTTTTTCTTCGATTGATGGCTTCCATACATCTTGATAAAAATTATACCCACACACAGCTGATGCAAAAGCGAACGTTTCCATGTTCAGACTTCCCTCGTTAAATGACTGCGTGGTTACCAAGCAAACGTTTTGCATCGTTCTCCTGCGCTTTTTTCCCGCAAATTCTATCATTTTCATTTTAACTGTGGTCTTTAGCAATGAAGACAAATGTTGTCAGTAACAGGGAATCGGGAAATTGATTAAAAAGAAGCTTTTAAAAGGTAATTTTTTCAATGTCGCTGCAAATACACAAACATTAGACTTCGTGGAAACAAATGACCAGCTTTTTTTAGAAGAGTGCTTTTTTGGAGTTCTTATTTTTTCTAAAATCATGCTTGAAAGTTGGGGGTGCGGATATACACGAGTCTTTAGTCTTTACGGTAATTTTTTACCAACGGTTTTCCTCAACGACTTTAATGGGTAAAGGAAAAATCCCAACAGCTTTCTCAACCCCTCCAATGCTTTAGTAAATGTTTTCAACAGGTACTCCATGGGTACCCAATGGCTTCAGCCATTTAATGGGAAACTGTTAGTGTATATTAATAATTTTTTGTGTGAGAGGTCACATTTATTGAAACTGATTGCAGTCGGCTGTAAAAACAAAATAGAATAATCCAATAAATTTTGGCTTTATTTCCAAGTGTCCAAGCATTCAGAAATGAATGAAAATTTAATAAAATGATTATTCTATTCGTGCTTGTTGGATACGAGACTGGTTATAGCCAACTTGATGCTATGTACATGTGCCTTGTGACTATTTATCATCTCATATCCAAGGCATGCTCAGGGAATTATTGTTAATATTTACTTAGCATCATGTTAAGGCTCAATAACACAATGTACTTTGATGTTGTAAAATCTTAGTAAACGAAGCGAGACATTGATTGAGACCTGCCAGTCCCATGGTGATTGGATTTTCAACAAACTGAGTGGGCGTCATCATGACTCTGAAGATGACTTCGCAAGCATAACAGAGATTTACAATATGAGAATATTCAGGGCTGCTGCCAAAGAAAATTTTCCGGGAGCCCTTCGAACTTCCAACGTTAAAAGTTAGTAGCCCAAGCAATTTTTTCAAGAGCCCAGAATTGATTAATTCCAGCTGGGATCATATGTACAAGAAAGTAAGGATGAATCAAGTAAGGCACCCGTTCGGGCTACTTGTTCAGAAAAATTAATTTGGTCGCCCGCGCTCGCAAATAAGGCGCCCCAGGTGACCGAGCGACCGTAACGTTGATATTAAGGAGTAGAGGCAAAGCCAATATTGCAAAGTGTGGTGATGTTTATATTATCATTACCAGTTGAAAAAGAGGTATCATTGGTTGTTTTTCCTCCTTCTCTTTCTTGCTTCCTTTTTTCTCTTTATCATTACTGAAGAAACAAAAAAAGAACAAACAACAACATCAGTCATCATTCACCGACATTTATTCTTTCAGACAAGGCTGTGACACAAGGTTTCTCAGAATCATTTCAGCTTAAAGCACTGGTACTGACTGGACAGTAATTGTACTCAAAGGGGCTATGTCATGCAAAATGGTGTAATTTCATGACACCTAAAATGCCCAAATTTAGAACAAAACATTGAAATAACCACTTCAACTATTGAACATCATAAATGAATTACAGGAAAAAGAAAGAGAACTGCAGGATGAACAAAAATGGACAAGGCTGAAATGGATTGCATTTGGGTAATCTTGAAAGATGTTGGCCCACGTTTTTCAAGTTCATGGTAAATCGCCTGAATAAAGGTCGATTCTACTCAGAATCAACAAGTTGGTGATTTAACAGTGTTCCACATTACCATTTCAAGTTTTAAACTTGTGATTAACTGAAGATTTTCACTAAACACCCTAAAATAATGTGACATAGCCACTTTAAGAAACGCAAGTCTAAAGATTGTGCCTTACACTTGCAGATGACACTAACCAAATGCCAGTAAGCTACAAAAAACAGATTGCAACCATGAATTCACCATGATACCATAGGGGGCCCAACTGAAAAATATGGCCCAACAAATTAACCAGTCATCGCATACTGATAGAGAAAATGTGTAGACTGCGAGCAGTCCCTTCACAAATCAGTCTAGCAGGCAGCTTTTATAGGGCAGTCGTGTTTTGTCATGTAAACAAATAAAATGACTGAGGGAGGCTTGGGAAGAGAAGTGCAAGAAGGGACTGCACCCATTGCAGTAACCGACGCATTCAGAAACACGATTGCCCCAGAAAAGCAGGCCTGCTCGCAGTCTAGAAAATGTTAAATTGCAATGACATTATAAGGGTATTGGGCATCCTTGGAATTCAAAAAAGTAATAAATGTAGCAGGCCACATTGAGGAGTATGGCCTGCTAAACTGAACTGGTCAATTGCTGGGTGGGTTCTGTCCCCGGCCATATATGGACTATATAGGTATGTGCCGCTGTGAAGGGTATGGTTTTCAAGCAGTTTACTCTAGGATAGAGTATATAAATCATAGCCTTTCGGTCTAGAATAGGGTATCATTTTTCACGAAACTGACCAGTCGGTTGAAGATTTTATCAAGACTAAGGAAACCAGAAATTCCCACTCAAGAATATAAAAAAATCAAATCGGCAAAGTTTAAGTTTACGTAACTCAGCCTCAACAGTGTCAATAAATGGCTATCATGAAACACCTCTGGATACCTATTATTAACTGTCAAGAATGGGAATTTAGACGGAAATCGGTGGGAGTTTGCTCTAGTATGGGGTAGCAAAATTCAGCTGAACTAGCTCTGGTATAGGCTAAGGGTTCCAGCAGCACATCCTCACCCAGAAATTCCTAAAGTTTATTCCCCCGGGATTCTGTCTGAGATTATAACAATAAACCACGCCTGTTTGAGACCTCATTATATAAGTCACTGAGGTCAAGTAAATTAAGTGTATGTGTACATTGCTTGAAAAACGAACATATGTAGCATTGTTTAAATATATCTTTTTTTGTATACTTATTTAAGCAATCTTCAGATGGAAATGGAATATTTAAGCAATCAAAGGCATCATGTAAACAACAGAGAAGCATTGATTTAAAACAACAAATTCATTTGGAAACAACTTAAAAGTTATGATTTGTCCTAGCTGCAAAAACAAAGCAAAAAATGTTTCCTTCCTTGAGATTTCATTAAGAACATCATTTTAAAGACTTTAAAATTAATAAGGGCCGGGTTTCTTTTCATAACAACTTCACTTCAGGGACCTTAAAAATAACTACCCTATACCCTCTAAGACAGGATAAAACAGGTCCATTTCTCACATTTTTGGGTATAAATTGCCAGATATATATATAATTTTACTACTGTTTAATTGGTGCCAAACTTTCCAACGGACAAGAAAAATAGGTTTATACTCTAATAAATACAAAAAAAACGTGCACAGCTTTTCACATCGAGCCGGCTGTACTATGCATTCATTGAGAGGCTATAGTATCATGCGATTACCACGCTTAATAGCTTCTCCTCTGCTAGCAAGAGCTGTTTGCCCTATGAACTTAGAGTGCTTAGCAGTGATCACTTTTTAAATTATCTTTGCGGTGGGAACGTTAAATCAACTTAATTTCGACAACCTTCGCTCAGGCCTAATTTCAAACAAATCCTTTTTAGTTTACTGTATTACGTACTGGTCAAGGGTGAGTAAATCGCATCGGTTCTGCGGTTTTGGAAAGTGTTTAGTTTAGTTTCGTTTACCAGTTTCAGGCACTTGGACTCCTTCAATTTGACTACTGTCTGTTTTGCTGTTAGTCTCATCGATCAGTAGTCCATTCAGAAGATATACGCCGAGCCGACCACATTGCTGAAGGAAAGACCAGACCACAACAGCGGGACCTACCTACATGCCCTACGCACTTAAAAGTACTCTGCTGTAGATTTTCATCACCAAGATTTCCCTTAAAAAGTATATTTTAAACTGTTGAGTATCAAGACTATTTTAGCACAATTAAAATGGTAAAAAGGAATGCCACGTTTGGCTACAAACCTTTCGTCCCCGTCTTTTTGAGCGACGACTTCAGCAGCTCCATTTGCGGCAGTTTCACCGTTCCTGTAAATCTCATCCTTTATAGGCGCAATCTTCACTTCGAAATCACCAGGCTCTTTGCCAGGGTATGGAGGAGGATCGTCTCCGGGGTAAGAGCTCGTGTCAGTTTTTGGTCGATACGTTCCGACCATGCAATTTTCAACATCCCCCATTGCAAGCTCACTGGCACCTCAGGGAGACGACTTGTAAGCTTCTTTTTCGTGTCCAAGTCCGCAAAACGTGTCTTGTGTGAAATCTGGGAACACGTGCGTTTTATAGCCCGCCGCTGATTGATAAAGGTTTTCAGTCGATGTCAGCAATATTTCAATTTTTTGTGCACCGTCTGTAGATTACGTCCTCTACTAAATTTAACGCTCTCCCCGGCAGGTGCTGACGCATGTGCATTGATTTCCGGCGCTGCACGACGCGCTGCACTCATGCACTCATGTCAAATGATGCGAATTAACTTTTTTGTGAGCTGGGATAGGCTATAATTTCTCAGCAAATTTTTGTGTTTCTGGCATACTGTAAAACCAGAAGCTCAGGACCTTGAAGTGCTGGTTCAGAGCTGGAGTTTTTTTAGTTTAATCCCCTTATTCGGCTGTAATTTTCCCGCGCGTGCGGCATC
>OX421450.1:47070369-47090369 GCA_949126865.1 Montipora capitata
TTTAGTTTTGCATCCAAAAATTCGTAATCAATGCTAAAATGACCAAATTTTGCCTGGAAAACATATTTTACTGTTATTTTTCTTAAATTTTTTCGTTCAACTTTCGCTTTTATAAAATGTCTCAGTTGTCTGTAAATAAGTTATACGCTGTTGGAAATATGTTTTTTTAAGTACCTTTTGCATTGTTTTTGCAAGCCGGTAATCGGCCCGTGGGCATTACGGGAGAATAATGCCCTACAATTCAGTCACAATTAGGCAATCAGAGCGCGCGTTATATCGGCTACAAACACAAGCCATATAATAAATGGTCTTAATGACCCCCCAACTTGAAAAATTTTGCCTTTAACGCTGCACGTACCACAGGCAACTCAGTGTACCCTCACGGAGGGTCTAGTTTGAGCTAATTCTGATCGTTTAATAGATAACTTGAAACAAAATAGGGAAAATCGATTTTTCTAGCCAAAGAATTGTCCTATTTCTCCTTACAACATCATTTTAAGCCAAACTGACCTTTTCGATCCTTTTGATTTATTTAATTTATTTAATTTATTTAATTTATTTATAGGCTTCGCCACTTGGCTGGGTAATCTTACAGAGCGACAGCTCCAACAAAAGATCCCCGTTAATTTAACTAATTAAAATACAACAATATATAAACAAGAAATAAGGCTAATAACAGCAAGTTGAAACAGCAAGCGATGGAATAGGCCGACAGGCGTGGCACTTGACAAATACAGATTTAAACGTATAATAATACGAATATTAATAGGAATAAAGTTCCTTCTTGAATTGGCTTATGGGGCGGATGCTGCAGTCCCTGAGATGCGGTGGTAGAATATTCCATAAACCCGGAGCTCTACAATAATAACTGTTCTGAAAAGTGACGGTTTTAGATCTCGGTATATTTAAAATTAAGCCTTTTGACGGATCTGTGAAACGCGTGCTTCTCATAGGAATATTTAAAGAGATGTATGGATCGCTTGCAATGGACTTGAAGAGATATACAAGGTCCAAGTATTCGTGCCAGTAACACAAGGGCACAAGTCCTAATCTAAGTAGCCTGGTCTTGTAGCTAAACACTGTCCTAAAGGGTAGTGACAAAATCAATTTGGTGGCCCGGCGCTGTATTCTTTCCAAGCTGTACAATAGAGTAACTGTCTGAGGGCTCCAGACTTGAGAACAGTAAGCTAGAGGATTTCGCACTAAGGCCAAATAGAGAGACCGACGAACTGATAGGTCTTGGATGTCAAAGGTGCAACGTCTTATGAAACCGAGCATTTTACTTGCCTTAGCAGTAACAAATTGCAGGTGCTGGTTCCATTTCAGTGATGTGGTGACAAATACCCCAAGGTCTTTCTGAGACTCGGTAACCTTGACATCAACGTCTTGAAGCTTATAAATAGAACTTACAATGTTCTTGTTCCTCGTGATTGACAGGATCCCTATGTTTACAGTAATACAGTGATGGCGGCGGTGCATTTCTCAGTCCTTGCAACTTTGCTTTTTACTTCCTTGTATGTACAATCTTGTCAGTTTTGGTTATCTACCAAACTTGTTAAGTACACCATCAAGGGATTGGATCTGCGTTCTCCTTCGAAAGTGCACCATGACGAACGAATACATGCACATTGTTTTTTAACGCTCAAATCGAGTCGGTCCGCCATGCCGCTGAGTACTGTCCGCAAGCACTCCAGGCAAACTGGTATGAAACTCCTTCTAGCTCTATTGTTTCTCTCAGGAAATGTTGAGAGGAACCTAGGCCCGTCAACAACGCCTGGGTTATCAAACCCAGCCGTCCAAGCCATTTCCATTAAGCCCGACTAATAATGGCGCGTGAAGTCCTCAAACATGACTGGCTTAAAGTGGGTTACTACAGTTTTCCTAAGAAAAATATCAAAATTTTGAAATCAGTTACATTAAAGCAGCAGGATGTTTCTTCTGAAGTGTTGGTCACTGCAATTGATGTAAAATGTAATTTTACCTAACAAATAAATGCAAATCAGGGAGAAATGCTAAATATAGCGACCAAGCTCCTCGAGGGGGGATTGGAAACTAGACATTTAAAGGCCTTTTTCTCAAAAAGTAGGCGTACGACCCCACCTCAAAATTTCGGGATTTCCTTAGCGAGAAAATAGAATCATGTATAGAAAGAATTAGTTAAATCTGTCAGACAGGCTTTTCACGAATGGCAAAAACGTCGATTCTCGTCTATTTGATAATAACTGAAAATGCCTTGAAATGTTTAGTTTCCAGTCCCCCCACCAGGAGCATAAAAAATAATGCGCATAACACGCATCCCACATTGCCACGCCCATCGTGTGGTCCAGGCACCGGTGCCTTTAGCACCCCCAGTGATCACCGTGATCTCGCTCGGATTTTTTTCTCGCCTCTCCTTTCTAAGCTGGCGATTTCAAATCCAGTTTGATGAAATAATCAGTTGTGTTTTCTCTTATTTTCTTATTTGACAGCTTTGGTTAAAAATATCGCTCCACTCGCACTGGCATAATGTACAACGATTTAATAGACGATTTCTCTACCCCTCGACAAAAAAATGCCTTTGGCATTGAGCCATCACAGAGCAATATCATTCAACCCGGGAAGTGCCCTATGTCTTCAACAAACACCATGAGCCGTCGGCGCATGTTCTCGTACATAGAGTTTCCCAGATCCTAGGGTCATGCGCACAACATAAGACCCGGGGCTCTGGTGACGAGAATGGCTACGTATCGGAGAGCCAGAACATTTAGGCATGCGCTGACGGAATGTTTGAGCAAGAGAGAAAAAGTGCAGTACCTCCAGACGTGGCGCTGGAGCGTCGTACCAAACGAGTCATCCCGGGATTTTGGCCCGTGCGATCGCTTTTGGACGCAGTTGGCCCTTCGCTGCTTTCTGCTACCGACCTCGCCTCCCGGTACGGCATTGAGGGAGAGATATGTCGGCCCCTAAACCATATGTGACAAATCCCACGCCTACTCACAGCTCCAGACCGCCCTTGTCATTACAATATAGCGTAAGATTTCGATTGCTTATATATTCATGACAAAAGTCATTTTACCTCTCATATGGTAAGCACTGGAGTCACGGAATACAAAGTGTACGCACGCGCCCTGCTAAATTAAAGGTAACAAACACGCATAGAATTTCTTTTTATCTCGAATTTCAGAGCAACTAGAAGAGCTGCTATCTTAAATCGAGACATAAAATGATTACGTTTACAGCTAAACTACATAGCAAATACGGATACATAACAAAATATAAGATATTTAAAGAACATGTAATTCAAGAAAAAAAAAAAAAGGAAAAAAAGCGGCTACACAAAATGTGGCCCTGGATTCTCATTTTAAAACCTGTTAACTCAGTGGTACGGACAAAATCACAGGTAGGGAATTCCAAAACTTAGCTAGCTGATAAGGGTTAGGGTTAATTAATCCGCTCACTGGGGTTAAGCTGCTCGTTAGGGTAAGGGTTATTAATCCGCTCGTCAGAGAAACGCTTGAGTTGTTTTAACTGTAAAGCAAGTCCATCACTCCCGGTTCCCCTAACCTCACTTTTTATCATAAAACGTCGGTAAAAAGCCGATGTGTAAACATTTCCCTACACTCCATCATCTCCATTATACTCGCGCCATTCCTTTTCTTCTCTTTCGAACATCACTTATACTCGTGCCATTCCTTTTCATCTTTTCCGAAGATGACACGATTCATTTTCAACGCTTTTTCCCCCATCACAATACTTGTTCCTGCGCATGCGCGCATCCACTCGTAAAAATGATACACTCAGTGGGAAAGTCAAAACCTGACTGATTTTATTAGAAAGCTATTTTCATGTTAGATTTTTCTCAATTTGGTCATTTTTTTTTGTTTTGTTTTTTGATGGTTTAGGTTTGAGAGACTGCAATCCTACTTTTTACGTACAAAACCTTCCAACTGCTCTTGATAACCTTGGCAAATGGACAAAAAGATGGCAACTCCACTTAAGGACGTTCGAGCCAATTGTTTATGCACAACTATTACTGCGACTGTAATATGTCACGTATTACCCAGGAAAAAAATTCCAGGGCGGCAAAAGAATGGCACATTTATTTTGCAATTCATCATGAAACGTTAAGGGCCCAAAGACGGATTTTTCGCGCTTTGCCAAGGAAGTGAAATGTTACTTCCGGTGACTGACGTCATCATATCGTGAGCTGACCTGAAAACCCACTTACAAGCAAACATCACCGCACGAACTGTTATTTGTACCGAAGGTTTTCTCTTGCCCTTCCTCGCGCTCGTTCGCAGATCAACTGCGCATGCGTAAACGAACTGACCTCCGGTTTGAGAAAAAGCTAAATTTCCGGCGGTCTTTAAATTGAATTTTTTTTTTCATCTAGCACGTTTCACCTCCAAATACAGAATATAGCTAAGCATTAATTTTTTCAAATCGTCTTTTTTGCAAATGTTATGGGTATTTCAGTATCGTTTATCTCTTTAAGTAATGGTCCGGCTAAGAAGCAGGCAGCCCAGCGGCAAAAGTACTTAGAAGCTGCGAAATATTAATTTTTAACTTCACTCCAATCGAGGCATCTGATTGGCTAATATCGGAAAATGTCGAAAAAAGATGAGAAAAAAATGAAAAAAAAGCCTTTTTTGGATTTCTTCTTCCCCATGCCCTTGATCTCTGTCTCTCGGCCAAATTTGGGCATTGTTCTATGCGCCAATCAAATGGCGCATAGAATCTTGACGATATTTACAAACATAGTTTTTGAAGGCATAATGATTTGTTCTACGAAACAGAATCTAATTTTTTAGACGGCAAGTCGATTACATTTTTCATTGAAATTCAAATTTCGCGCTTTTAGCTGCTTACACCAATGGGAACAGCCGAACTTAATTTGATTAAAAATGTTGGCACATTTTAACTAACCGACGCTATTGCCGCGGGCTATTGTTTTTCTGCCTGCTTCTTAGCCGGACCATTACTTAAAAAGAACATTTTCAAAATAAGAAGAAAAACCATGCTTAGCTGGATGCAAAAACGAATTCAAATTATCAAACCACAGATTAAATACCCAAATTGTGTAGCACGTAGACAAAATTTGGTCACGTGACCATGGGCGTGGCCTGATGACATCTTATTTAGAGTTTTGAAGCAAGCAACCGTGGACAATTTTCCTGTCAGTGTACGTTGGATCAGTGGCTTGATCTGATCGGCGTTATTTCAAGTTGAGAAACTAAATATTTAAGCAAGAGCCGATACAACGTAGATTTGATTTTAGTGGAGTACTATATTTCGGCTGGCCAAACCAGCCTTCTTCAGGTACAATGAGAGTTTACATTGAATTGCTTCTATGTACATATATATATAGTAAATGTTGCTGACGTAATACTGGGAAAAATGTGCTAAAACATGGCAGTTACAACGAATTTGAATTCAAATACTAAGAGTCATGGGAAAAATAACGGAAATCACTCAAAACTAATACGTTTCTTCGAGGATATTAAGACCGTTGGGATCAATTGTCCTGCCTTTTAAAATTAAAAAAGCTTCCCTGGCCTTACGGATCGAGTCTCTGTTAGAAAATATTTTTTCGATAGGAATTAATTGCATGTCCTTGGAGATGTTTTGGGGAGAGGAGAGGAAATGTTCTGCGACTGTAGTAGGTTTGGATTTGGTGTTAGCGTTATCTACAGTGCGGCGGTGTTCATTAAAACGGTCTTTTAAACGTCGTTTAGTTTCTCCTATGTACTGTAGATGGCATTTGAATTTGAACTTTGTAACTGCCATGTTTTATCACATTTTTCCCAGTATTACGTCAGCATCCATTTACTATATATATATGTACATAGAAGCAATTCAATGTAAACTCTCATTGTACCTGAAGAAGGCTGGTTTGGCCAGCCGAAATATAGTACACCACTAAAATCAAATCTACATTGTATCGGCTCTTGCTTAAAATATTTAGTCATATTTAGGGTCACTGGTCTACAAAAGTTGGAAACTGACCAAAATAATGCCAAAGTCTTTCAAATTACTTAACCATTACATCCTTAGCAACTAACTCTAATAAGGATTAACTCTAATGTTTACGACATACCCACGGCATGTAATTATCTAAAAAATAGGCACGCATTGCGTACATGTGGTAGTGCAGTAACACAGCGCTGTTCCACGGTTTTTTACCGCCATCTTGTCTGGGGGGCAAACACGGAAAAATTGACAGTAAATGTATGGGATTTTGGCCGACTTTGAACTGCTGCAGCGCCGCTAAAAAGAGACAGATTTCCCACTTTTGCCACTACTTTAAATAGTTTATTGATATCATTCATTCAACAAGAAATAAGGCCATTAAGCAAGGTATGACATCCGTAAATTCGAATAATAAATCTTCTCATGTTCCTAATTTTGCGGCAATTTGCTGTGATGATTTTAGAAGGGTTTGTATGGAATTAAAAATTCGTTTATGGTCGTTGTAGCCTGGATCTGTTCTTTACATTTCATGAAAATAATCTCAGTATAAATGTCTTTTAGAACACACTGTAACTGTGAAAAGCTGTCTCTTTTTAGCGGCGCTACAGCGGTTCAAAGTCGGCCATAATCCCATACATTTCCTACATTGCCCCCCAACCAAGATGGCGCGAAAAACCGTGGAAGGGTCTATTGTGTACTGATCTCTAATACTACACGATATTGCTTTGGTACCGTATATCATTATAGTGCAATGGTAGATGTGTTAGGTAAATAGCCCCTTGACAAGACATGTGGTCACTTGTAAAATACTAAATCCCAGAAAGATTGAAGAAAATAAAACGGAATTGATAAACATTGGCTTCGAGGCTGACATTTTGATCACTTTCAAGTTCCCTTACAACTTCTTTTTTACCACAAGTTTGAGCGTGCACTCTGAGGCTTTGACAGCTTTCTAAGACAACAGTTCACTGAAGGTATACCTGTCTGGCGGGGTTAGTATTTGGATGGGTGACCTAAAATGTATGCCACTTTAATTTGTAACAGAAACATAGACCGAAAATTCTAATTTAACGCTAAAAATGCGAACGAAGCGAGGTACAGATTTTGTTAGCCTGCTTTATGCAAAACAAATATTGGTGCAAAAGTAAATAAATATTGATACACAGTTTTGGGGAAGACCAAAGGAAGTTTCAGGAAGTGTCGATCGAGAATAAAACATTTTGCCTTCAGCAACAGAATTTTCGACCTGAAAACAACTTAATTTTTGAACTGAGAATATAAAAAGTTACTATTCATAAACGAAAAACATTTTGGGAGGTTTTTGACACGTTCACATACTTTTGGCTGCACAAGTAAATCACAAAATCGAAAGTGACATCGAATCCAACGGGCGCCGTTTTCAAGTTACCTTGTATGTTTACTCGCGAAACAAAGGATATATCTGTGTCAAAATGATGGCAAGACACCAGTTTTTTGTTTTGTTAGTTAGTTTTTTTTTTCTTTCAAGTGTTTTAAAGATTGACAAGACATGTGCGAATTCAACACAAAGATCACAATTGCCCATCTCTTGAGGTTGACCATTGTTTCTGCAAAGTCCAAGATTTACTCTCTTAGACGAGGTTATTTATCACCAGGTAATTTCATCGTTTTGGAAATAGCAGCTGCTTTATTATTCATCAGCGTCACAAATTCTTGCCAAATTTGAAGCTCATTTTGTTGAAACTCAAGCACGCTTTTGACGGGAGGTCCCATGATTTATGAGTCAAATGGTCTATGAGTCAATGAGTCATAAGTCAACAAGACTCACTAATTTATTGATTAAGCCTAAGCCCTCGTTTCAGTGATTAGGCCTAGGCACTCTCTGAAATGTTAGCTTTCATTTTATGGGTTAGGATAACTACACTATTCAACGGATACTAAAACAGTGGATAGCGTTGAACGGTTAGGTTAGGGTTAGCCACCTCCACTTCGGTGAATAGTTGTTAATTAAAACCAATTGAGAGGTGTGTTGGACAGTGCCCCTTTCTACTCTTGGAACATGTTAGACCCTTAGCGTGAAACGTCAAAAGCAGAAATTAAGTTGAGTTTTTTTTTTCAGGCAGTGAAAAAGTAAAGGCTCTTATATTTGAATTGAAACTTTCCAAGGAAATTGCAAAAACCTCCCGTAGCTTTTTCTCTTCACCTGTCTCATTTCAGTTTTGATGCCATCTAGTGACAGCAATAGGAGCACTAAACAATGTCAGAATCATGTCTCAGTATACTGATAAATTGACTCCATCAGGTCGTTTTAGACTCAAAGTAGACTGCTTCAATGTATTTAACTCAATAAGAACTTGAAAATAATGATACTTTCCGTTAATCTGAGCCGGGGGTGCATGACGAAAACTACCAAAAAAATCAAAAAGGTCTTCTGCACACATTTTCCTTGTTGTCAGTTCCACTTACCAATTGATTAATGCGAGCTTTGGTTAGTAAAGTAGCACCATATTAATGCCAACCAAACCTCGCACGAGCAGGTCTTATTTCAACGTTCTTGCGTCGCCTACGCCAAAGTTTTCGAAGAACATTCCTAAATGCTGGCATCTTGAAAGCATACACGAAAGGGTTCACCATGGAATTTGCCAGATGCAGAGCATTCACCAACGGCATCAAAAGATGAGGAAAACATGGTGGGCAGAATCCTTTTGCACTGTATACAACAAAAGCTGGCAACCAGAATACAAGCGAAACAGCAATCACGGCGAACATTGTTCTGGAAAGTCGCACATTCTGGTGGTTTGAATGGTTGCCTGGTGTAAAGCGCAGTCGAGCACGTATTGTAACATAACTGACACAGATAATTAGCAATGAAACAAAAAGACAAGAATGAATAATTGCAGAAACATAAGCGCTGTGCGCCTCCCTTAAATACAGAGGCAGCAACGAAAGAATACACATGACTAGTCCTGCAAACCAGGCAATGACGATGCCCCAAGTGTAGCTTTGAAGTTTCGCTCTACGATGGTGAAGCGGCCATAACATCGAAAATACCCGTTCCAGAGAAATCAGAGCCAGGAAAAACACCGACGAGCTAGATGCAAACACTTGAAGGGATGATGAGGGATTTTTTGTGTTTCCTTCATGTCCCCGCATCTCAGGCGGCATTCTTGGAATTTTCTCCGTAGCCAGGACGAAAGGTTCCGCTATCCCCACAAGCAAATCAGCTATCGCTAGATTGATCAGGAGTAGACAACATTTTTGCTGACGGAGATTCGTAGACCAGAACACAAATAGTGCAAGCAAATTTCCAGTGATGATGAGTACCGCCTCAAGTGTATGAATGACAAAGAATGTAATTGCGGACGTTGTTAACATGCCTATGGTACACTCTGAGGCTTTTTGACTTGGCTTTTGCGTTTGATCGAAAAGAGAACCTGTCAAAACATTCAGCGTACTAATCTGCTTTACAGTGAACACTACATGTGCCGCAAATATTAATTGTTTGCTGTTTCTTATGATCCCGATGATTCAATATCGTGAGGAGTGAGCATTGTTCTTCGTTAATAGCTCTATAGTGACAAAGCTATTATTAAATGCAGAGCGCTGTTGGTGTCGTAAGAACCCGACAAGTTTTTCTTTGTTTTCCTAGCTATTGTTTTCATCAGTTTTTTTTAGCTCATTCGCTTTCGCAGTTTTTTTTATGATCTAAGAGTTACCAAGTACTCACACCATGCAAATAAAAGCAGTGATGACCAGTGGATGGCCAGCTCACCATTTCTTGTCTTAGAACACAACAAATGATGAATGATCGTGTATTGCAGAGGAGAAAGACATCACGAGCTCCTAGGCTGTTATAATATATTTTAATCCTTTAATTTCATGTTTTGTCCCACCGCAACGTTGGTAATAAAAACGGACATTATATTTCTCATTCTTGTCATTTGCGCTCCTACCAAGGATAAGGTGATCGTCATCTGCGTCTCTGCACATATTTAACCCCATGGTTGCAAACCAACTCATCTTCGATGCAGTGGCAAGATTGTCTTGTTAACTTTCTGCGGTTCTGTTTCTCCGTATGTTGATCGTTTAACACTGGCAAGCCGTGTGTACGTTTGCTAATTCAATAAAACTTATTTCCAGTTTATTTTAAATATTGCCTGTAAGCCACAGTTTTCAAGCCAATAGGAAAAGAGAGAGAAAGAAAAGTAACAGGATTTTGCATTTTGGGCAAACAGCAGCCTGCTTTTTGTTATCGAAGGCAAAAGCAAAGGTTAATCTCCTCTTATACGTGAAATTTCTCCGCTAATGATTTTACCTTATTTTTAAAAATAGTTATTTGGATGATAAATCAATTGCATTTTCCAGTTAAACACCTTCTTTGCATGGAGTTCTTTTTAAAGCCTGGTTTTCCCGTGCAACAAAAGCCTAATAACAATCAACATACGCAGACACATGATCTTTTTTGTTAATTATTGTTTTTGTCCTAATAAAAGGCACAAATGATCCGAAAACACTAATGAGCAAGAATTTGATGTTCTTGAGAGACAATGGCCTAACGCAAGAAAAGATGAAGAGCGCGTCGAAGTTTAAAAGTGGATTCTTGAATGCCTGGAGAGTAAGAACTGTTATCTTTCGTTTTCTTTATAGCAGAAAATGCAAGAAACAGAAACTATTAGTGAATCAGAAGCCGAACTCACGAGCTGATTACTAAGCTTTTTCGACGATTTGCGATGGCTTGATCAAAACTCGACTCCTTCTAAAAATTTGCTAATTATTATAATTAAAATATAACCCGATAGCTCAACGTCTTCAGCATGTACAGTTGCCACATCAACCCATCCTCCAACCCGAATTTATCTGCTGTACACAAAGGCTAATTTGCTCTGAATTTACTATAATCGTTAATTTTGGACACAGTACTAGTGTCCCAGGACTTGTGGGAAATGGTCATATTTGTTTGAGAAGGAAACGCAAGTGTATGGACAAAGATTTGGTTTTATCAACGGAGTTGATAATGTAAATTGGCCACCGTACAGAGATTCTAAAAGCTGACGTTTCGAGCGTTAGCCCTTCGTCAGAGCGAATCGAGGGATTATGGGTTACGTGTAGTTTTTATAGTAGAGTAGGAGCTACGCTATTGGTGGTAACATGGCAACGTGAAAAATAGGAATATATTAGTTATATGAAAAGCGTTCGTTAATACCGTGAGGATTAAGGGTGCCGATTTGAAAGATGAATTTTTGTTCCAGATTCTTGCGGCTTTCCGTCGTACCTTGATGTAGGGAAAGGCCACTTATTTCATTCAAACGCGACAAAAACGTAGGCAACTTTTTAGTTAGAGGCGCGCTCAAAACTAACGAGCAACCCGGCACATTCAAATGCGCGCGCTCACGATGCAAAACTTGTCTTTTCATTGTTAACACTAGCAAGATATCGGGACCTAAGCGATCTGTTAAGATCACCAATCGTTTCACATGTACCTCCGCAAATGTCATTTATTGCATAACCTGTACGTTATGCAATAAATTATACATTGGTGAGACAGGTAGACGACTAGGCGACCGATTCCGCGAACACCTTCGCGATGTTGAGAAGAATGACAAGGATGCATCTAAGCCAGTCGCTCGCCATTTTAATCTGCCTAACCACTCCAAAAAACACATGGCTATCTGCGGCCTTTCCCTACATCAAGGTACGACGGAAAGCCGCAAGAATCTGGAACAAAAATTCATCTTTCAAATCGGCACCCTTAATCCTCACGGTATTAACGAACGCTTTTCATTTAACTAATATATTCCTATTTTTCACGTTGCCATGTTACCACCAATAGCGTAGCTCCTACTCTACTATAAAAACTACAGGTAACCCATAATCCCTCGATTCGCTCTGACGAAGGGCTAACGCTCGAAACGTCAGCTTTTAGAATCTCTGTACGGTGGCCAATTTACATTATCAACTCCGCTGATAAAACCAAATTTTTGTATACTACTTCCCCACCGACGCAGCACCACAGTTTCTTTAGAAACTACCCCTTCATTCATTTGTATGGACAAAGGACTCGAACCTGGGAATGTTGATTAATCTAGCTTAGGCCTAATTACTCTTCAGCGGCAATAATACTCTATGGGAGACATCAATAAATTTTTTATTTTTCGAGAGATCGGTGTCTTGATCTTCAGTGGTGAAGCGGTTCCTATAGAGTTGAAAGTCTCGGTTCAAATCCTATCCACAGGCATCAGCCATAAGCAACCTCCAACGAGACCAGCAGGATGAAGTCAGGAATGAAGTATTTTGTATGCTGAGAAAGGCAAAACCGCCAACAGAGCAAAACCTGACCCGGGACGAAAAACAAGCCTTAAAAGATCTGAGTAACGACGATGAAATTCTAGTGATTAAAGCTGACAAAGGCAATTGCACCGTCGTTATGAACAGGGTTGATTACCAAGATCAAATCAACGAAATGCTTCGAGACAGAAACACGTACAAGCCAATAACAGATAAAAGACGTAACCCAACTTCACGGGTTGAGACCGAACTCCAGAAGAAATTGTTAGAGCTCAAAAAGCAAGGGAACCTGAGTGAGAGCGAATACTGGAAGCTCAGGCCATCCGAATCGACGCCAGCTGCTTTGTATGGTCTACCCAAAGTGCACAAAGTTAACCTCCAGCCGACGGACGATCATCTGACGCTACCGCAAGACACCGTCATAAAGATCCCGCTACGTCCCATCAACAGCTGTATCGGTTCACCGACCTATGAATTATCCATATACCTGGCTTCTATTCTGAAACTCTTGCAAAACAACAATGAGTACAGTGTTAAGAATGCTAAAGTATATGCGGATTTTGTTAACAACCAAACGATGGAGGCGGACGAACAGATCGTGTCTTTTGATGTTACTGCACTTTTCACTTCCATCCCAGTAGACCTAGCACTGGATATTGTCGACCGGAAGTTACGCGAGATTCATGAATGGGAATTGCACACACGACTAACACAAAGCCAGATTATGTTTTTGCTGACGTTTGTACTGACGAACAGTTATTTTACGTTCGAAGGCATACATTATCATCAAGTATTTGGCTGTGCGATGGGATCACCGGTTAGTGCCGCCATTTGAGAGTTGGTGATGCAAGAAGTTGAAAAGATCGCTCTCAACACGTCAAATATCAAACCACGGTGGTGGAAACGATACGTGGATGATTCGAGTGCTTGTTTGAAGACTAAAGAGATCCAAGTTTTCCACGACCATCTCAACTCGATCAACCCAAACATACAGTTTACGGTGGAACTTCCATCAGTCTCATCTCAAAACCTCCAAACCATCGCATTTCTTGACACACGAAGCACAGTAGAAAGATCGGGAAACATTACTGTTAGCGTACATCGCAAAGCAACTCATACCAACAAGTACCTGGATTTCGCGTCCCATAGCCCCGCCCAGAGCAAACGTGCGGTTGTTAAATGCCTGATAGACCGCGCAGAAACCATCCCATCCAATGACACAGAAAAAGATCGAGAACGACAACAAGTCATTAATGACTTAAAAATTAATGGTTATACAGATAAATTCATTGAGAAATGTCGGGCCCCCAGACCACCGGCTGCAGTCCAAATACAAGATACAGATACACGGCCAAAAACTTTTGCTACCTTGCCATACGTAAAGGGCGTTTCAGAACAAGTCAAAAATGTGCTTAACAAAGCGAACATAAAAACTGCTTTCAAGCCTATTTTAACACTCGCCCATTATTTTAGGAAACCAAAGGATCGCCCAAAAGAAACGAAAATAAAAGGCATTGTGTACAAGGTTAAATGCCGCTCGTGTGATTTCACATACATTGGGGAAACAAAGAGATCATGGAATTCACGTGGCGGGGAGCATAAACCAGGAACTAATAATAACAAAGAGTCGGCAATAAAAGATCACGCCGAAACCACTGACCATGACATTGACACTGTGGAAATTCTAGAAAAGAATGTCAATAATTGGCACAAAAGAATCTTTTTGGAATCATGGCACTCCACAATAGACAAAAATGCGGTGAACGAGCGGAAGCCTTTCCCTTCTGTCTATAAGACATTATTGAAGCCCTAGGGAATAAAGTAACTTCCTATTTTAGTTTTTTTAGTTTTAGCGTATTACTCTCGAACAGCATATTTTAGTCACTCTGATGAAGACCGCAGTTGCAGTCGAAAATTCATTTTTTTTTTTTTTTTTAAATAATTTTTATCTAGATCAGTTTCAACGTTTTTATAAACACCTTTTATCATATAATTTTTATCTTCCCTTTTTTTTCTCTGCTGCCACAAGTCCTGGGACACAGTGTCCAAATTTATTTAATATAAGGGCCGTTTACACGAGAGAAAATAAGCCGCGGCTTACTCTGGCCGCGGCGTACATAATACGCGAAAGGAACTATTTATACGAGTAAAAACTCCTAGGTCAGGATAAGCCGCTGCTTGAGAAAGCCGTGAACGTAGATTTTGTACCATTTATACGGGGTGTTCGCGTCTTATGTAAGCCGCGGCTTATTTTCTCTCGTATAAACGGCCCTATAGGCTGTGTTTTCACGTGTGGTTTTTTAGGTTTTTCGATTTCGTGAAAACAGTTCGAGTCGACAAAGCATTAAGCGAGTCGGCAAATTTTAATATAATTCTCATTAAAGCAGGTAGCTTAAGCGAGTCGGAAATAGGAATATATTTGTTAAATGAAAAGCATTCGTTAATACCGTGAGGATTAAGGGTGCCGATTTGGAAGATGAATTTTTGTTCCAGATTCTTGCGGCTTTCCGTCGTACTGAGATGTAGGGAAAGGCCGCAGATTACCATGTGTTTTTTGGAGTGGTTAGGGAGATTAAAATGACTAGCGACTGGCTTAGATGCATCCTTGTCATTCTTGTCAACATCGCAAAGGCGTTCGCGGAATCGGCCACTTACTCGTCTACCGGTCTCACCAATGTATCATTTATTGCATAACGTACAGGTTATGCAATAAATGACATTTGCGGAGGTACATGTGAAACGAGATCATTCTGGAGTAATTTAAAATTATTAAGAATGATACTTTTGACTGCGTGATTATGAGGATGGAAAGTGAGGGTGAATGGAATTCTGTCATTCTTATCTTTTTGTGACGTTCACGGTAGTGATGACTGTCGATCAAATTTTTGGGCACGATGATGGCCCGCTTTGCGTGATGATGGCCCGCTTTGCTTTGAGATGCAAAACTTGTCTTTTCATTGTTAACACTAGCAGGATATCAGGACCTAAGCGATCTGTTAAGATCACCGATCGTTTCACATGTACCTCCGCAAATGTCATTTATTGCATTGGCTGCTCTCTCCTCATTTCAGTCTTACCCGTACCATTTTAAAGTCGCTTAACGAAGTCTGCATACAAACCACTTTCAGGAATGTTAAGCGAGACAAGGGGGGTCGTGAAAACACGGTCATACACACTTTCGAGCAAATTAGCGATTGTGTACATCAGATAAATCAGAGGAGGAAGAGATGTTGGCCACATGCCCGCTTTACTGAGCATATACTCCTTTCCAAAGAGCCCGAAAGACGCTGGAAACGAGTTTCGTTTCCAACCTCTGCGATTCGTTTAGTTATCACCGAGAATGACAACCTCTGGTCGTTTCAAACTGCGCGCAGTCGCATTCGAGGAAAAGGTAAATATTTTGGGCAAGAGCCGATACAACTTAGATTTGATTATTTAGTAGTGTAGTATATTTCGGCTAATCAAAGCAGCATTTTTTACGACTCTTTTCTGTACATTACTAAACGGTCAAATCTACGTTTATCGGCTCTTGCTCAAAATATCTACTTTTGTAGCTTAAAATTACACCGATCAGCTCAAGCGGTTGATCCGACGAACACCGGCAGGGTTATTCCGGTATTTTGGACGTACTCGGTTGCCTGCTTAAAAACTCTGGCATTAGAGGATCATTTTGGTAACCCTTGGCAACCAGTGTGGTTTTAATTTCTGAAAATGCGCAGATGAACCTGAAGTAGATGATTCTTGAAACCAGCTTGGACTCCATGCCCCAGTTGTTCAAACGCTGGATAGCGCTATCCACCGGATAACTCACTATACAGCGGATAAACACTAGCAAAACCTATAGAGTTATCCAGTGGATAGTGATTTATCCGGCGGATAGCGCTATCCATCGTTTGGGGCCAGGTCATTATTCTCTTAATGCTAATCGACTAATTCGAGGCTTATATGGACTCAAAGGCCCACAATCAGACTTCTGGAGTCGCAACATGGAATTCAATAACTATGTTTGCTTCTTTCCAATTTGACTTTTATCTTAGAAAGAATGTTGTTAATGGGTCACAAATAAGTAAGTTTTCAAAACATGCCTCTGATATAAATCTATGTTATGACAATCTCATTTACGACACAAGCTTCCCCCATTTTTAGCCTGTCTGAATTTTGCGTTTTTGTTTGTAGATTCTCAGCTGTGCTGTTACAGAAGCCCACATTTTGGCAAAGTCAAATGATATCAAGAAGCTTTGCGGGACTAGTGCGATAAACCCTCGCCTTCATAGAAGAAATTTATACACTATGAGATTGTTAGGTCATTACTTACTGGCCGCCTGCATCAAACTAAAATATTCAAACGAATGTGCCAGACAACTTTTTTCTAATTTTGAACCCGCGGGACGGAGACGCGCTGGGTAATTTCATAGTCTGGGTTTGATAATAATTTGAGCAGGATGAAGGGAGACAGAGGTTCTTTCCAGCGTCCCGGCAACGGCTTGTCTCTTCTAAATGGCAACGGGGCAGTCAAGTGATAAAATGAAAGGATCCAAACGTAGAACAATACCAGCTTGACACCAAGCACCAAGAGGCTTGCCAAGATTTATTAGAAAAACACCAAAGTATAGCAGTATATTGTTTGTGCGCTGTAAGATGTCTTTTGAAATAAAGAATTCATTGAACTATTAATTTGTTGCATCAACCACTGGAATATTGTTGAAAGGTTTGAGTAGTGGGTACATGGGGAACAGAGAGCGGAGTTTTTTTTTATCAATTAAATCTTACATTCGTAATGGCAGTACGCACTCATCGTGAAATAGATGACTGGTTTACGAAAAAGACTTCCATTGCCGAAATTTTACTATTACTGATCTGTTCCTCTGGTCCATCGTTGTTTTTGACAAATTTGGCGCAGCATGCATCCGTGTTTAATTAAATGTAAAATTTAGCTACAAGATGTCAGAACAGAATTTTCCATTATTAGTTGTATTGTTTAGAGGTCAAATATCATGTGATTGGCTGCAAGCGTATTAGACCTAAACACCTACTGAGTGGCGAGTGAAAACAAGACCTTACAAGCTCTAAGAGCCTTAAAATTGAAACAGCAGAAACAGTAAATGACTCTGAATGGCTACATTTCACTTGAAAGTAAAATAGACTTAAAAGTCAAGCCCTCCTTAGGCTTGACTGAAATAATGAGCAAAAAGGTACCTGTAATGAAATATTTTACCACAAAGAAGTTAGCGGTGAACCAGTTCTTGAACAAAGCACTTGAATTCGGCCTCAACATCTGAAACCTCGTAACTTTCACACGAACTGGGAGTTGAATTTAAAAGAAACTTTTAACAGCCGAATTCTAAAAGCTTTGAAAGCTCCTGTTTTAAATTTAGGGGAAAAAGTGACAGCTGATCACCAATCTCTATATGACCACTGGGCGTCTTGTCTTCAAAACATCTATCAAATTTATTTTCAACACAATATTACTAATTAATTCCGCCAGTAATTCTTGCCAACAAACTTTTCTTGTTGTTTTTAAAGGCCTGGTTTCAGGTATCCAGTAGTCAATAATGAACTGAAGGTGAGTAAGCATATCAGTTTCCTCCATTTTTAAAAATGTTTTGACGAAATTTAAGCTTTGTGTTCTTCAGTAATTTTTTTTTTGTTGATCAGGCGACGTGTTGACATGGCTAATGGCAATTGTATTCCATCACTGCAGATCGTCGGCTGTACGAGTTAACTGCTAAGTGTCTCTATTGAACTGAACAACTTCCACATACGCCGGGCAAAGAGGATGTTGTTGGGTTGATATGGATGACCAAGTAAATACGATCAGTAGACCGTAATCCAACGTCAGGTAACTGGGTAACTGATTCCAAGTAATAAAAAAGCTTAATGTCTTCTTACAATTTCTCAGAAAATCTATGTTTGTAATGAGTATGAATGTCAAACCCGCGAGGAAGTTATTTAATAGTGGACTATCCTCATTTCATTTCATTTTCATTTTAGTTTTTTGTTCCCTCTGCCGGGTGAATCAGTATTCAGTTGCTGTGAAAGCTACCAGTCTTTGCGAAAAACTGATCACACACAGTTGCATGGTTCACAGCGATAAAAGGAATGTAAGCGAAAATAAGTTTTGTCTACTGAGATATAGCATTTAACAACGTACCCAGCCCTCCTCTGATTATGGTCAGTCATAGTATGTGAACTGAGAAACTCGAATGAGCGGATATTCCCAGTTCTGACATATCTCAGTCCAGTCCGTAATTTCTACTTGTTCTTACAAGCAGATGTTTCCTCTCGGTGCATAGTGAGCTTTTTTGTGCTCCCCTTTCTGTGAGCAAGGACTGTCCAAACTTGACAAACGCATTACAGAAAAACTAATATATATGTGCAAAGCAATTTTGTAAAGAACCTTCTTCAAAAGCTTTGACGGTTTAACGTTTATGTTGTCTTCTGTTTCATTCTTCGAACTACTACTACATGTTTAGGTTTTAAGTCAGACTAGAAGGAGCGGATGTTAAAGGTTATAGTGAGGATTATAGTAAGAGAGAATCTGCCGACTTCACCAATTTTGAATCTGCCACCTCTAGAAGAGGATATTGAATTTCCATGATATACTAACAGCCTAAAGAGACGCCTCTGTCACTAAAAAGCATTTTTTTCAGCTTTAGGTTAATATGCACGAACCGTTATTTTAATTAACAATAAGATACAAACAGCGGAGATAAACATTTTTAAAAAATGCATTTCATACTAATTTGACGTTTCGTATGCTTCTCTACATACGTTTTCAAAAGTAACCGTTACATTTTTGAGGTACTCTTACATACGAAATAAAGTGATCTGGGTACCATATTAACAATATTTTAATAATATAGTTAACCATTATTCCATGAGTGCGCGTTGGATATGAGATGATAGATAGCCAACGAGGCGCGTACCGCCGACTGAGTTGGCTATAATCATCTCATATCCAACAAGCGCGAGTGGAATAATTGTTTTATTAAAAACGCCCCCAAAATATAGAAAACTAGACTACAATAAAAATAAAAAGGCCCAAAAAATCACGCATATGCTTGCCGTGTTTGTAGATCATGGTATAATGGCTCATAACCCATGATGGCTTAGCCAATCAAAACTCTCGAATTGCATTATCCAATGATCCAGTTTTTAATAATTTTTTCATATAATATGGTACCCAGATCTCTTTATTTCTTATAAGAAAACTTTAAAGGTGTAACGTTTAATTTTGAAAAGGTATGAAGAGAAGCATACGAAACGTCAAGTTGATATAAAATGCATTTTTTAAAAATTTTTTATCTCCGCTGTTTGTATTTTATTCTGATTGGAAAAGAGGTAATATTCACAGCAAAAAGAAGTAACAAAACCCAGCATTCTGATTGGTCAATGATCAAAGAACTCAGAGACAGCCAATCAAATGCGTCCCTTAGAAGGAGCAATTGTTGCTTGTGTGATTGCGTGATAAGCTTGCGTTGCTTCTGCTTAACTACCTCGATTTTTTCGTATATCTCATTAGTAAGTAATCAGATGATGTTTTTCGAGCTGTGTGGATTTTTTTATGCCCTTGTAATTTTACATATTGCACGAGCCTGTATTTTGTTTGTGCTCAGTTATTCCAGATAAAATTGCACTCGTGAAATCGTGTGATGGCCTACACTAACAAACGTGAATACATTCAGGTGTGTGTGAAAAAAACGCACGCTTTTAAACGTTTATTCTCTACTTTCACCAATCCCATAATGCAGTTCATTTTGGGGGGTGTTTGCCTTAAAACAATAGAC
>OX421450.1:47095369-47120872 GCA_949126865.1 Montipora capitata
AGGGTAACTGCACTATCCAACGGATACTAAAAGAGTGGATAGCGTTGAACGCGGGCGCTGATTGGCTCGTCAAATTCCGAATATCCTGTTCTATTTACCTCCGAGCAACTCGGGAAGGAATGGCGTCCCGATTTGCATCCGTGACAAGTGAAGAAAACATCCAAATTAATTTTTTGTGCTGTATATTATTGCACTGTTTTAGCATATATTCACCGTTAGCCACCTCCACTTCGGTGAATAGTTGTTAATTAAAACCAATTGAGAAGTGTGTTGGACAGTGCCGCTTTCTACTCTACATGTTAGATCCTTAGCGTGAAACGTCAAAAGCAGAAATTAAGTTGAGTTTTTTTTTTCCGGCAGTGAAAAAGTAAAAGCTCTTATATTTGAATTGAAACTTTCCAAGGAAATTGAAAAACCTCCCGTAGCTTTTTCTCTTCACCTGTCTCATTTCAGTTTTGATGCCATCTAGTGACAGCAATAAGAGCAATAAACAATGTCAGAATCATGTCTTGGTATACTGATAAATTGGCTCTATCAGGTCGTTTTATTTAGACTCTAAGTAGACTGCTTCAATGTATTTAACTCAATAAGAACTTGAAAATAATTATCCTTTCTGTTAATCTGAGCCGGGGGTGCATTACGAAAACTACCAAAAAAAAAAATCAAAAAGGTCTTCTGCTCACATTTTCTTTCTTTTCAGTTCCACTTACCAATTGTTTAATGCGAGCTTTGGTTCGTAAAGTAGCACCATATTAATGCCAACCAAACCTCGCACGAGCAGGTCTTATTTCAACGTTCTTGCGTCGCCTACGCCAAAGTTTTCGAAGAGCATTCCTAAATGCTGGCATCTTGAAAGTATACACGAAAGGGTTCACCATGGAATTTGCCAGATGCAGAGCATTTACCAACGGCATCAAAAGATGAGGAAAACATGGTGGGCAGAATCCTTTTGCACTGTATACAACAAAAGCTGGCAACCAGAATACAAGCGAAACAGCAATCACGGCGAACATTGTTCTGGAAAGTCGCACATTCTGGTGGTTTGAATGGTTGCCTGGTGTAAAGCGCAGTCGAGCACGTATTGTAACATAACTGACACAGATAATTAGCAATGAAACAAAAAGACAAGAATGAATAATTGCAGAAACATAAGCGCTGTGCGCCTCTCTTAAATACAGAGGCAGCAACGAAAGAATACACATGACTAGTCCTGCAAACCAGGCAATGACGATGCCCCAAGTGTAGCTTTGAAGTTTTGCTCTACGATGGTGAAGCGGCCATAACACCGAAAATACCCGTTCCAGAGAAATCAGAGCCAGAAAAAACACCGACGAGCTAGATGCAAACACTTGAAGGGATGATGAGGGATTTTTTGTGTTTCCTTCATGTCCCCGCATCTCAGGCGGCTTTCTTGGAATTTTCTCCGTAGCCAGGACGAAAGGTTCCGCTATCCCCACAAGCAAATCAGCTATCGCTAGATTGATCAGGACTAGACAACATTTTTGCTGACGGAGATTCGTAGACCAGAACACAAATAGTGCAAGCAAATTTCCAGTGATGATGAGTACCGCCTCAAGTGTATGAATGACAAAGAATGTAATTGCGGACGTTGTTAACATGCCTATGGTACACTCTGAGGCTTTTTGACTTAGCTTTCGCGTTTGATCGAAAAGAGAACCTGTCGTAACATTCAGCGTACTAATCTGCTTTACAGTGAACACTACATGTGCCGCAAATATTGTTTGCTGTTTCTTGTGATCCCGATAATTCAATATCGTGAGGAGTGAGCATTGTTCTTCGTTAATAGCTCTATAGTGACGAAGCTATTATTAAATGCAGAGCGCTGTTGGTGTCGTAAGAACCCGACAAGTTTTTCTTTTTTTTCTTAGCTATTGTTTTCATCAGTTTCTTTTAGCTCATTCGCTTTCGTAGTTCTTTTCATGATGTAAACATTACCAAGTACTCACACCAAATAAAAGCAGTGATGACCAGTTCACCATTTCTTGTCTTGGAACACAACAAATGATGAATGATCGTGTATTGCAGAGGAGAAAGACATCACGAGTCCTAGGCTGTTATAATATATTTTAATCCTTTAATTTCGTGTTTTGTCCCACCGCAACGTTGGTAATAAAAACGGACATTTTATTTCTTATTCTTGTCATTTGCGCTCCTACCAAGGATAAGGTGATCGTCATCTGCGTCTCTGCGCATATGTAACCCCATGGTTGCAAGCCGCTCATCGTCGATGCAGTGGCAAGATTGTCTTGATAACTTTCTGCGGTTCTGTTTCTCCGTATGTTGATCGTTTAACACTGGCAAGCCGTGTGTACGTTTGCTAATTCTATAAAACCTATTTCCAGTTTATTATGATATTGCCTGTAAGCCACAGTTTTCAAGCCAATACGAAAAGAGAGAGAAAGAAAAGTAACAGGATTTTGTATTTTGGGCAAACAGCAGCCTGCTTTTTGTTATCGAAGGCAAAAGCAAAGCTTAATCTCCTCTTATACGTGAAATTTCTCCGGTAATGATTTTACCTTATTTTTAAAAATAGTTATTTGGATGATAAATCAATTGCATTTTCCAGTTAAACACCTTCTTTGCATAGAGTTCTTTTTAAAGCCTGGTTTTCCCGTGCAACAAAAGCCTAATCACAATCAACATACGCAGACGTATGATCTTTTTTGTTAATTATTGTTTTTGTCTTAATAAAAGGCACAAATGATCCGAAAACACTAATGAGCAAGAATTTGATGCTGTTGAGAGACAATGGCCTAACTCTAGAAAAGATGAAGAGCGCGTCGAAGTTTTAAAACTTGGATTCTCGAATTCCTGGAGAATAAGAACTGTTATCTTTCGTTTTCTTTATAGCAGAAAATGCAAGGAACAGAAACTATTAGTGAATCAGAAGCCGAACTCACGAGCTGATTACTAACTTTTTTCGACGATTTACGATGGCTTGATCAAAACTCGACTCCTTTTAAAAATTTGCTAATTATTGTAATTAAAATATGAACCGATAACTCATCGTCTTCAGCATGTACAGTTGCCACATCAACCCATCCTCCAACCCGAATTTATCTGCTGTACACAAATGCTAATTTGCTCTGAATTTACTATAATCGTTAATTTTGGACACAGTGTCCCAGGACTTGTGGGAAATCATGGGTCATATTTGTTTGAGAAGGAAACCCAAGTGTATGGACAAAGGACTCGAACCTAGGAATGTTGATTAATCTAGCTTAGGCCTAATTACTCTTCAGCGGCAATAATACTCTATGGAAGACAAATAAATCTTTTGTTTTTCGAGAGATCGGTGTCTTGATCTTCAGTGGTGAAGCGGTTCCTATAGAGTTCAAATCCTATCCACGGGTATGATTTTTATCTTCTTTTGTTTTCTCTGCTACCACAAGTCCTGGGACACAGTGACCAAATTTATTTAATCTAGGCTGTGTTGTCACGTGTGGTTTTTTAGGTTTTTCGCGAAAACAGTTCCCAACTCGCTTAAAGTTAAGCGAGTCGGCAAATTTTAATAGAATTCTCATTAAATTTTAGCCACCAAAGCAGGTAGCTTAAGCGAGTCGGAAATACAACAGGCGTGCTTTATTATTATTTTTATTATTGCATTGACTGCTCTCTCCTCATTTATTCTTACCCGTATCATTTTTAAGTCGCTTAACGAAGTCTGCACACAAACCACTTTCAGGAATGTTAAGCGAGACAAGGGGAGTCGTGAAAACACGGTCATACACACTTTCGAGCAAATTAGCAATTGTGTACATCCGATAAACCAGAAGAGGAGGAGATGTTGGCCACATGCACTCTTTACTGGGCATATTCTCCTTTCCAAAGAGCCCGAAAGACGCTGGAAACGAGTTTCGTTTCCAACCTCTGCTATTCTTTTAGTCATCACCGAGAATAACAACCTCTGGTCGTTTCAAACTGAGGGCAGTCGCATTGGAGGAAAAGGTAAATATTTTGGGCAAGAGCCGATACAACTTAGATTTGATTATTTAGTAGTGTAGTATATTTCGGCTAATCAAACCAGCATTTTTTACGATTCTTTTCTGTACATTGCTAAATGGTCAAATCTACGTTTTATCGGCTCTTGCTCAAAATATCTACTTTTGAAGCTTAAAATTACACCGATCAGCTCAAGCGGTTGATCCGACGAACACCGGCTGGGTTATTCTGGTACTCGGTTGCCTGCTTAAAAACTCTGGCATTAGAGGATCATTTTGGTAACCCTTGGCAACCAGTGTGGTTTTAAATTCTGAAAAAACGGAGATGAACCTGAAGTAGATGATTCTTGAAACCAGCTTGGACTCCATGCCCCAGTTGTTCAAACGCTGGATAGCGCTATCCACCGGATAACTCACTATGCAGCGGATAAACTATAGCAAAACCAATAGAGTTACCCAGTGGATAGTGATTTATCCGGCGGATAGCGCTATCCATCGTTTGGGGCCAGGTCATTATTCTCTTGGTGCTAATCGACTAATTCGAGGCTTATATGGACTCAAAGGCCCACAATCAGACTTCTGGAGTCGCAACATGGAATTCAATAACTATGTTTGCTTCTTTCCAATTTGCCTCTGATATAAATCTATGTTATGACAATCTCATTTACGACACAAACTTCCCCCATTTTTAGCCTGTCTGAATTTTGCGTTTTTGTCTGTAGATTCTCAGCTGTGCTGTTACAGGGGCAAAGTCAAATGATATCAAGAAGCTTTGCGGGACTAGTGCGATAAACCCTCGCCTTCATAGAAGAAATTTATACACTATGAGATTGTTAGGTCATTACTTACTGGCCGCCTGCATCAAACTAAAATATTCAAACGAATGTGCCAGACAACTTTTTTCTAATTTTGAACCCGCGGGACGGAGACGTGCTGGGTAATTTCATAGTCTGGGTTTGATAATAATTTGAGCAGGATGAAGGGAGACAGAGGTTCTTTCCAGCGTCCCGGCAACGGCTTGTCTCTTCTAAATGGCAACGGGGCAGTCAAGTGATAAAATGAAAGGATCCAAACGTAGAACAATACCAGCTTGACACCAAGCACCAAGAGGCTTGCCAAGATTTATTAGAAAAACACCAAAGTATAGCAGTATATTGTTTGTGCGCTGTAAGATGTCTTTTGAAATAAAGAATTCATTGAACTATTACTTTGTTGCATCAACCACTGGAATATTGTTGAAAGGTTTGAGTAGTGGGTACATGGGGAACAGAGAGCGGAGTTTTTTTGTATCAATTATATCTGACATTCGTAATGGCAGTACGCACTCATCGTGAAATAGATGACTGGTTTACGAAAACGATTTCCATTGCCGAAATTTTACTATTACTGATCTGTTCCTCTGGTCCATCGTTGTTTTTGACAAATTTGACGCAGCATGCATCCGTGTTTAATTAAATGTAAAATTTAGCTACAAGATGTCAGAACAGAATTTTCCATTATTAGTTGTGTTGTTTAGAGCTCAAATATCATGTGATTGGTTGCAAGCGTATTAGACTTAAACACCTACTGAGTGGCGAGTGAAAACAAGACAACCTCACAAGCTCTAAGAGCCTTAAAATTGAAACAGTAAATGACTCTGAATGGCTACATTTCACTTGAAAGTAAAATAGACTTAAAAGTCAAGCCCCCCTTAGGCTTGACTGAAATAATGAGAAAAAAGGTACCTGTAATGAAAAATCTTACCACAAAGAAGTTAGCGGTGAGCGAGTTCTTGAACAAAGCACTTGAATTCGGCCTAAACATCTGGAACCTCGTAACTTTCACACGAACTGGGAGTTGAATTTAAAAGAAACTTTTAACAGCGGAATTCTAAAAGCTTTGAAAGCTCCTGTTTTAAATTTAGGGAAAAAAGTGACAGCTGATCACCAATCTCTATATGACCACTGGGCGTCTTGTCTTTAAAACATCTATCAAATTTATTTTCAATACAATATTACTAATTACTGCCGCCAGTAATTCTTGCCAACAAACTTTTCTTGATGTTTTTAAAGGCCCGGTTTCAGGTATCCAGAAGTCAATATTGAACTGAAGGTGAGTAAGCATATCAATATCCTCCATTTTAAAATGTTTTGACGGAATTTAAGCTCTGTGTTCTTCAGTAATTTTTTTTGTTAATCAGGCGACATGTTGACACGGCTAATGGCAATTGTATTCCATCAATGCAGATCGTCGGCTGTACGAGTTAACTGCCAAGTGTCTCTATTGAACTGAACAACTTCCACATACGCCGGGCAAAGAGGATGTTGCTTGCTGGGTTGATATGGATGACCAAGTAAATACGATCAGTGGACCGTAATCCAACGTCAGGTAACTGGGTAACTGATTCCAAGTAATAAAAAAGCTTAATGTCTTCTTACAATTTCTCAGAAAAGCTATGTTTGTAATGAGTATGAAAGTCAAATCCGCGAGGAAGTTATTTAATAGTGAACTATCCTCATTTCATTTCATTTTCATTTCAGTTTTTTGTTCCCTCTGCCGGGTGAATCAGTATTCAGTTGCTGTGAAAGCTACCAGTCTTTGCGAAAAACTGATCACACACAGTTGCATGGTTCACAGCGATAAAAGGAATGTAAGCGAAAATACGTTTGGTCTACTGAGATATAGCATTTAACAACGTACCCGGCCCCCCTCTGATTATGGTCAGTCATAGTATGTGAACTGAGAAACTCGAATGAGCGGATATTCCCAGTTCTGACATATCTCAGTCCAGTCCGTAATTTCTACTTGTTCTTACAAGCAGATGTTTCCTCTCGGTGCATAGTGAGCTTTTTTGTGCTCCCCTTTCTGTGAGCAAGGACAGTCCAATCTTGACAAACGCATTACAGAAAAACTAATATATATGTGCAAAGCAATTTTGTGAAGAACTTTTTTCAAACGCTTTGACGGTTTAACGTTTATGTTATCTTCCGTTTCATTCTTCGAACTACTACTACATATTTAGGTTTTAAGTCAGACTAGAAGGAGCGGATCTTAAAGGTTATAGTGAGGATAATAGTAAGAGAGAATCTGCCGACTTCACCAATTTTGAATCTGCCACCTCTAGAAGAGGATATTGAATTTCCATGATATACTAACAGCCTAAAGAGACGCCTCTGTCACTAAAAAACATTTTTTTCAGCTTTAGGTTAATATGCACGAACCGTTATTTTAATTAACAATAAGATACAAACAGCGGAGATAAACATTTACTAAAAAATGCATTTCATACTAATTTGACGTTTCGTATGCTTATCTACATACATTTTCAAAAGTAACCGTCACATTTTTAAGGTACTCTTACATACGAAATAAAGTGATCTGGGTACTATATTAACAATATTTTAATAATATAGTTAACCATTATTCCATGAGCGAGCGTTGGATATGAGATGATAGATAGCCAACGAGGCGCGTACCGCCGACTGAGTTGGCTATAATCATCTCATATCCAACAAGCGCGAGTGGAATAATTGTTTTATTAAAAACGCCCCCAAAATATAGAAAACTAGACTACAATAAAAATAAAAAGGCCCAAAAAATCACGCATATGCTTGTCGTGTTTGTAGATCATGGTATAATGGCTCATAACCCATGATGGCTTAGCCAATCAAAACTTTCGAATTGCATTATCCAATGATCCAGTTTTTAATAATTTTTTCATATAATATGGTACCCAGATCTCTTTATTTGGTATAAGAAAACTTTAAAGGTGTAACGTTTACTTTTGAAAATGTATGTAGAGAAGCATACGAAACGTCAAGTTGATATGAAATGCATTTTTAAAAATTTTTTATCTCCGCTGTTTGTATTTTATTCCGATTGGAAAAGAGGTAATATTCACAGCAAAAAGAAGTAACAAAACCCAGCATTCTGATTGGTCAATGATCAAAGAACTCAGAGACAGCCAATGAAACGCGTCCCCTAGAAGGAGCAATTGTTGCTTGTGTGATTGCGTGATAAGCTTGCGTTGCTTCTGCTTAACTACCTCGATTTTTTCGTATATCTCATTAGTAAGTAATCATATGATGTTTTTCGAGCTGTGTGGATTTTTTTATGCGCTTGTAATTTTACATATTGCACGAGCCTGTATTTTGTTTGTGCTCAATTATTCCAAATAAAATTGCACTCGTGAAATCGTGTGATGGCCTACACTAACAAACGTGAATACATTCAGGTGTGCGCGAAAAAACGCACGCTTTTAAACGTTTATTCTCTATTTTCACCAATCCCATAATGCAGTTCATTTTGGGGGGTGTTTGCCTTAAAACAATAGACCAAATGCTGCACCCAATTCAAACCCTTTTACCAGTTTTTTTTTACCAGTTTCAGCACTTTGGGAATAAAACATTTTGTTCCAGGTTTTCCATATCATTCAAATGTGAATTCTACATAAAATGCAAATACAATGCACAAAAAATATTAACTCCGGGAGAGTTGAATTGGGTACAACATTGAGTTAGCCGATTTCGTCTATGGATTTTCAGTTCAATGAAGCATGATACAGTCCCAAGAGTAATCTAAAGACCCCCCTCCCGTATTGTATTTTTGGAGAGGGGAAATAGCGAATACACACGACTTTTGATGATTATCTATTTTTAAAAAAATGATGCTTTTCTGATATTTTATATTTCATAATACATATTTCGAGCAGAAAACATCAGGTTGTTGGGGCTGACGGAAGGCGATCGAACCTTCGATGGGAAAAGACGGGGAATACTTAAACTTCACAGAGAGGCCGAATATATAACAAAAGTTTCCTTTCTTTATTTAGTATATATCACTTTAATTAAGCTTGGGATAAGAATACGCGAGAAAAGAATAGCATGTGGAGAAAGTGGTCTCGTTATTTAATGGAATTGCTTAAACCGAAATTAACATGTCGATGAGCTCCTTTTAGCTAAGCGAGCTTCATGGGATAAGTGAGAAATCGTTCATCGAATAAGCTACACACCATGAGTGACTTGAACGTCATTTTAGCGAGCAGGTGTCCCTAGCAGACGTTAAATTGTGCTTAAATTCTTAATCTTAAATGGTACTCGAAATGACAAGAATCTAATTACTTGAAAGGAAAGACCTAATGTTTAAATTGAGTGTGTTGCTCTATATATTAACTCTGAGACTGAAACTGAGGAATATAAAACGACGTATTTTTGTTTTTCTAGTCACTTATCAGGTTTGGGCTAGATTCTTTTGCTCAAAAACCAATAAAAGGTGTTCCTCTTTGAAATTTGGAGGGAATAAACCCTCCGGTTAAAAACTGAAAGCTAGTATTATAAATTAAAGTAGATATTGGTCTTAAAAGTTTTTCAGTTTTGCCCTATCAAAAAAAAACAAAACAAAACAAAAACATACATATATATATATATACATAAAAATGCAAGGATACTAGTAGAATATCGAGACGCACTTACCTTTTACTTCTTAGATAAATGCAAGGAATACCGAGTAAAGATTATTTCATTTTACCATATCGGAGCTTCCCTGGGAAGTTAATATTATCGCCAACGCCTTATTTAATGGAACTTAGATCATTGAATAATTCTTGCTTGAATATCATCAATTATGTAGCAGAGCTTTTGTCACACGAGGCTTTTACCAACATATTCATGACTGAAAATGCAATTAGTTAAGAAAGGAAACGTGACATTCTTAAAAAGCATTGACTAGTTAAAAGAGTCACATAATGCTTAGTCATTCGACTCATTGCCTGCAGGCTCCGCGATTTTTGATAAAACCATCACCAACTCAGTTAATCTTCTGCATTTCTGTCAAACAGTTGATGTACAAGTGTAGGCTCTCCCAGACTTATGATATGCCTTTCGTGATGTGTGCTTCTCACTCATTTACCAAATTAAGCAAATTATGCTAAGATCGCTAAAAAAATTTTGTAAAAAACTTGAAATTGATGGATAGTTTAAACATCATGAAATAAGCATTCAATGAGTGGTCAAAATAGAGTGTGTGGAGCACTGTCAGGTCGACATCATTTTATTTTTATTTTTTTGACTTTAGCATATTGGTATATTTCTTTACCAAGTACTTCTTCTTTAACTTTTTTTTCAAGTGGGCTGTCAAACACCCGCAGTAGCGGACTTTGGCAGCCCGGGTAGATCAGTCTACATTATTCCTAACGTTTTTTTTTCTCATTTTTTCTTACAGACCAGACGGGCGTAATTCTGAGACGCAAGGACAAAAGAAAACAAACAAAAGGCGACAACCAAGATCGGCGAAACACTGCAACTCAGTTTTCAGTATAAGCGATCGCGATGAACAACTCAGCTGACATATCAGTCATGAGGGAGAAGCCATCTTTAAACTACGAGGCGATTCCACAGATTCTACCAATCGCAATTTTAATCTTGTTGACAAATGGAGTTGTGTTCGTTTTGTTTTGGAAAAGGAGGGGCTTACGAACTCCATCGAACTACCTCTTGCTGAGCCTGGCCATCGGTGATTTCATGACTGGATTGATAAATATTCCTTTATTTCTCAGCTTCTCTGTTCTGATGGCTGCTCATCCAATTCCTGAGCTCTACAACGCTTCGGATGTATTTCATAATATAATCTCATTCTCAATTGCATACCACATAACCGCTGTTACCGCAGAAAAGTACCTGGCAGTAGTCAATCCGTTTGGGCGTATGATGAGAACCAAGAAAACCGCATTAAAAATAGCACTGATCATATGGTTTTGGTCTCTTTTATTGGGATCGGCACCAGCTTTTTGGTTTAACCTATGGCTTAAAGGAGAGTCATTTGCTGATCATATGCAAGCTTCATACAATATTTTTTGCCTGATGGTCGTATTTCTTGTACCTTTTATATTTATCCTATACGCCTACTGCATTATGTTCAGAGCCATAGCTTCTAGGCCGGGTTTGGTACATTCCAAGCAAGAAAAGGATACTACAGCATTCAATAAGGCCTCCAACGAAAAGAAATGTTTGATCATTCTGATGTCCATGGCTATAGCGTTCGCTATTTGTTGGTTACCTTGGTTTTTGTTGAGGTTATTGTATTCGCTCATTAACATTGAATGGCTGCAAGAAGAGGTCGTTGATCCTTTGAAACCAATGGCGCACATTTTCATTATTGTAAGATACCTGAGCTCTGCCATCAATCCCTTGTTGTACACCTTCTTTAAACAAGACTTCTGGGGCGCCTTTCGCATCGTCGTTTTGAAAAAGGACCCCAAAATGCTCTCTAACTCTATAAGAATCGGGACAAAGAAAACCCGAACCTCAGCATCGCAGATGAGCACTCTGCTTCTGGAAGATAATACGAGAAAATATAGCTCAAGTGTTTAATAAGGCTACAATGAGAACAGTTTCTGAGCTAATGAAGACATCTCTCTCAGCAAACTATTTCAAACAGGATAAAAAGCCTGTTTTAAAAAATATAAAAGTAAATCAGTACTTTGAAACAGATAAAATGAATCTCAAAGCCAAGAAGAACGATGTAAAATTGCTAGTACTACATGACCAAAGCTACCCTGCGAGTAGTTGGTTTCTCCTACGCTTCCCGAGAGAGAAACCACTGCAAGCAACCGTTAGGTACTTTGAGTGAGCGCCGTCCAGCGCCAAGGACGAGTAAATTAAAATTGAGTCGGTAAAATGAGTAAATAAACTTGACTTGGCGCTTGCTTATGCGTTCAGCCACCCAACTGCTGCGTTTTGGCGAGCCTGTTATAATTCCATATAATAAGACGGAGTGATGTCAAATGGATCACGCCGGCGTACTTTGCACTAAATGCTCGATGGAAAAACTAACGGTTGCTCGCAGTGGATCAAAGCTGATTTTCCCAGGGTTTTTTTCTAGTCCCTTTCAAGTACAGCTGGATTTTTTGTGACTCCGGCCGGTTATAGCATCTAATTCAGTTTGGGACTGACCCAAAAGCAACTAGGCCTTTAAATTTCATTTTGCCTTACTCTTCTGCTGACTAGCTGGCTTGTTTGTCTTATGCCAAAAGTTTAGACAACTAAGAACGCCCCAGGAACATAAGTAAACTGAAAATCTAAATAAACCGAAAAATGTTGAATGCAGGCTCCGTGAACAGCAAAATGACAGACCCTGTACTTGAGGAATTGACCCTTTAGGTACCTGGCAAAATCCACTGCTGTATATAAACAATATTTAAGAACTTGGAACTTGTAAGGAAACTTTTAGTGTTAACCCTTGAACACACCATGGATTGTTTCTGGTCACAAAGTTCAACGGCATTTTTTCCGAAAATTCCGAGAGATACAGAGATGATTAGCGCTGCACGGCTCTCGAGCTCGTCTCCTGAGTACATAATCCACAATGCACATATCTACTCGTAACACGTGCACACTAACATGTCCAATATGTTTAAAACTGGTTTAGTTAACATGGTTTACGTTTGAAGTATTCAACCTCTAGCATCTTAATATCCTTCAACGCACCTACCGCGCATGTATGTGACAAGCAATTTCAGAGGTCTTTCGGCAAGAGCCTAGGCACCGTCCAGTAATTCATTTCATTGTAATTAAAAATGAAGTGTTCTTTGCGTCAAAATGGAAGAATTTGGTATAGCCTGTTACAATTATCTAAGTTGAAGGTTTCTGTGTGTTTTTTCTTTGGGTATTTTAATATGCGGCGACCTCCAGGGTAGCTTCGGAACTTCACTACTACATTTTGGGGTGAACGCACCCTTGAATTCGAGAGCAGTTTCCTTGAGCATCCAGCCGAGTTGAAAGAAGAGGAATTCGAAGACAGAGCGGTAGAGATGTAGCCTCCTTCGCAGCCGTTTTTAGGCTCGGTTCGCCTAAAAACAGCTGCGAAGAAGGCTAGGTGAGATGAAGAACTGTCAACGACTGAATTGATCTGTAGCGAACAATTAGCCAGAGGGGCAGATATTGAATTTAATGAAGATCGAAATGAAGCAATGATGTCTTTGTGCGTGAGCTGTCGTCACTCAGACTAGCTTGTGTGCTGAATAGGAGAGAGGAGCCGAAGACAAATTAAATGGAAGCTTGGACAGCTCTTTATTTGTGCATTCCCACCAGAGCACTGACGCAATACAGTCCTCCCCATTTTCCCGCGCCACTATGTCAAGAACAAGGTTTGACTAGATTGTGTCTTAGTTATCTTTATTTGTTGATAACGACCCACTTCCCAGATTTGACTCCAACAAACTGCACAAAATTAGACCAATACCTAACTAAAGACTGAAGTCTTCCCTTGTTTATATAAAGTTTAGATACATTCCGACTTGCTTTTTGCTGACTTTTATTGTGATCGTATTCGGAGGCTAGAACACTCTCATGATCGATATTGTTTAATTAATTTATTAGCATACTAGTAATTCACACACACCCATTTCTGTGTATCTCAGTTACTTTTCACTTTTGTTAATTTCTTCACATTCGATAATGATGACATGCTGCCGTCGACCGTGACATTTTTATTGCTAATTTTCCTTTTAAAATTTTCAGTTCAAATCTTCGATCTTTATCAAATGTAATTTCAGCAGCTCTTTTGTAAAACCGAGTCAACTCATGATCCCCTCTAAGCTCCTCAATGGACCACGAAGTTCCCTTTTTGCGATGGACGAGAATATTCATCATCGGCGGAGGCTGATATTTTAATAGTACGGCCGCCTTCTATTTCCCCGGCCGCGGAATGACGCATGGCGTGATGTTACTTGTTGGCCGGAGCATTGATTCATCGTTCTGTTTGTCCATACATTCTTATTCGCCAAATACGTATGCTCAAATGTTGTGTATTTCGCACAAATACGCACCTGTGCGTACCATATGGAAGACAAAATGACTGCTAATGTCAAATATATATGGCTTAACGATCTACTAACTAGTAATAGTTTTCACTTCATCTGCCCCCGCGTAAGATAGTGTGAAAGGCAGATGAGATACGTTTAAATTATACGCTGAAGAGAATTATAATTATAAAAAATGTTGGACACTGACATTGAAAGAAGCTATTGCTTAGTCAAACCGAGGATAACCGAAGGTTTTCGGTCGAAACGTCTTTATCAAGTTTTTAGTGAACGTCCAGATAAGTCAGTGTCCAACATTTCAGTATAGTAATTATGCAAATTCCTGACTGCAATTTCAGCATATGCGCTGAACATGTCGCTCTGTTTCTGATGTGTCCGGACAAAATCAATTTCTGTGCCAGGCAACTCGGTTTGCATCAGATCTGCTTAAATGTTTGATTTTTTAATCGCTAACCCTAACAGCACTTTGTTTCTCCTTGCGAGTTTCTACTTCGTGACTCCTAGAACACCTCGGTCGTTCAGAAAAATACCAATAGCGAACTTAAGCTCGCGCGTTTTTAAAGGGATCCTCCACTCTTAAAGTAAATATCGCTTAAAATGCTCTAAATATACTAAAAAGAAGATATTTATTCTCACCCAAATATATTTTTTTCGGCGTCCAAAAAAGGCCCTCACACTGGTCAGTGACTGGTTCGAACTTCCCGCGGGCCGCCATCTTGATAGGCGCGTGAAGCAGTCTGGGCTTGTGACGTAACTTGGTTGCTCCCCTTTCACTTTTCCGATCATTTTGTGACAACAGTGGTTCGAGATGTCTATTCAGCCATATCAACTTGAACCTGAGTATTCAAATGAAGAAATAGAAGAGAAAGGTAGTGATTCAGACAGCAACCGGAAGTGAGCTGTTTTCGCTTCTAACTTGTCTTCACGCAACCAAAATTACATTGACAAGTATCCTTTCTCCGTTAGAGATGATTAGTTTAAAAGTCTGGGACACACCACTGTCCTGGTACGCGAAATATTCTCTTCCGTTTGCCGTCCCCCTCTCAAAAACGCGCGTTCTTAAGCTCCCTAATACCACTTGCGCGCCCGTTTCCAGGTTAAGCAATACCGATACCACCTTGTGGCTCCGATAAAATCGGGCCGAAATCTTGGGGTGAATCGTCCTGCTACGACGCTCTGGCAATGCGTCCGGAGATACCGCTACGGGTTCCGATCTTTATCTTGTATTTTTAGCATTTGGTCTGCGCATGCACAAGTTTCTTAAGCCGCTAACGTTTACTGCATTTCCTGACTTGCCCGCGCGCGGTCGCATCAACTGTCTCGTGACAAAACCAGGGTGATAAGTAAGTGAGTAACGTTATCCACATGCATATCGCCTAAAGCTCGTATCTATGCAAATATCCGCTTATAAATAAATCACACTCTCTGCGGCAGAGAAAGGGAGCCTGGGAAGGAGGCGTACTTTTATGTGTAAGCTAATATAACGTATTTCAACATGAAATGAAATCTCTTCTGAGCGCAATGAACGGGGGCTCTTTTGTATAATCGAACACGAAATCAAAACGTTCCTCACAAAATCTTTGACATCTTTGGACTGCCAGGGTTCACATCACGGGAGTAACATGAACGCCGAATTGCGTAAATCTGCTGGCTCAGATATCAAGCGATTGCAGGAAATGGTCAAGCGTTTGGAGGAGCAAAATGCTCAACTGAAAAACAGTGAATTTACCTCCAGTCGAAAGACTTCTAACAACGGCAGGGTTGTGGGAGAAGATAGTATGGTAAAAGTCAAGCTAAGTTTGGATGATGTCCCTCTTCTCGATTTAAATGCAGTGGCTGAAGAAGAGGAGGACACTTGGCAAGTAACAGTGCTCTGTTTTCTTAGCTCATTAAAAGTGCTCGCAACGTCCACTACGTACAGTATGGGGCCCAGTTCTCGGCCACAAAAAACGTAAACTTGTATTTCTTACCTTGGCAAAGCCGTAAGGACTTGAAATTTCAAAGACAACTAGCTTCAGCATTCAGTCTACACATTTAAAGCTATCGACTGCTCAACGCTGTTTTCTCTCGAGTAATAACGAAAATGGAGGCTTCGTTCGTGGGCCCAGTTATCGGCCATCGAGCCCATTTCTCGGCCACTGAAAAGAGTGCGCTCGATTCCTCAGAATAAACAACGCTTTATCACCAATTTTGTTGTTAAGTCACTAATAAGGCTTGTGTTTGATATTTCGACCACAAAGTATTCTTAACGAGCTTTGTTTCATGTTAGAAATGGAAGTTTTTTGCACG
The DNA here is from genome assembly GCA_949126865.1 of Montipora capitata. NCBI lineage: Eukaryota > Metazoa > Cnidaria > Anthozoa > Scleractinia > Acroporidae > Montipora > Montipora capitata. Next base: position 47,111,417 of record OX421450.1, read on the forward strand.
CCCAGTTTTTCTCGTAAATACACTGGCAAGCGAGGCTTAAAAAAGAGTTGGGTATTTCAAAACGGGGTCCGGTAAGTCAGAACTCATAGTTTTAATTCATAGCTACTGTCGGAACATGCCACCCCATTACAAAACTATGACCTCTTTCTAGTGTTGTCGACGGCCAGCAGGGTGGCCGAGAATAGGCAAATACGCAGAAGTACTGAGGAAATATTGAGGGGTGGATTTAGGTAAAAGAATAAAATAGGCCAGGAAAAGTTTATATTTAACAGAAATCTTTATCACTCTACGTTCATTATGCCAAGAATTGGCTCATTTGGGCCTCCTATACAGATAAAATACAAACTTGAATTAGGCCATGTAATTCGAGTAGCCATAAACAAACACGTTTTCGTGGAAATCAAACTCACCTACCTTCGTGTCACCTGGATTTGCTCACAGTATATAGTAGCTGTAAACTCAAAACTCGGCAGGGCGAAAGGCAAGGAATCAAGCTACCTTTGGAAGCAATTGCTTTTTATTCAGATTCATTTGTGGCGCTAAAAATAAACGTTGACCAAAAAGTGGCCGAGAACTGGGCCCGGCCGAGAACTGGGCCCCTTACTGTACTTGTAAAGGTGCCGGAGAATTAAGTTTAATAATTTTTAGTGTTTTAAAAATGGTCGGCACTGCTCGATTTCACATTACTTACATGTATACTAAATCTACTGAGCCGCTTTAACTAAAGGAATTCGGGAAACATGAGGTCACAACCATCCAAAGAAGGAAAATTAAATCGATACCTACATGTAGCAACGTTGCGAGGGAATTAAAAAAAGACAAGATTTTGTTCGAATTCCTTTGTAGATATTCTCAACTTGCAGATGCGGTGACTTAACGTATATGTACGTGAATAAGCCCTAACTGCATGTACACGTGCTACAATGAGAGTTCTTTTGGACTGACTGTATCATACTGACTTGCTTCTTTGGTGTTAATTTATGAAAGAATCAAGATTACTTTTTAAGCTTCTACTAAGTACATGTAAGGTGTAATAAGTACTTATTGGGTTATGCTTAGTAATGGAGAATTATGGGGATGAAGGGGTTTTTTAACCTAACAACCCATGTGACATTCTCACAGCAAATCTCACATGGTGTTACTAGGCTGGACCAAAAGCCCTCCTAAATCTGAAAAAAACTTCATTTTCTCAGGTTGTATGTGTCTCCAAAACACCCTCCATCTGCAGAACAGAAAAGGGTCAGTCCGTACAAGTATTTGAAAGATAGCTTAGATGTACCAGAACTAAATAAGGTCAGAGGCTCCTTGCTGGCAAAACTAGAGTCAATTGCTGCACAGGAAGGTGAGCATTTAGTTCCTTGAAATTAAATAATTTGCAAGAATGTAAAATTTTGTGCAGATGTACAGTACGGAACATGTAGAGGATTTTGTCATACAGTTCCATGCAGCTAAACTAAGCTGGCTCCAAAACACACTGGGTGGTTATTTTGAAAATTTATCAAACCCAAATTTTTCTGTTTGGGCTAAATTACTTGAGGGGAAACTGCATCTTTAGTATTTTTTAGTAGGCCCATGCAATCCCTTGAGATCCACTCTACTTTTCAAACAAACGATAGATTGTAGAGGTGTCTTGCATGCTGCATCTTGCATTGAATTCTACATTTGTACTTTTGTAGCATACTTGGGCTGCAACTATATTCTTGGTTTTAACATGATGTCACGGCCTCCATGTTGGAGTCCCCAAACAAGGAAACGGTTGCCATGTTGGAATCCCAATCCAATCCTCTGGGAATTGAACTCTATTTTTATGCAAACGTTTTCTTTTGTTTTCGTTGAAAAACATCACTGTTCATCACATGAGTGAAACCCAAGAATTGCAAGAGGCTTGGGGTGCACTATTAATTATTGTTACTTATCTTTTTTTGATAAGGAGGAATCCAGGTAGGTATACAGGTTGTACCTACATTATAGATAAATGAGCTGTCCAGTTATACTGTTCATATCCTTGTTACACAGCATCAGTAATGCTAAAATAATAGTACTGTATGATCATACATGTATTTTTGTTCAGAAGCTGTCTCTAGGTCTCCTCCACGTGCATCTGTGGATGGCCACCATGTGAACAATTATACTGCACATAACTCAGAATTCTCCAGTGAAGAAGATGGTCAGTCCCTTTTTCTTTTGATATTATACCACTTTAAAATTATTTTTTACCCAAAAAATGGGTATCCCAATTGACTGGCCAATTGCATGTATACTTTTGTCAAATATTTTAGGAATCACTCCAGCAACATTACCAATTTAGTAGCTTCCTAAATACATTGCTCTATGAGAAAAAAAATATTGAATCAATAAATATTAATACAGAGAAGTACATTGTATTAAAACAGCAAAGAAGAAATTTATTGCAGCTGTATAATATAGTGAAGGAAAGCAACTGTCATTTAGTCTAACAGAATGATTAGAATTTTCCAAATCAAAGATCATTGCAGTATGGAACAACTGAAGCAGATGTGTAGAAGCCAAAAAGATCAAGCCTTGAATGGGATTCAAACACCATGGTCACCATGTGATTGTGCTGCACAATACAGTCTGCTCTATCACTGAGAGCTACATGTATCAAGCCATGTTCTGGTAGCCGATCATTATTGACAAGCAGACATTTTTAGAGAGAATGCATGATAAACCAATATGAATATTAAATAATAATTATTTTGTCCCTAAGGGCTGCTAAATCTAAACTGGCTTCAGATTTTAGTCAGACCCATAGGAAAGTGAATATTCTTGAAGAGAGTAGTTCCTTTTGTTTGCCATGATGATTATGGTTAGAGATTGCAAAGCTGATGTTTCGAGCATTAGCCCTTCCAAAACCCTGTTATGTGGAAATTTGTACTTTTTTTCTTACCTGTAATCTCCATTAGCCAATTCTTAAATCGACTTGTTAAAAAGCATACAACCTTCTGCTATATTTCATGTTTACAAAATCTACAACATCTACACGTATCTATAACTACACTGTATAACTGCCTAACTGTAACTATCATTCTAAATCTATAACTACTGTCCATATTAAACTACAGATTTAGTCAAAAGTTCGATGCAAGTGAGGGGTAATGATTGTGAAGATGACAGTGATGGCAATGAAGTCATTCAAGTCAAACCTCGGAGACGTGTCCCCTTTGCAGCTATGACCACCCAGGATGATTCAGATCTGGTTGTAAAAGGTATCCAGTAAAATAAGCTAGAAACAAGCATTAAAATGTTATCGTACTGTATACTCATAATAAAGCAAACATCCATGAACTACCCTCAAACTGCATACTGTAATCAACACTACAGCAAAACGTTTGCTGTCATATTTATACTCTCAAGCAAACAAGAGTTTATAGCTTATCTTGCAGTATCTAAAAGTATACTTTTCTTTTACAGTAAATACATGAACATTTAGTTAAAAATTGTACAGTTTATATTCCAGTCTTGTGTAGCAGCCCGTTTAACTGACACCACTCAATGATGCATGTACTGTGCACAGTTAATGGCACCTACAATTGTATTTTGGCCACAGTTTTTCCTTAGGAAATGCAGGGTCGTAGCAGGCCAAGAAAAACTGAGGGGCCACAAAGATTTCAAGCTACTTTTGTTTTGAAATTTGGGGGTTTTGAGTTCAGAGGAGGCATTGTATGGGTGTAAGTTGGGGCAGAAAGTGCATTTCCCAGCATTTTGGGTCTTAAATTTTAAGTTTAAATTGATAGGTGAAAAATCTTAAAGAAAAGCACAGTGCATTTCAATTATCCAAGAGGCTTAGATTCTATCCAGAATCATTGACATCATTCTTGTTGTTTCAATCTTCTGGAAGAAGAAACTATATTTTCTAAATTTGATACTTGTGTGTTTTTACTTTTTCGGGGGGGGGGGGGGGATGGGGAGGAAGTGGAGGGGCCCTGGGAAATGGTTTGACATGGAAGATGCGGCTTAATACAGTGTCTGTGAGAACATCTTGAGAAGATTTTATGAACATTTAACCCGTTGACTCCCAGGGGTTCCCCATCCATGGACGAGTAAAATCGTCTGGCGTTAGAGTAAAATACTAATATATGGCTGGTTCAGGTGGGCTTGGGAGGGTTAATCACAAAGATGAACCTGAAACTTAATAATTTTAATCAAGCAATTATTATCAAATACTATGTATTGTAAGTAAACTGTAAGAGAATGTGAATGGATTGCTAGTCTGATCTGTGTCTGAGGTCTGCCTTCTTATATTATCAGGGCTCGAAATTGCGACCAATACAGTCGCATGGCGATTTTGCGACTAAAATTTGCGAAATTGCGACTAAATTTTCGTATCTTGTCGCAATTTTTCGTTAATTTCTAACCCATGATTATACAATTTATTATACGTGTACTTCATTATACTTTTAATTAAAATTAATTGTGAGAAATCTATATTTCCTTTTAAAGTGCTTGTCTTGAATACTCCATAGTAAAGTTAATAGTCTATGATTTATATTTTTCCAATCCTTTCTGTGTACATTGTATGTGTAGGACCACTTAGAAGACGAGGAGCACCTCCGGCACCAATGACAAGTAAGGATTGCACCTTGCACTGTCTATGGCAGTACAGCATGTTGGTAACAAGATTGAAGCAAGCTTGCAGTATAATTGTTTAATTCTAATTTGCCTTGCTCATGTGCCAAAGTGATTTTTTAATTCATTGTTCTGTTGGTAGTCGTCTACATTTACAGTGCACAGTGGAACCTCACCTTGCGGCCACCCTGTTAATACAACCACCTTGTTATTACGGCCACTTTATTCTGACCTGTAAAATAGCTCAGTCAGTCATCTTCTTATCTAAAGAACCCCTTTAATACGACTACCCTGTTAATACGAAAAAAATTTTCCATGGCCTGAAGTTGGTCGTATTAATGGGGTTCCACTCTATGTAATTTCTGGAAATCTTGTTTGAACACTCTGATATAGACTTTATTTTGCAGCAAGTCTAACTCCAGTGAACAATGATGTTGGTGATGACAGTGATAATGAAGATAGCATTATGGGTACTCCACAGAGACGTGTTCCTCCTTCTGCTACTTTTAACTCACCAAGCCATGAAGACTCTAGTCTTGTTGTAAGAGGTAACAATGCAACCAAATGTTTTGCATACTTCTTGCTGGTCAATTTTATTTGTTAACAGAAAAGAATGCTATGTTTAACTCATCGAAAGTGGTTTCCAGCATTGTCTGTACTCTTATCAGTCGACAACAATATTCGTCATCGCAGTGGTCAAAATGTTGCAGACTCGTGAGGCGCAGCCTCGTGAGTCCACAACAAATTTTGGGTCAGTACGCAGCTATTGCAACAGCTCTTGGGATTGGTTCAGAAATTAAAACAATGGACACAAAGAACGATATAAAAGAAACAAGGGACCCTAACTCTAAAAGCAATGGAGCTGCATGCTAAAGGGATCCAATGAAATTAGAGGTTGTAAAGAGCTATGTCCTATCTCCAGATTTTGACCACTGTGATGACGAATATCGTTGTCGATAAGAGTACAGATGATGCTCACTCAGAACCACTTTCAATTTGTTTTTTACCACAATGCCAAAGAAAGTCTTTATTTCAGAGCGCGACCAAAATCATGACACAACGAAAGAGCAAGCGTTGTCTATAACTTTCTCGTAATATGATTGGTTTATTTCCCAAAATGAGCATTCCTGATTGGCAATTACATTCTTGACAAATTGATGTGACAATGATAAAAAATTTAAATTGACAATGGCAAATTAGCTAATCAGATTGTGGGATTACAAGCAATTGTGGTAAAACACATAATTGCCACTGGACAAAACTGCAGGACTGTATGCAGTGCTTAAAATCAAGCGTGGGTAGACTTTGTTCTCTTTTGTGAAAATTATTTTTTTCATTCATTCATTCATTCATTTTATTTGTCAATAACCACATAAAAGAAAAGAAATTAAAAAAAAACACAATACACTAGAAATTTATAATAACTTAAAGACGATAGACTAAAAATGTTTAAGGTGGTAATGACAAGGAAGTTTTTTTTTTAATAAAAACAAAAGAATATTTAAATGGTGGCCATTTTGGAATAAGGTGTATAGACAACATAGGGTACATCACACAAGTTATGGGGACAGCATAAAATGTAGAATGTATTATTTACTGTACTTTTTCTCACCATTTAGTTTACTGAATATACATGTATGTAACAATAAGATTGTGAAGGAAGGAGTGCCTTGGTGTCTGTGTGTGATTTCACCTTTTTTTCCTCATGGATAACACTCATGGGTTTTTCATGCACAACTGCCAACACAAAAGTTTCCAGTAATCTTATTAATTTTTTTAGGAAAAAAGGCTCTGAAAATTGACTATGCACTGATTAATTTTTTTATCTGCTATTGACATTGCATCATTTTTTTGGCTTGTTTTGGGTGTAATATTAGACATCACTGCCAATGAAACCTTGCATTTAAGAATAGTCCATAGCACAAAGGAAACGTTTTTGTGTGAATCATATTTTTAGCACCAACACACATAACATCACAACCTCATGGTTATCATTAAACAATTACAAAGAAATAACTGCGAAGTTGATGGCTTCAATGTGCCATAGTTTTCTAGGAATTTAACTATATTCTTGACCCTTTCAATCCTGAGAGTGAGAATCTAACACCAAACGATTTTACTCACAAACAGGGGCCCACTTCATTCGTGGAGGAATGCATTACTTTGTTTTTCATAATTCTGCGGAATCTTACCACCAAGCGCTAAACGTCAAACTGCGTTTTGGCTTCCATCAATCAAATTTCTGAACATAGCCGGGAAGATTGACTCCGTCTCCAGAAAGTAAATTGGAGTTCTTGTTTAGTTCACAGCTAGAGCACTATTATATGTTTTTGGAAATTCTTCTCAGTAAAAAGATTATTTTGTACAGATTCCATAGATCGCTTTCCATCAGCATCGAGTTTGAATATACAAAATGTACTGTAGGAACCAAAGATGCTGATGGGTGGGTTAGTCATGCGTCAGTTAATTTCGTCATCTGTGGTTGGTGTTGGAAGTTTGTTTGATGGAAGCCAAAACACAGTTTAGCCCTTGGCGCTTGAGGATGAATTCTGCAGAATTATGAAAAACGCAGTAAGAAAACAGTTCCTTTGGTTTCCCTTTAAAAAAGCGAAACACCAAAACACCGAAACAGCAATATGACACAATCTCTGCACTTGCAATTATTGCTTGGCCTAAACCAAAGAACAAGCATACAAATCCTTAGTGAGACAGATTGTTGAATATAGTGCCACTGTTAGGGACTCTCATGTAGCTATAAGAACGTACAACAGGTCGAAATGGTTGTTTATTAGGTCTACTGGTGTAAAACGATATTTAATCTCAAATCCAACCTTTGTCAGTAACAGACTGTTATTACATGTATTCAATATATGGTAGGGTCATACATGGTGTTTTGTTTTGTTTTGTGTTTTTTCGCTGTTTCGTGGTTCAGTAATGCTCTTAAAATCACGCCTGTTAGTGTGTGGGTTTATTAAAATTACTGTAAATGAATCATGTTACAGGTCCACTCAGAAGAAGGGGACCATCTCCACAATCAAGATTGTCACTTGGTGAGATTTAATACATTTTGCCATGGTACCCGTCATTACCTTTTGAAAATAAAAATGGCTCCTTCCAGCAATTGAACTTTTTGTGCATTCAGTTTTGCTGACTTAATTGTTATTTAACTGGCAACAGATGCAGCAGCTGATAGCAATGATAATAACAACATAGTGCCACAAGACAGACTGCAACAACGTGTTCCTGTTTCTCAAGACAATGAAGACCTTGTCGCTAAAGGTACATGTAGTAGAAGATTCCACTCCTGTTTTGTCAAGTACATTTTGCAACTTAAAGAAGTTAATTTTTAAAAAAAGGCATTCTTGACATCCCTTACTTTTGTTTTGTAACCCCTCTCTGTAAATGCTAGAAATCTGATGTTGAGTGTTACAGTATGTATATGTACATTTATTAATATGTTTTTTGTTTTAGCACACACTCACACCATTGGATACAGTGTGGGAACAATCTCTGTCCTTGATTTACATACATGTATAATTCTAAAATTACACCTCTGCAATTTTGTGAATTAAATTATTGGATAACAGTTACATTTAAGTACTTAATAGATTATCTTATAAGAAACGATTTAGAAATACATGAAACAAGAAATATAAGTGAAAGAAACCGACTTTTCGGTGCATCTTGCGCCATTATCAAGGTTATAAAGATAAAATGCGGTTTGTGAAAAGGCTAAGTTGAAACGAATTTGCATAAAAGAGTGCCAAGCTAATTACATGAATACTTTAGCACGAAGAGAATCCGACTGTACATTCAATGCTGGTTTAAGATATTGAATACACAGCATTTCATTAACAAGGCAGTCAAATTTGTTCGTGCATTTCTTGATTACATTGAAGCGTGCTAAGAAATTGTTCGGAACAGCAGTGTTATGTTCTTTGCAATAATGCCTGTAAATAGATGACGCCTTTTGACGGTGTCCCTCAACGCGCGTGTGAAGGTGGCCCTTTGTGTACCCGACATAACCTGCATCGCACAGGTCACACTTGAATAAATAAACAACGCATTGCTGGGTTACAATGTTAGGCTTGGGCTCACGCAAGCTTAGATCTTGTTTAAGCTTGCGGCTAGTAAACACGGGTTGAATGGTCTTCTGCACCTTGCTACTAAGATCTCTAAGTTGTCGTTTGACAGACACTGCAGCATCCTGATCTTTATAGGGGATAACTATCCGGATGGCGTCATCGGTATGCTGTTTAGGTTGGTCCACTGCGACTCTCGAGGTGATAAACCTGTTGATGACGGAATCAATAAGGTGATTCGGATACCTCAGCTTACGGAAAACTTCTCTCAGACGTTCACACTCTTCTGAAAAATGCGCCCAAGATGATGATAGCCGGTGCGCACGATCAAGCATTGTGACGAGCAAGCCATGCTTGTAGCGGCTGTCCACATGGCTATGATAGTGCAGGAGTAGCCCTGTGTTTGTCGGCTTGACGTAAACCTTTGTTTCAACACATGGTGCACGATTTAAAAGCTGTACCCCAAGGAAAGGGAGCATCCCATTTTTCTCTACCTCCATAGTGAAGCTCACGGCGCTATGGGCGTGGTTCAGAGTATCCAAAAATTGTGTAGCCGCTGCCAGATCCGGCACGTATGATCTAAACTTGACCAGAACTGATCTCGTTGATCTTCTGCACGTTGCTACAAAGGGGCAGCTGTTTCAGTTCGACGGGGCCCTATACGAACAGACCGATGGAGTAGCTATGGGGTCTCCCCTTGGACCCCTTTTGGCTAATGTATTTATGTGCTCTATTGAAGGGTCCCTAAAAAGTCAAGGAAAACTCCCGGAATTTTACCGCCGCTACG
>OX421450.1:47126072-47141072 GCA_949126865.1 Montipora capitata
TGGTTGACCATGAAGAGGAGTACAAAGATGTTCAACCAAGGAGACGAGTGGCTTCCCCCGCTAGTACCTCTTATTCAGAGGATCTTAATAGTGAGTTAATATGCTTGTAACACTCAACGTTAAAAAAACGAACTAGGAATCACATAATAACAAATGAAAGCTCTTAAACACGTGGAAGAAGAGCCGAGGCGTGTACTATTTGGAATCGCGAGAACTTGGATGAGCGAGGCAAGGGATCTGAATGACTTTAAAACTAGAATTTACAAATAATGGTGTCTATAGAACCTAATTAGAGCCTGCCTGAAAGAAAAAGCCTCAGTCGGCTTCCTCCTGTGCAAATCCTTATCTCGTGATTTACGTCCAGTAGCAGTTTCCGCTTGAAATAGCATGCTTTAAGTCGCTCTTTTCATCTCTGGAAAAATATTTTTTGAAGCTGACTGAATCTTGTTTTTGTATCTCATGAAGGTCTTGGCCTATGAATTGTAGCAGGGCTGTCGTTGACCTTGTAATAAAAGCCTCTTCGCTTTTCTATTAAAGACAGACCCGGTGACATTAAAACACAATTTACATAGAACACAGCAGTGAAGTCTGAATCATTTCATGGTCACCGCCATCCTCGCTGTCATTTCTAGGTCAGGCCACTTGGCCAGACCACGTGCAGACGACTGTGAAGCGCCCCATTGGCTATAATCTCATTCTAACTTTTATTCCTCACCAGGTTCTTTGCAGCGAGACGAACACATTCCCATAGTAACAGCAGGTTAATATTCTTTGAAATGAGAATAAGCGTTTAGGGTTAAGAGTGAACAACGACTTTACCCATTTTCAAGTTCAATTTCATGATTAAAAGAAGATTCCCGATCAATACATGCAGGTGGCCGTTCGACTCCGTCCGGCGGACCAACACTCAGGATCTTAAAATAACGGAGGAGAAAGTGCTACCTTTGTAATGACATCTGCAAATGGTTAGATTCTGCCGTAGTCTCCTCGGGTGAGGACGATAAACCGTAGGAACTATTCCGAAGATATTGGTTGGTCTGTGCGGTAACTGTGTGGCGCAAGCGCACTTAGTTTTGCCCGCCCGAGCACGAAGTCTTTGAAGTCTGTAATGTTTACCTGTTGTGGGGAATAAGTGAGGAACCCACACCGTCGCTTTTTTTGCAGATTATAATTCTCTCAGATCTTCTCGCGTACACAACAAGGTTAGGTCTATAACCGACTAGAACTATACAATCAATTGTTCCCTTATCTCATGGACGCACGTTGATCACACGTAAGCTGATTGGCTATAAAGATCTTTCACGCAAAAGATAAACAAACTTATTTATCGTAGCAGACAGAAAGTAACGCTCGATTTCCGGACAGATATCTCGCAATCATAACATCAACATTAGTTAAATCAATACTAATTATCTTGTTTCCGACACTGTACTCGATGGAACGTTTTTCGATTAAATGTTGAAGTTTGAATTGTTCATTTGTTCGGCCATTAATGATTGTGAACCGACCACAACCCTGACGAACAATAACCCTGTGCAACGTAAACGAACCAACACACAATTCGCTAAGAGTAGGGCATGTAGTTCCCGGCGTTGTGATCTGTCCTCTGTGGTGTATCATGGTTGGGAGGGTAGATGCTTGGAGATATTACACCAAGCTACTCTAAAATCCGAGGGTAAATAAAGATATGATGATGATGATGATTCTCAAACATTGACAAATGTTAAAAGCTAAAACATTTGTGTCCGAAGACAATAAATAATGCAGAGAGCGCTAAAAGGGGTTATTCACTCTTAACTTTCAATACTCATAAATTATAAACTCCCCGGCACTTTTCAGCAACATGAAAAATACAAATAGTGATCTCGTCTCTTATTACTGTTAATCTTTTTCGACGATAGTTGACATCCTGTTGTAAACAGAAACCGCAAACTGCGAAATCTGCCAATCCTAAGCGATACAGTGATTCGTGTCGCACACACAGGATATCGATGACTGTGAAAATAAAACTGTTTGTTAAAATTAACTTTTACTGAACAATTTCTGAGCCGTGTACAATTATGGAGTTGTTATTCCAAGTGGCCTTCTGCTTACAAAAATTTCTAATGGAAACTACATTTTTGGTAATCAAACCGATACATTTTTTTCAACTTAGTGAGAAGACGCGAACCAAATCAAGTCAGAAGGCGTGAGCCCGCTCCCTCGAAAACGGAGGATGATATTGATGTGCGCAGGCGCAGTCTCCCCCAGGCCCCGACACATAATAAAGGTTTTTCAAATTCATCCCTGGTTGGGAAGCAGTCACCAGTTCCCAGGAAACCTACGCCCAGAACAGGTCAACTGGCGGCACCAAGGTAGGAATTTAAAGAGTGTAATATGCCCTCTCAAAGCACCAAGAGTCCCCAGAAAGAAAGACAAACGAAGCGCGAGCGAGATCTGGTCCGTTCAACTTAACAAACCGAATGCATAAATGGCGGCTAAAAATGTATTCTTTTACTTATGTGCTAATCAGACTCACTAGCCTCGCTCTCAAGCAACATTTGTTTTGGATTTTGTCCATGCAAACGAGGCTTAGCACACAAACAAAATAATATATTTTTTTGGCCGTCATTTATGCATTCGGTCTATTCAGCTTGTCACTTTACCCTCCCTTAATTGTTAATTATTTCTGCATTTAAAGAATAATTTATGTAATTTTTCTCCTGGTGTTGGGAGTCTATGAGCTGGTGATTTTGTTCGTTGAAGGTCAACTGCATCGTAACAGACTTGTTCATCTAGAATATTGTCAGCCAGATCGAAAACGTTTGCTTTTTTGAGAGCCTGATGTGTGAATTTATGACGATTTAAAATAAATCAACAGTTAAATGAATTTCAGCAATTAACTAAGAAATAGATTTGACTTTTCGCAATCGACTAATGGAATGGGCCCTTTGCAGGTTAGTGATCACATGGTACAAAAACCGCCATACTGGAACGCAAATTGCGCACTGGGACATCTTAAACAAAGCAAGATAATTTACATTTTCTTTGTTTTAGATGTCCCAGTGGGCAATTTGCGTCCCAGTATGGCGGTTTTTGTACCATGTGATCACTAACCTGCAAAGGGCCCATTAGTGTCGTTCTCGTCTTGGTCGCAAGTCATAATTCGTGAAGTTTTGAGATTCAAACATTAGTTATCACATTTATACCAATATCTTGTTAATTGATTAATTTACTATTCTTTTATTTTCAGGAGGGTTCCAACACCAAGGGGAGTCAGTCCAGCTAGGTCTAATGAGGGTGATAGTTGGAGTGAGGCATTCTATTAATACCATCGAGTGTGTCAAGAGAATCTTGTGACAATTATGGCTGGAGTGAACGTAATTAATTTCATCTTAGCCCGGTGCATCTTCATCTGCATCTACAGTGCGTGGGACGGTAGGATAACTGCAGACTAACACGTCACACCTCTAGGCTAATTTTGATAAGGTAATTAATTATCTGAAGCCTTGAAGAACCTTCCCAGCTTTACCATGTAGTGGGATAATTGGGAGCTGCTGGTCACGCGTTCGTTGAGGCACATCCTACAACGGAATTGCCTGAAAGGAGATATTTCCTTGAAAATAATCTGCAACTGATCACGTGTCCCTTCAAATCTTTCAAATGGACATGTTTGCCGTAAAGTGAACTTTGTTTTACTTGTGCTGTCTTCAGATGCATAGAATTTAGCGACAAGTGTCGGTGGATCGGCCGAAACTGCACTGTCACCCATGTCCAAGTATCCTACAAATATGATCGCAGGAGTAAAGACTCTTCGCAGTGCTGTCCGGTGATAGTTATGAACAAATTGTCACGCTATTTTGGGCGGTGAATGGAGTGAGCAAACTTTACCAGATCTGCCTTGTGCAATTGGTACAAGAAGACTGTAGCCTGGGGAAAAATAGAAACGACATAATCTGGTTACATTTTAAATTTAAGGTATTTTATCGCGACTTCGTTTATTTACGAGGAATTTAAACCTACTATTTTTGCTTTTAATGCCCATAACAAAAAATAACATAAAACACAGTGTTGTTCATTGTTATTTCCTTTTAACATTCCTTTTTAAACGGCGTGAGAATTGTCATTTTTTACAATACTGTTTGTCTTTGTGTCCAAAATCGTCATTCAAAACGGATAAGTGGATGCCAACCTACCTCGTTCGAATAAATCTTCTAACTTTGATTTTCAAAGAGCGGATAATTTTAATTGGATTTTTTTGCGTGCCTTATAGTACCTTTAGACCCTTGGATTTCCCTTTTACTCTCTTTTTAGTCAGCTTGTTTATAATGATGGTAAATATTTCCGCCCATTTGTGGATGAATATTCCGTATGGAGATCATTTAGAATATGCGGAAGTAGGCCCGTTTCTTTTTTGGTATGAACATAGTTAATCGAGGGACTGGTTATGAAACCTTAAAACCTTCAGAAGCGAGAACAATGTTTGACGCAGTCGATGTTGAATGGACCGTGACCCTGTACAGTCTTATGTTTTCGGTTCGCACGGTTTTGCAAATTAGTTGCGCATAATTTAATCGAAGGATTTGATTGGTTATCTTCTCGAAAAAAGGTGTGTTTTGGGCAGGGTCAAAGCCAAAAGTACGGACAAAAACATGACTTAAAGGGACTTGTCGAGTTTCGTAACCATCTCCAAGCATTAACTATGGTAGGAACGAAATAGCACTCTGTTCATTCTGCCCCTGCTAAACGACGTAGTAAACATAATGAAGACACTGTTTTACTAGAAACATCAATGAGAAGTCAGCCACCTCCGCGAAAACCAATGTGAAAATTCCCCTGGAAACCAATATTCTCCCACGTTCTAAAACTGAAGGAAGAATCAAAAGAATTGTTCATAAGGAAAGAGTGCACCCTTAGTGGGTGTATAATTTGTGGCGTTTGTTGTTGTTTGTTTTTTTTTTCTTTTTTTAAAATTTAATTGATTTGAATAACATGGAAGTAACTGCTAGAAAAATCGTGTCCTGGAAAAGTGTAAGATAAGAAAAAAGACCAGAAGCTATGGTAACGTTTAAATTAAGGACCATAGGACTTGGTACATTTATTTTATCTTTTATCTGACTGCATGAATGTGTTGCGTTTTAAGAAAACATATTTAACTGTTAATTTAATGTACAAAAGGAATTTTTGAAGTAAATATATAAAAACTTGAAAAAGTGTAAGAATTTCACAATGGGTAATTATGTGGCTAGCCTTACATACGTATGTTTCATCCCTGCCAAGGGACTCATCAGAGTCTGAGAGACCTTTCGGCTAACTCGTCAAACATCGCGTTTGAAGTCCCGCTAGCATCAAAATGATGGTGGCAATCTGACCTTATATCACATAAGGATTCCCAATTGCGTAATCTGCCAATTAACAACTTGAAAAAGTGTAAGAATTTCACAATAAAAAAAATAATAAATCTAAAGCGCCCTTTTATGCTCTGTCATCATTTCACTCTCTACCCTTCTCCCTCCCGTTTGTTTCCCTTCCACCTCCCCTCTTCCTTTCGTTTATGATGTATGGAGATCTAGATTTGACTTTTGTACTGTGACTGAACACAAGGACACACAATGAAAGGTGTCACGCCACGCCCTGTTTTTGTTTAGCACGATTGACAATCAAGGCTGGTGGCGATCAACAAATAGCAAAACAGAGAGAGGAATCTCAAACGATATTTCCATATCGAGAAAAGTGGACAGGCAGATAACATTTTATAAAATGGATACATTGCTGTTAGGGGCTTTTTTCTTGCACAAATTATCACAGAGGTATAGCGATCTCGTTTGACTGACAAATCATCTTCAATTACCTATGTCGTGTTCAAGGCACAGCTTAACTTGCATTGCGACAGTTGCATTTCCAAATTAGCCTGAATGCGAAGACTGAGCCCGCCTGAGGCATTAGTCGTCTTCATCTTCGGTTCTCGTGCACGATTGTTGTGATTATCCAAAGAAAAACTTGAAATTAAAAAAAAGAGAAGGCTGTGATGTTACAAAAGCAATGGCCTTTTGGTGTAATAAGCCTTGAGGCACTTTGAACGCACTTTTTAATGAACTCAACAGGTTTCGCAAATTTTTCACTTTCATATTCACTTTATTCTTCGGTCTTTCGTCTTTGCCGTGTTTTTTTTCAGAACAATCCCAGCCGCCAACAGGATTTCTAAAGAGTCGATAAAGTGGTTAATCAAAATCTTCGTCTCTCTTACTTGGTCTGTTAAAGTAATTAGCCCCTCGGACATTTTTCGTATCCTAGGTCAAAGTAGGTGACACGTTTTGTGTAAAGTGTAAAATTATCCTCAAAGTAGACTTTCTTTTACGCGGGGAGGCACCTCATTTCCTCGTTGGAATACTTGGCTAGAATGCGGAGGTATGTCATAAGGTTACAGTGACTTTGATACACCCCACTATACGATTAAAGGAGAGTGAGGTCGTTACAGCAAAATCTCAAACTGAGGCCTTGCCGTATCGACCGAGCAATAGCGAGATCAGTACAGCGCGCTAGGCCAAGGTTTGAGATTTTGCTGTAACGACCGAGCGGTCAAGGTTATTAAGTTGTTTATTATCTAGCTAATCGAACGGTTCTAAAGAAGAAAAAAAGTAATTTGCATAATCCATAATCGGCCCGTGGGCATTACGGGAGAATAATGCCCTATTGTAGCGCTTAGCTGCTCTTAGCCAATCACAGCGCGCGTTATATCGGTCAGAAACACAAACCATATAATAAGTGTTAATAATATACGGGTTTGTTTTTTTTAGTCCTCTCAGTGTTATGAAACGTGTTCTATCAAGCAAGAATTAACTAGCTAAAACTAACATCACGTGCTAATTCCAGTGTTGAGTCTGTTTCAGTGACATTTCTTTCTTCGTCCGATCTTTGAGTGTCAACTAGAAAGAGCACGTCGCGTGTACAAGGAACAATAAAAGCACCAAAAAATGCTGTCAGGTTCCCCAATGCGATTATGGAATATTGCTGGGTGCAGTCACTAAAAATGTAGAGAAGAACCTGTAATCTTAGTTACTTTGAATCCTTTCTTTCATTAGTTGTAGGACTTAGGCGCCTCTTTGGCTCAGACGAGGTACGGAAGAGCTAACGGGTAAGACACTAGTTATTGTTTTGTGTAAAGCACGTGGGAGAACAGCGTCGTAAATTTAAAACCAGGGAGGGGGCTAAGTGCGTAGTGCGGACTATGGAGAAGTTCCATCATACCAGGAATACTACAAGAGGACGTAACAGCAATCTAAGGTAACTTATGAGTTTATTTACTCTCTCAACAAGGTATCCAATGTCGATACCTCAATTTATGCCGAAAGGTTATGGTACAGCACAAGCTTTTTTCAAATCATTAGGTGGTTTTCACGTTGCGTCATCGCTGCCATGTTGGTGGACGAAAACAAAAGATCTCTCTCTCTCTTAGCTCCCTTTGTTCGTCCACAGTAATTATATATTACAGAGTCCCCCCCCCCCCCCCCTCCAGAAGGGTGCTCCTTGTTCCGTTGTTCCCTTTAAAAATTTGGTTGCGCTCCCTTGTTCCTGAAATTACTTCCAAATTTGTTCTCAGCTTTTTTATCCTTAAAATTGTTTCTGTTCCCTAGTTCCTTACTGCGAATTAGCCATATTCCCTTGTTCCCCAAAACTCCTGGGAGGGACTCGTTTTGCTATCTGTTTCTCTAGAGATAGGTTGCAAACTATATCTTGTTTTGCAAGGTACAAGGTCCTTTTTCGAGGGACGTGTCTTCCGCTATTTTCGTATGGTAAATTAAGAAAAGTTTAGCGATAACTCAATCATCACTCAAGATTATCAAAACCACGATACTTGACAATCACAACCTTACGGGCCTCGATGGTCTGTTCTATTTCAAAGTGAATTTTATCCGTGGGTCATTTTCTTGGTGGCATCTTGCCACACTTCAGAATAAATCGATTCGTAATTTGAGGTCAACAAGCACATGCATGTTCCGCATCGTCTAAAGGACAAAAGGTTCGAGAAGCGTATCATTAGCACCTTGCAGTATGGATATATGCCGTCGTCTTTGCTTGAACCTTGAAAAGAGGTACACAGTGGCCGAACTTGAAGTCCTATCAGACCAGGATTACAGCTAATGTAGAATCTAAAACGTGTTTAATTCGCATGGGTAAGAAATTTTAAATTTACACCGAGTTGCAAAACTAAATGACCAGAAGCAGGTTTAAAAATGGATCATTCACTGGATTGGTTACCAAAGTCATTTTTCAATGTCGTTGTTGCACCGAGCGAGAAAGTGATGCAATGTCAGTAAATTAAGGGAGCGTATACTTTAGTCGAGGTCAGTGAGGACATGAACGCAAGCATGCAATTATTGGCTAAATGACCTAAATCCGATTTGCTTGCCTTACATATGCATTTCACATCTACGCACAGTTTCTTCACTGTTTTCCTCTCAACATCGACGAGAACTTTCAGTGCAAGAGGGCGTGAGCACACGACTAAATTTTCAATTTTCTCGCTAAAAGATCAATATTGTGTTTAATTTCCGAGTGGGACACTCACGTGGTGGAATTGTCACAAGTCAACACGACTGTTGAAAGGAACACACTGTGTTGCTTGAAGGCCGACTTTGTCGTTGTCTCTTCAAAGTTCCTAATTTTATCCCGTTATTTTTTTCTTTGGTCTGGATTCGGTTTTTTTGGGCTTGGGCTTGGAACGTTCCCTTTTCCTTTTTAAAATAAACTCGTTCTACAGAGGCCTTCGTAAAGAGAGGTGTTCAAATAGAGGTTTGATTAAGTAAGCTTATGGTGGTGAACTACTCCGCAAAAACGAAACTGAAAATAAAAATAAATGAAACAATAATAAAAAACAGATACATATTGTTACAATTATAGACCCAGAAATCGTCACATGACCATCGCGTGCTCTAACCGGTTATGGCTTCAGATAATCCAGGAAGAAAGCCCTTAAGCTGACAAGTACTTAATGCCCACGCAATCGCATAGATCGTTATAACGTGGAAATTCTCAGAGCTGAGGTAAATGTCCGATTCACTTGATGGCTAAGAAGGCTTTTCATACGGTAAAATTGTGGACAAATTCACTGTAATTCACGGTCTTTGCCTACATGACAAGGGCGGAAAACCATTGTTGTTTGTGTTTCAAATGGGTCAAAGCCTTTATTCTGATGTCACTCACTCTTTTCAAAGGGTTTCTAGTAGCTGACAACGAAAACAATCTCCTTGGCAAATTTTGAGTACGTTGAAAAAAACAACTATCACTTAAAGGGACAAATTTCAATTATTCTTTCTGAAATAAGTATCCAGAGAGGTGTGATTCATTCATGTACAAAGTCCTCAAAGCACATTGAAGAAAAGAATTACGTTTCCGATCCAGTTGATAGATGGCTACGTGTCAGCACTGTTGACACTTGTTCAATTTCATCACTCTAAAAATCGAGTCAAAACTAGTTTTCAACTGGATCAAACATCGCGCAAGGTAATCTTAACTTCACTTGTTTTTAAGCCACTCCCTTGATATATACAGGGTATCCAAAAACAAGATTACTTTTAAACATATACTTACAAACTCCCATACAGGTGTATGCATTTCATGACACAATCGGCTGTCATACTTGGTAGTAAATATAGTTAATATAGAAGTTTAAATGTTCCCAAAGATGGGTGTTACCGAGAAGTGGATTATGTTCACTTGCTCTATTTATTGTTTTAGAAAGGAACTAGTTGAAGGAAAAATGTATTCTGGAAATAAATTGGCCACTTTCTCCTTCGCTACCTCCACCTTGCCACAAAGGTCCGAAAGTTGACCGCTGTCTAACGTGGAGGTATCCTGTGTGCTTGTTATTGATTTGCAAATACTGTTAATGGTTTCCATATATTCTCTTAGATTTTTCAAAGGTTTTAGTGGAAGATAATCCTGTTGAGTGTCAGTCGATAAGGGAGTGGTAATGGACGCATCATCAAGACGACGACCATTTCTCATTAGTTTCATCGTCCTGGGTCCTTACACAGTATCATTTTTGTTGCTTCTTGCTCAGTGGACAGGAACCCAAGCGAATCTCGCGAGTCAACTAGCTGACTGTTTTCGCGAAACATTTGTGAAAAATACTGGATTTGACTACCTACACACCGTTTATGACTCTCTTCCTTGTGTTTATCAGGATAATTATGGTAAACAATTGCTTGAAAATATTACTAAGCCTGCGAGAGACCGCTTGAACACCATCATTACGTTTTTACAAAACCTGAATGAGAACTTGCAGCATATTTCATCAAAATATCAACTTTCAAATGTGAGTTACTGCTGTCAAGGAAATGAACCTTCTTCCTTGACTGTCTTCCACGATCGTCTTCAGTCGTTTGTTAATCTTCGGAAAGGTTGCACAATGAGTGAATCCTACCAAGGCTCGCAAGACGATTTACGTTTCAATAGTGAACTGTTGAATGGTGTTCGGGAAAACTTTAACAAGTCTGTCCTCGTTTCATGGCAGTATTATGGATCTATTAATGGAGAATATTTGCAGTATCCATCAAATAAACGCCATTGTGAAGGAAACGCTTCGCACTTGGATCCGAGATTCAAGTAAGTTAAATGCATTCGGTACCCTTGCCTTTCCCGCCTCTCTTCCAGTGACGGTGGAGCTGGGGGGGGGGGGGGGAGGGGGTGTTCCTTTCCAATTTTCAAGCCAAAAATAAAAATTTAAAAATAAATATAAAAATAGAAATAATTAAAGAAAAAAACAAAAACATAAAAAAACGAATACTAACAGAAGGAAAAGCAAAACAAAATGAGCAAAGCATCAAGACAAACAGATTTATGGCCGGAATATACGAAGGGCTGGGATAAATGTATCAAGTAACAAATAGACGGAAAGCATTTGTCATTTTGCGGTTGATCCACGTTTGTTTGTTTGTTTTTTTTTATATCTCGTCGAGAATGCTGAAAGTAGCATTTCCGAGCTTCAAGATTTCAACGTTTTCTCCAGCGCTTGCTTGTTAGCCCCCCCCCCCCCCCCCCCACCTCTCCCCAATACAAAATACGCTCTGCCGTCCCTGTCTTGAAGTATTAGGGACTTTGAGATCAGAGGACGAGGACGGCTACGAGTACTTAATACGAGTACGAGTTTTCCGTACTGAGCATGCGCATAAGGTTTGAAAGCCAACACTTTTAGAATTGCTCGTGCTCAGAACGGATAGCGGAATGCTATCTGGTGTCACTGTCTATCCGTTGTTCATTTTCTTCAGTTAAGTGTTACTTCACACTAACCTTAACCCTAGCAGCTAACGATCTTCTTCTTCAATCAGTGATTCTTAGTATTTTAATCATCTTCCTTTTTGATGCGCCATTACATTAACTTATCTTTTGTCGTCGTGTCTCCACCCTTTGTTATTAGCGTTGACACTGAGTTATTGTTATTGTTGTTCTATATCATTTTACTTCGCGTTTCTTTGTCTTCAGTTCATTTTGCCCGTGCGGAAGCTTTCGCTTTCCTTTTTGTCTAATTGTATCGATCCACTGAGAGGTCTTCGTTTGATTGAACCTGATCCATCACACCTCTTTTCCTTCTTCTATTCTCTTAAAGCCTCCAGTATATTCGTTTTCCGCCATCACGATTTCTTATCTCTTGGGGAGCTATTTCCTGTCTTAGCAATATGCAACTCGTTTCTTACTTTCTTTTTTTTCTCCCCAAAAACAGAACAAACAAACAAAAACAATAACCGACAGATTACATGACTACAAGGTCACACGCCCACCCAAACACTGATGCCCTCAGTCTATTTACGTCATTTGTTGAGTTCTTCCGGTTTATTGAGCTTTGATATATATATATAGCAACATGTGGGACACCAATCGACGAATTTTGATTTTAATCTGTCTACAGCTTGTGCATTTTAATGTTTGACACAGATCCTGGTACGTGGAAACTGCATCTCCTGTCAAGAAGAATGTTGTCATAATTATTGATCGAAGTGCTTCTATGAGGGCATTAGGGAGACTGGAATTAGCTAAAGATGCAGCAATAACTGTGCTGGACACACTCTCACCACAAGACAATGCAAGTGTTAAGTGAATACTTAATATAATATACTTTAAGGAAATGTACCATTGCTCGTGAAGAGCGTCTTGCGCGTTGAGCGATATCCTGGAATTTCTGTTCTAATATCGTCTCCTTGCTAACTCATCATTATTGATCAGTTGTGAAGTGTTTCAAGGAAACTTGTAGCATACAGAAGCTTGTTTTCTTACAAGATGCATGAATAAACTAAGGAATTACGTCACATTCATCTTTCATTGATTCAGTTAAGAATCCGTTTCATTTTTGTCGTTAGGTTGGTATTGTTGTATTCTCGCACCTTGCTAAAACGCCTTCAGGTTGTTTTGGCTCTACTGTGGCAGCAGGAATTCCCGCAAATTTGGATATACTTAAAGATTGGGTACGGGAGATTAGAGCGTTTGGTAGGTTAGACTTCTTCTTTTGAACTGGTTATTAAACACTGACGAGTATATACAGAGACCCTCAGTTTCACTGTATGCGTCTCTGTCAATTCCTGTTTCTATTGCAGAAGATATAATGGGTTGTACATTTTTTCCTCTTCCAGGAAAAACGAATTATATCCCCGCTTTCAGGCAAGCATTTAAGATGTTACATAATGTAACAACTCGGCAAAGGGTAAGGTCTGTTTCAAAATGAAGAGTGCCAGAAAATAGACCAGTATTTTAGGGAAGCCTGAAAAGAGTCGGTCGTCATAATTGAAGTCAAATCTCTTTAGGACCCAGGAAGCTATGGGATAAGATAATTTTCATCCCATGTGACAGTTAAAACAAACGGGTTCCGTCGATCCCTTGTCAATTTGTCAAGCGCAGATTCACTACATTCTATCCCAATGATAAGCCAGGGAATATATGGGAAAGGAAAGCTACAAATAGGAAAGGTGATATTCCCATTTCAGTATGGAAAGGACCACAACTTTGTATATGTAGGTGTCCGCTTAATTTTGTGCCAAACATAATTTTAGTGGAGCTCCGCACGCCGTGGTTAAGACAATATGGTATCCATGATCGATTTTTAGTTACGAAGTCATCGTACGACCGTCCTTCTGTACGTTCATCATTTCATGTAACCCAATACGCGAAATGTCGCACTTTTGGAGCCCGCCTTTTGACGGGAAGTTGCAGGTGCTGGAACCGGCCTCTTTTGGAGGCAAGTTGCATGGGCAGCGTAGTGCACTTAACACTGCGTTTTAATAAAACAAGAACAAAATTTGAAGACAACCAAAAAAACAAGCTAAGTATTTTTTAAATATGTCTGGCAACGGGGAAAGAAGAGAAAACAAGCTGAATAATGGCGACGAAACACGGTGAAAAAGCTAGAAAGAGCACGGGAAAATAGACTAATTGATGGTAATGAGCAGGCCGGATTGGTCGTATGGTAAGCAATAACCCTAACCCTAAAAATATCTGGAAAAATGATTCCGGAACTCCGCTCTAAATATATCTATATATTGGCGGTTTGGCTAGGTTTACTACAGGAAAATAATCTTCTTTGCTTTGCAAGCTGCTCTTCAACCTCATTTTCAGTTACCACTGGACAATAGAAACTTTTCCACCATTGATACTGAACCACATTTCGCCGGTACCCATTTATACACCTGGGTGGAGAGAGGCACCGTGGGAGTAAAGTCTTGTCCAAGAACACAACACAATGTTCCCGGCCAGGCCCCGAACCCGGACCATTCGCTCCGGAGTCGAGCACACTAAACATGAGGCCAACGCGCCTCCCGCAAATTAATTAAATCCCCTAATATTGTTGAATAATCCCCTCAACTTCGTCTCTTAAGTTAAAAATAAAAATATCTGGCAGAGAATGCACGAATTTATCCTCCTCACACGAATTTGAAGTCTTTCACTCGTTGGGCTCCAATTTGTCATATTTACTTTGAGAAAAAAAAATCAACAAAACTCCATCATTCCTTTTGACTCTCAATTAATTTTTCATTTCAGACTTCTGAAAGGAGCAACATCATCTTGTTCCTGACTGATGGTGATCCAACTGATTCCGAAGCCGGCATTTACAGTGAGATACGAAGAGGTCAATCCCTGATGGTAACACATTTATACTTATCTTTACTACATGTTTTCTTCCATCATCCCGGGTTCAAGACCCGCATAGGGCATTTTCGAATCTCGAGGACATTTTCAACTGTTACGACATCGTTTCAAAGTTAAGTATTGTTAGGACATCGTTTTTCAAAGTTAAATTCTCATAAGACAGAATAAAATGTTTTTCTGGTAAACACTGACCACTCCTTGAACTTTAATCCTGGTTGTCCCTGATTCAACTTTTCGGCTGCGCTTGTAAATAGCCATATTTGGCTTGCCTACGGCCAGTTGGGATTCCTAAAGTTGTAGTTCTGTTCTGTTGTTTCATTGACTTCGTTTCATCGTCTCTGAAAAGCCCCTATGGGGAGTGGTCAGTTAAGTATGTATATATCATTCACGTGTCAACCAATGTACATACACTGTGCAATATGTAAAGTGATTATAAGAGGCTGTGATGACACATGGTTGATGGCACATAATAAGCGAAAAGGATTTGTTTTGCCTCATCTTTGAAAGATGCCACGATAGAGAACCATGATCAGGAATTAATTGCAGTTGGATCGCGATGCATTGATGTGTCCACCACTTTGTTTTGGCGACGACGCATTAAAATCAGTCGGTCCCTTAGATCATTTAACAACAAAGTGCGGGCTACGATTGGTTAAGACCTATACTGCTATCATCGTATGGTAACTTGTCCGGCTTATGTATCTCTTACGAGCAGAAAAACGTAGAGAATGAACAGAACATTAATTAGACTCTCCAAAAAAATTGTTGTGAGCATGGGAACCTCCCCCCCACCCCCCCTTCCTTATACGAGGATTAAAAAAAAAGGAATTCGAAGGTGAGGTTGACCATGAGTTGTCGCCTGGAAGTGAATTGGACCTTTTAAGA
>OX421450.1:47146072-47151072 GCA_949126865.1 Montipora capitata
TGGCCGCGCGGGGATACGAATTTTGTCTTTGAGTGCTGAAAGTATATCTCACGAGTGAGCGCCTGAAGCGAACGAGTGAGAGATACTTTCAGCACGAGAAGATAAAATTCGCTTCCCCAAGCGGGCATGTAATGTTTTAATTATTATATAGATATTGATGAAATGTCTAGATTTAAAACAACTTGTTTTACTCATTTTCGAAATGATGAAAAAGTGGTCACCAACCCCTAAAACACACATGTTGTGTAACATGAAACAAGATATGAAAGTTACGAAAAACAAATCATGATAATGTAAGATTTTGCCATAAAAATGTTAATGTAGTAGAGAAGAATTAAATTAAAGCACAAAAGTATCTTACGATGACGAGGAAGCTCGCGTTTTATTGGCTAATCGTGTTCGTTACCATGACGACACCTATATTCTCACATGTGAAAGATAAGAGTTCAGTGCGCGCGGTGAAGATATGAAGTAAAATCCTGGTATTTCATCAGTATCTATATCATAAATAGAAATTATTATATAGCAAACAAGAGCTATTTAATTCGTTTAATGAAACTGGTTTGTATTATCTGACTCTTAATGACCCGGTTGACTAAAATGAGAGGTTTTAAGACTTCCCAGTATCTGTAAAATATAAGTTGAGAATGATTTGTCTTCCTTCAAAACGGTAGCACCGAACTAGTGCTTTGTTAATGTATTCGTCACTGAACAATTTCTTAGAAAGTTTAAAACACGCTTTGGTTTGAATTTCAGATTGCCTCAGATGCATTTTGGGATCCCAATACATATATTTTCTCTTCGGAGTCGCTCATAGACCTTCAAGATATTCAGCAGTTCTTTAATGCCGAAACTTTTCAGCGCCAGAGAAAGTACAAAGGTTATCGCTTATTTTCTTTAGATATTAGACAGCACACATCAATTAACATACAAAACTAGAATCACCGACTAAGTCAAGGGGGTGACCATGCCCTCCCATGTGGGGAGCAGGGATGGCGCAGTGGTGTCAGAGCATTCGTCTCCCACCAATGTGGCCCGGGTTCGATTCCCAGATCCGGCGTCATATGTAGGTTGAGTTTGTTGGTACTCTTCTCCGGGAGGTTTTTGTCCGGGTACTCCGGTTTTCCCCTCTCCTCAAAAAAAAAAAAAAAAACAATTATATAACAAAATCCGACGACCGGATTTGTTTATCACGAGTAACCAATAATCATAAACATTACAATTACTGAGAAAAGAAGAAGAGCCAAGTTACGAAGGAAAGGGAAAATTTGCATTAAAAGACTGACAAAGGAGGTGTAGAGTGTTTAATGTCGCTCTGAAAGAAAGAAAGAAAGAAAGAAAGAAAGAAAGAAAGAAAGAAAGAACGAAAGCCCCAATTTAGGAGTCTGTACACTGTTTCTATGGTGATTGAAACCAAGGTTGTGATTGGTTGATTTAAACTAAAACTTTGAATGTGATTGGCTTATTGAAGTGTCCGATAACAACTTGGCAAGTGAATTAGTGGAAAACAGGAGTTTTCAAACCAATCACAATCGAGGAAATTGTAGTTTTTATGATTAGCTTTCTTAACACGCCCTTTTTTATTATGATACAGCAGGTCTAAGTGAGGCTATCCGTGCAGAGGTGAAGCTGACGTCCATGTTGGAGGACATTTGGCAGAGAGCGGATCTCCTTAATCCAGACTTGGTTCAGTGGAGGTAAGGATACTTTGCGCTTCATTCATCCTTTCTTCCTTGTTTTCACATGCGTGTTAACGGCAGGGGGTAGGGGTGGTGGTGATGGGGATGGGGAAGAAGGGGTGAGGTATTGGGCATAGTTTTTACACTGTAGGCCGATTCATTTGGACGGATTTTGACGCCCGTTAATCTTATTGGTTAAAGCCAAAATCAAATGCATGTAGAAAAATACAAACGTGCAATTTGACCTCAGTCAGTATCGATGGCGAACAGCAGAAATTCTCCGGCAGCAGCGAAGGTTCATTTCTGCTAGGATTTTACCATACACTTTCCAAGAAATCCGTACCTGTTTTTCAGCGGTGTATCCTGCAAGAAAAACATACTTTTCTTCTCTTCACTAGGTTTGTTGGAACCCAAAAAGGTGTTTTAAGAACATATCCTGGATTTCGGTTTCAAAAGACTTATTCTCATACACTCCAGCCTTGGTGAGTATAGTACTGTAGACGAAAGATGAAATTACTTCCAAAAACGGTGTTACCGTTGATTTCTAAGGGGTAAAGCATTCTTGGTATCAAGTGATGTGGGTTGAGAAGGTTAATAAAATTGGCCGCCTAAGAGCGCTTCCTGAGCTTATGTTTTTCGAGTTTGTTCTCCTGATTTCAGTCGAAGTATCTCTCATGAATAAGTCAGGCCAGCTATCCAGTGGCTCTAATCCTCTTCAATCATTGGTGATCAATACAGTGAATAGCGCTACCTATTTTTCGAACAAGCAAAACCTGACTGATGAAATATAAGTAGAACTTGGTAAAGTAGTGACTTGGCAAAGGTCAAAAGGACAACTGAAAAATCCCACGCGGATGTGAACCTCAGTCCTCCGCAACAACAGTCATGTAAAGAGTCCTAAGTGAATCCGTGAGTCCGTGTGCAGACCGGTTCTACGGAAGTCGCACTCTCGAATCTTGACTGGGATTTTTGTAGTTGTCTTTTCGATACATAGCTTACCACGAGCACATTGCACCATCTACCATAAATTGATTGATTTATATATTGTTTTAATTGTTTTAATTTATTCGCCACAATTCATGGAGTGGCAGGGGAGAGGAACAGAACTTTCGTCCCAATTGACACCTAACCCCTATATCCATAGATCAGACCAGTCCATGCCCTACTCTTCTCGAATAGTGTGTGGGTTCTTTAACGTCCCACAGAATTTATACCCAAGGGTTATGAGACGGGGCTCCGGCTTATAGTCCTTATCCGAAAAGACTTGAAAGTCTAACCAGTCGCCGATGTCGTTGCAAAGGCAGCACTTTCTCCTCAGTTATTTAAAGACCCTGAGTGTTGGTCCGGCCAGAGTTGAACTCACTACCTCCCGCGTGACAGTCCGGTGCTCAACCAACTGAGCCACCGGTGCGCGCTGAAATGAAACTTTTCATGATGAATATATGAAATGAATATGAAATTTTTCATCATTTGACATAGCGATATCTATTAATATGACTTCGCAGGTATATGAAGGCGGTATCATCGCGTAATAAACTAATGATATCAGTGACTACCTCCACTTACCAACCAAATACAACAGTGGTGACCTTAAGCAAAGCTGTTTGCAAGAACCGGTAAGGGGCATGAAAGTGCTTCACAGAACTACGGTTTACCGAATAACATTTCTTTCTATTTGTGAGTGCTTTAGATATGTAATACCATTAAATATCCTCATTCCAAACTTTGACCCTTTTTTGTTGCACTAAAAGGAGTATTTTCAACAAAACAACAATTTCTTTACTATTGAGAGGGGATTAAGCTTCGCCTTATTTGGTTTACCGGCAAAATGTTCAGTTCTTTTAATCAGTGTTAAACTTGCAGGCAATGCAATGCTGGGCCATTGGGCCCCAGCTTGCGAATACACAGTCTTTTTTTAAGAAGTTAACTTCGGGCGATGAGTATAATAATCTCATTTGCAGGTGCGATAAACGAATCATGGAAGTTTTAGCAGTGATAGGAATGGAGATGACTGAAAGTGCTTTCTTGAAGATGATCGCCGATAAAGTAAGCATCTTGACAAGAGACAGGAAAAGTAAAAACCAAACATTATGCACAAATCCTTCCCCGCAAACCCGCTACTCAACACGACAGTAAATTGACAAACAAATAAAACAAACATAGAAGAGAATGGCACTCACAAACAAAATAATGGGAACGGTGATTACTGTTAAGTTATTGACTAAAAGCTACTTAATTTTACTGAGCTACGTCAGCGTTAAAAATCTGATTAGTTTTGACTAGAGTTTTTTTACTCATGGTTCATTTGCGTAAGAATTGTTCAAGACTGGTATAAACAAATTTATAGTGAGCTTCAAAATTGTTGCAATCCTCAAACTTTCTATCCGAACGTTATCCCGTACGTTTGGGGGTGCAGGAATGGCGCAGTGGTGAGGGCACTCGCCTCCCACCAATGTGGCCCGGGTTCGATTCCCAGATCCGGCGTCATATGTGGGTTGAGTTTGTTGGTTCTCTACTCTGCACCGAGAGGTTTTCTCCGGGTACTCCGGATTCCCCTCTCCTCAAAAACCAAAATTTGACTTGATTTGTGTTAATTGTTAATTTCAATTTACAGTGTCCCCAATTAGTGCTTCTGCGCTAGAACGACTAGACACTTAAATAAAGTTCCTTCCTTTCCTTTTTTTTCCTAATTTAAATCGCATGGCGATCTAAAATTAATGTACTTCATTTTAGGTTGGTTTAAATAATGATTCTCATATGGATTGGTACCTTGTCGACAGCAGTGGGTAAGTTAGTAAAATCAGTTAAATCTCTTTGTCGAACCTCAGCGTTCAATTGAACAAACAGGGGTCTTAGTCGCTATCGCAGTTTTGGCGGGGAGGTGAGGGTGGGATACCGCTCATCTAATACCAAAACCCTTCTAGGTAAAGAAAACAGTATTATAGGTTTCGTACAATCAACCAGACGTGCATTTGTACTGGGCAAAGTATCAACCGTTTATATATAATATTGGTCTTCTTGTTAGACGACTATGTGCTTCGATATGCTTGTGTATGGCTGTGAGTCGAACCAGATAAAGAAATGTTAAATAGAACACACTTGGCAGAAAAGGATAACTCTAGAGTTAAAGGGAATCGAGAAATGACTATTTAAAGGGTTCCATAGCAACGGTTTGGTAGTTAAGATCGTCCCTCCTTAAAATATGAAAAAGGCACTGGACTTAAGTAACTACTTTGAATTCTTAGATACATTGAATTCAACATGTCGAGTCGCGACTCTCAAGTTCGCAAGGAGCACTTAACATCAGCATTTCCTTGGCTG
>OX421450.1:47166072-47178572 GCA_949126865.1 Montipora capitata
AAAGATTCGCCTTGCAGTTAATCAAGGTGAAATTGCCTTTGGACCAGCCATGGACCTACCAGACATCTTCGTTGCAAAGAATTTAATACAATTTACTGAGTAAGTGCCTAATGAAGAACTAAACAGCTTTATATCTTTTTCTTATCACCAAATAGACACTTCCTTCGTGGCGTGAACTCTTAAAGTAATGTTAGATAAATGCATAATGTTAACGTAATAAGACTCCTTCCTTATAACCTGCTTAAAATACATTTTCCGCCTTTATTTTTCTGTACTTATTGTATCACATATTTTGATGCATCCATAGCATATAAAACCCTAAACCTAACGTCAGAGCGTAACATCAGAGGACCACAAGGACAAAGGATCAAGGAATTATTTAGGACTTGAATGGACTTGAATGGGAGCCTGGACCTACCTCGTGTTTACAGCGCACTGAAATGGTCATATGGTGTACAATCACGTTCAATCAAACACTTGACTGCGTGGTGAAGACGTTGTGATAACGTCGAAATATTTCCTTTTAAATACTGATTGCACTGAATCGGTAATTTTTTTGGATCAACAAATTTTTACGTTTTGCCCTGTCACTCTAAGGACTACGTTTCTTACAAAAGTTAGAGAACGAACACAACAAAGAGGTTGAGAAGAGAAAGAGTTTTAAGCATAAACTGTTAAGGTAAACATATCTCACCGATGAGGGTTAGTGATTTATTGTTAATCAAATTCTTTTCTTCATGATGAAGCAAGTATTTGTTCTTCCATAGTCTCGTCATTACCCTTACCATGGACAGCATCTTCCCACTGATATCCCGAGAAATGCATAGCCGTGTTAAATCTGAACTGCAGTCAATTCTTGTGAGACTTTTGGGAAAGTCACTTGTTAGCTCAATCCGTCACTTCAGCGTCAACGAGGTAACGCTCTGTCTAAAAAAAAAACGAAGTAAGATTTGTTGTCTAATAAATAAAAAGAACCATAGTAAAGATGTTCCAATTTCAAGAATGAAGAATCAATAAGTCAATATACTAAAAGTTCCCTTTAAACTAGTTATCCAATAAGAGAGTCCAAATATGTAACTGCTTATATACGTTTTTTGTCTAGACATCAATTAGATTCGTGCTTAGCAACGAAGGCCAAGCAGACTTGTATCCATTGCAGCCATTCAAAGAAAAGCTTGAAAAAGCTGTGAAATTACGACTGATCTCTTTTCAAGTTCCCTTTGGCACTGAAAGAGACACGGTGAACAAAACCACTGCTTTAAACATGTCAGCGACAAGAACGTTCGATTCCTTGTGCCGCCCATACTATGCTAAACCTTCTCAAGAGAGTACAACAATCTTAACGAGTCAAGTGAGCTCAACATTGTCAAGTTTTACGACCCAAGGTCTGACGGAAAATCCTCATAGTACGCAGCATCAGGACAGCACTGTGACGCTCACAACATGTGAAACAGGTTAAGCGAACTCTCTTTAGCACGTTTCAAAACGTTTCTCACGTTTACTTTCTCCTACTAATTTCAGTAGGTTCTAATATGTGTTCTGTGTCAGATTGAATCAGTTTCTTTGTCTTGAGTAGCATACTATGGGGCGCGGAGTGTAAAAATATTATGTAAGTACTTTCCCCCTATATTTTGTGTTATTTGTCAAATGTCACTAAAGTTGTCCTGTGATTATTTATAAATAACAGATTGAAGTACATTTTGTTATAAAAATAAGAACGACGTTTTGATCGCTCCGCGGTCATTTTCAAGTTCAACTTCATGGATAAAAAATTCCGCATATATACCATTTCTGAAACAATGGAATGAAAGGTAAAAAGCTAAAAAGCTAAGTATATAAATACGAACAATAAAAATAACAGAATGCGAAAACGAAGTGTAAATAAGAGGTGAAGAGAATGAAAACTATTACAAGTGTTAAGTAAACAGCTTTGCGCGGATGGAATCACTTTGTTTAATTTTGGCTTAAGGTCCCGAATAAAAAACATTTCAAAAATTAAACAATCGAACTTGTTCAAGCACTTCCTCAGGACCCTTGATTTTTGAAATGTTGACACAATTGTTCGTATGTAAATATTTTTTAGCTTTTTACCTGTCATTCCATTGTTTCAGAAATTGTATATATGCAGAATTTTTTATCTCTCGTTATTATAACAAAATGTTTTACTAAGAACTTATTACTTCGAAGATTGAAGTACCTTTGCGATTTATAAATCGCAAGATTACCAACCTTTTATAAGCCACGGTAAAATTAAAGTATTCTGCAGTATCGTTGCAAGCATTTCGCTCTTCTTTATTCCTGAATCTGATCGGCGAGGACGTCACCGATTACTTCAGTTTCAACCAATCCTTCACGTGATTGAATGTTTTGGCAGGGAACATGAGCCTGTCTTTGCACCGGGGACAACCCACTCCATCGACCAAGCTTATTTGGTCAAGAAAGCTGGCTATTGGCTCAGTTTATGATATTTTCCCTCGGTGCATACGAAATGGTAATCCAATATCCCATTTCGTGATTTCACGGTTTTGTAATAAGCTCCACATTCCTTCCTTTATTTGGTCTCTAGGACGGAGCAGTGCTAGCAGTGCCACAGAAAAGGACAAAGAGATAAAGCAAGGTCTCACCCCGATAGAGACAGGTATAATTGTAGGAGTTTCTGTGGTGAGCGTTTCTTCATTCTCCTGCATTTTGTTCGTGATTATAGCAAGAAGGAGACGAGAAACAAGAAAACGAGTTTCACCAGAACGCGACGAAGGGGATGACAGGAATTCAGAGAACTCCCAGATATCAGAAATTGACTCTAACTTAAACGTAGTTTTTAATCGTGCGTATCTTTTCCACGAGGAAGTGAGGACCTGTCACTCAACGTGGAAAGTCTGCGAGAGAGCTAACAAATTTCCTATGCCTAAACATGTGCCAGAAGGAGCATGGTTTTAATAGAAGTCTCACTAGAACCTTTCCTGCTGAAACTTTTCCATATAATTTTCAAAGGGTAGCTCCATTCTTTTAACATAAACAAAGATTAAACTGTTTCAACATTCGAGAAAAATAATTCCTATCACCTAATTTCGTTTCAAAATTCCAAAACTTAGGATTTTACAACGCGTTGACGTTTCACTATTGTCTCTTTGCACAGATATTTTGTAGTGGTTAGTAGTAGTATGTAAAGAGTTACAAACTCTCGAAAACTTTGGGACAACAACAGTTTATTTTTACTAGTCTTCTCTTATTACAATATAATTTATTTGTCAATTAATCTAAAAAGAGTTCTAGCTACGTAGAATAACCACAAGGACATTAAACCAGGAAGCAATCCTTTACCTAACAATACTGGAACATGCATGACGGGTCATAAAATCCACAATTGCGGAGACCAGGAACAAAGACAGCATGTCTATCTACTTAGTCAAATTTGAAATTAGAATGGAGTTCCTATCAACGGCATGCAATCGTGAAAAAAAAAAGACAAATTGCGCTTAGATGTACAAGTTTTACGATGATGTATATATTAATTTACCTATTTTTAATCAAACTGAAGTTTGCCGATGTTCTCCTCTGTAAAATCTATATTAATTTTTGTTTTATTTCAATGGGGGTGCACTTGATTCGCCTACTTTGGAATAGGAATGTTTGAGTTCGTCAATTGCGGAAGCAATTTGTAAGAGTTATTAAAGCCTCCTCGAATCTGGCTTGGTTCCGAAAAAAACTTGCAATTGAGGTTATTCCGTTCACTTGCATTTTTAGTTTTCACTCTAGTGATTAGCAGCCCATGATGTTTTTTCATCAAAGCACAAGAAACTGTTGACAAGATTCCTGTTTGTTGGATTAATCAATTAGATCCGCGTGGAAACGATTAATTTTGAGCTATCTGGCAGTAAACAAAGTATGAACAGGTTGTACTGTAAACTGGCAGGAACGCCTCGAGAAAAAGAGAGACTGTCAGTAGTCATTGATGGCTTGCCACTGTCTCTGTGAACAAGAAAGGTAAAAAAGACAAGTTAACGCGATTTTAAGAGTTTGGTTCGTTTGAAGGACTTGCAAGGAAGGGTAAGCGACAATCAGGGATACATCGATTATATACAGTCATACCATCTCGGATTCGTTTTGTGATTCATCTATTCTAGACTGCAAAAAAGTTTTAAACTTACTTTTAGTTGCGTGTTAGGAGCGTACAGTTTGTCTCCTTGCCGTTCAATTTCCCTTTGCTTTTTAAGAAATTTCCTTGAGCTAAATGATTCATTAGAGTACGCCGTTGCCTGGAATAAAAACAAAGCTAGTTGATGTTAAATTTAGCAAAGGATTTTTCAGGAGATAGATTCAGCTGGATTCAGTTACCTGTCTCTTGATTGGTTACTTTCATTGGGTACGCCTATTTTGACTGGCTAGGCTACTTTTCTTTAATTTAATTACATTGTATCTGCTTATTGATAAAACGCGCCCATCAATTGCTTACCCTTTTAACAGATGCAGCGAAAATTTCTCCCTCTTTGAGACTGTACTGCATGCTCGGAGAGGAGGATCGGAAAAAGTTCTTAACGTGGTATCTCTTTAGAAGCTTCTTAAATGCGACGTAAACCTTTCAAAATAAAAAGAAAGATAAACACCAAGCTATTACAACTCTTACACGAACCTGCACAAACCATGAGACTAAAACGCAGCATGGGTGTGCGGTACGACAGGTTGCGGGAAGTTCGTCAGGTTTGTTAAGTGTCACCCACAACTGTAAATACTGAAAACCTTAACATTCCCGAAAAAATTGCTTTCATTTAAACAGTGTACATCAGTTCATTTTCAAGCACTGTTCTGTGCAGTCCAGCTATTAATTTCTGGCTAAATCATATTCAGTTTCTCATAGTTATGCACTACCATTTTGCAAATTCGTGTCTCCTTTTACCCTTGCCCAAAGTAACAACATATAAACAATAATAACTGACGAATTCAAACGGAGAAAAATACACAGAGCACGGAGTAGACAATCGAACTGGGAATTGAACCCGGGCCACATTGCAATTGGTGCGAGGCGAGTATTCTCTCCACTACGGCAGCCCTGCACCCACATCAGTAAATAAAGACTGTGTTTACACTTGTCTTGGAGTCCTAAAATATGTTTTATGTTATGTTCTACGGTATTTTCCGTGTTATATATATTTCTTCTAAAGACATCGTTGGTCTTATATAGAAGACACCATTCGAAATGAGCGCATAAAGAAAAAAGAGAGGGAGGGGAGAGAAAGAAATTAGTGAAGAGGGAAGGACGGTATAGGGGAAGATGATGGGAGTGAGGGGATAGATAGAAGAAAGAAAGAGAGGAATAATTTAAAGAAGGAATGAATAAAAGAAGGAATGAATAAAGGAAGGCCGGAATAAATGAAGGAAGGTAACGAAGGTAGGGAGTGAGGAAGTATAGTACATGTCATTACTTGTTATTGTCACTTTACTATCCACAAATGCAACGAAAATAATGTAATTATGCGCAATTTTCTCATTGTAATTATACGATTAGTGTGTTGACTGCTGTAAATATACAGATTCGTCCGCCTCGACTTGCTTTGCTATTTTCGGGCGCAACTGATTTGTAATTGAATGTGATTGATTATGATTTAAGTCAATTAGTAATTAATAGTTACTTTTCTCTATCATTTAGTTGAAACTCTTAGAAGTTCCATTGTTCAAAATGTATATTTTTGGTCAAAGAAAACCCTCCTTGTCTTAAAATTGAAAATCGAAACAATAGAAATTGGGTAATGAACTTTTGGAAGTCAAAACTGACGATTTTCCGAGTTATACCAAACTGCAATTGGTTGGCTGATTAACCCAGTTTTATTGTTAAAATATTCAGAGCTCATTTTATTTACTTATTATTTGAAACTCTCAGAAGACATTTAAGAAATGGACATGTTTTTGGTCAAAGGAAACTCTCCTTTTCTTAAAGTAAAAACTCTGAAGTGGGAAAGGGCTAATTATTAAAGCCTGAATAAAAGAAGGAAGGAAGGAAGTAAGGAAGAAATGAATAAAGGGAGGAAGGAAGGAGGAAAAGAATAACGGCAGGAAGGAACAAATAAGGAAGGGAGGAAGGAATACGGAAAGGATTGAAAGAAGAAGGGAAGCAAGGAAGGAAGGAAAACAACAGGAAGAAAGAAGGTAATAATAATAATAATAATAATAATAATAATAATAATAATAATGATAACTTTATTAACGTGTCAATCGTTCTAGTTTTTACAAGCAAAAACTAATTGGGAACACCTACTTAAAACTAATTAGACTAAGCTAATAATAATAGTAATAAAATAATAGTAATAAAACTATGTACAAACAATATAAAATTAATGAAAGCTAAGTTTTACATAACTTGCAGTTTTCACAGTTATTTTTCGACGTAACATTTGATAGGTTGAAGGGCCCTGACTTGATTTTTAAATGCAATTAAAGAGTCAGCCATTTTAATTGATTTGTGAAGCTTCGACCAAATGTAAGGTCCCATGTACCTTAAGCTATGTCTTCCATATGTAACGGTGTTACATCTTGGTAAGGAGAAATCGTCTGTATTCCTAAGATTGTACCTACTCATGTCACAACTAAAAAGTTCAGAAATATATGATGGAACTAAATTAGTCTTAACTTTATACATAAATATGGCCATGTCCTGGAGCCTGCGATTACATAACGTTGGAAGTCTTGCTTTTTCTAGAAGTGCTTCATAAGTGCTAGTCCTGTCACAGTAAATAGCTCTCAATGCTCGCTCCTGCAACCTTTCAAGCTTTCTCTTGTCTGACGAGCGACAATGGTGCCATACGGCTATATGACAATATGTAACCTGAGGTAAAATAAAAGCTTTGAAAATTCTTAATTTAGCTTCAGTTGGTATCAAGTTCCTAAACCTCATAAGTACTCCTACTTTCCTTGCCCCCTTAGTACAGACGTTGTTAATATGCTTAGTAAAGTTCAATTCATCATCAATTGCTACTCCCAAAAGATCAATCCCAGGACTCGATTTTATATTAATGTCCTTTATATTTAAGTTCATTCCCTTTTTCTTGTATCTTGATCCCAGACTCATAGCTTGAAATTTATCTTGGTTACACTTGAGTAGGTTTTGCTGATACCATTCAGAGGTACGGGTTCCCTCATCGTTCAGGATTGTTTCTACATCCTCAATCTTCTCTGCAGAAGAGTACACTTGGTGGTCATCAGCGTACATGGCAAGCCTACCCGTGTGAATATTCTGAACAAGATCGTTTTGAAATATGTTCCAAAGTAGTGGCCCTAGGTTTGATCCTTGTGGACAGCCTCTGCTTGCTTCTCTCCATTCACTGAAACCTCCTGATCTCATTTCAAGATTTCTTTAATCCACACTTACCTTCAATATACCGTTGTTTTTCGGTGTTGAAGCTTTGGCTATCGGTTTTAAAGCAGAGAAATTCCACATAAAATTTGCCCTTTAACAGGTAAAAATGATTTCCAAAATCTCATATACAGGACTGCTAAATTTTTATTTAAGGTTTGCTCTCCAAAATCCAGCAATTCGTAACCTCTAGTATTCGTTTCAGTTTCATTTGCCGTTGAAGCTCGTGCCTTTCGTGTCTACGTGAACGACATTTGCTTACAACTTTGTCTCAGAGATCTACTGATTTCAGTCAAATACAATTGCTGGACATCTCGTGTTTCCCTCGTTCAACACGTCCTTAAATGGCCCTTGCCACTTTAAGTGAATGAATAAAACAAAGGAACAGTGATAGTAAGGAAGCAAGGAATAAGGAAATAATTGAGAAAATAGAAAAGAAAGTAAGAAGAAACCGAAGAATGAATGAAGGAAGGAAGGAAGGAAGAAAGGAAGGGACTAGTGAAGAAAGGAAAGAATCGAAGAAAGGAAACAAAATGTTTACTTGACGAAAAGGAGGAACGGAAGAGAAAAGGAGGGAACAAGGGGGGAACAAAGGAAGGAAGGAAGCATAAAGATCTGCAAGTTGACGACAACTCTGCGAAATCGTCATTCCTGTATTCTGCTTTTTAAAGAGACGACTGATCAAAAGTTAAAAAAGACAAGGACCAAAAGAGAACATAACAAAAAGAAAAGGAATGCAGCCAGAAAGAAAGTCACATAGAAAGAAGTCAATTGAAACCACTACAGAAAGCAAATTGATAAAAGTGAGTAAACAAAACAATAAGCACTTAATGACTGGCCCCAAGGGAAACAGTGAGTTTTGTTTCCCCGAGACCCTCAATGTTCCCCGAGGCGAAGCCGAGGGAAACATTGAGGTCGAGGGGAAACAAAACTCACTGTTTCCCTAGGGGCCAGTCATTAAGTGTTTTGTTATATCTCCCAACTCAAAATAGAACAATACACAGATAAAAATTATTTGCTTGACGTCGGCTGGCGTACAGACTTGCCGCCGTTTCAAAGGTGCACGACCTGAACACGTGTGAGTCGAAAGTTCAAGTTGTTGTTGCCCTAGGGCGTCATGAAGTTTTGTTCGCCCTAGGGCGTCATGAAGTTTTGACCAATGACACGTGACACGTTCTCCTCCAATCAGAAAACGTATTTGAGTTGGGAGGTACAACAAGAGAAAATATTCAGTGCCATGAAGAAAAGAAGATGATAATATTAGGGACAGAATGAGGACGAAAAGAAGATTTTGAGGAAAGACAGCAAAAGTAGAAACAGTTAATAAGTGGAGTAAGGAAAAAAAACAGTCAAGGCAAAATACGAAGACAGAGTAGGGACGGACACAGTTGGCCGGAATAACAAGACCCCAACCCCCACCCCCCCTCCCCCCTCCCCCCCCCCCCAAAAAAAAAAGGAAAAAAAAAGAAAAAAAAAAGATAGAAAAACCAAAACCAAAAAAAAAAACAAAAACAAAAGAGAGTTTAACAACAGTCTGTTGGGACAGAATACGGATATAAGTACAACGCGAGTAACTCAGAACGTTCAGACGATACTCCTGATAAATAGAAAGGAGAATGAAATTAAGAACAGGAATAGAGAAAGTTGTTGGGATCGGATTTTTGAGAATGAGAGAATTGCGCAAGGAATCGAAGCGTATAAGAAAACGGGTCCACTATATACACGTTGGTGATGCATGTAACTATTTACAGGGGCACCCAACGACCAATTTGTTGTAAAATGTATTATTATACCCCAGTTCATGAAAATAAATGTTATTAAGGCATTTTCAGGTGTTTTTCAGTGTTGCTGGGAAAACATTATCTGTTCCTTTTTCCCAGCAAGACACACAAGAAATTTCCCAGCCAGTTAGATAAAATTGGTTGGTTTTCCAGCCAGCTGATCAAATTTATTTCCCAGCCAGGAATTCCGCGCGCTTTCAAATCCCTCAATCCGAAACGACCGAACAAAAGCGACAAAACCGGGACAAAACAGGTTTTTTTCCGCAAGCGCAATCACTCTGACCAGCCGTCGTATGTTTGTGACTACTCTCTGGGAGAGGGAAGGGTTTCTTTTTTTATTTTATTTTATTTTATTTTTAGTCGTCCTCAGTCTTCAGAGCTTCTACAGCCAGCTCGGGTTGAAATGCTAGAAAAAGTCAGTAATTCCCAGGCAAAACCTCTATCAATAACAAAATTTCCCAGCCAGCTAATCGAAACACCTGTATTTTTGCCAGCCAGCAAGATTCCTCTGGGGAACAGATAATGTGAGGAACAGATTCGTTGGGTGCCCCTGTATTTACAAGCAATTTAGTGGAAAGTTTAAAACATTCAAGACTATTAGTAATGTAATGAGCTGACAAAAATTCAAGGACAAAACAAAAGAAATTCCAGGGAAAATATCAAGAAAAGACGGAAACATAGATTCCAGCAAAGTAAGAGCACTGAAAAAGGCTGAATTTTTTTAAACTGATATTGCGAAGAAAACAGTGTGTAAGACAAACAGACAACAAGTGGTAAGACATTACATCACCTCTTGATTGAGAAGTATGTAGCAAACAAAGAAGAGTGGTCCCTATAGAAAGAAATGAATAGGAAAACGTTAGTAAAAGACTGAAAACATCTTGTATATAGCAATAAGAAGTGGATAAACTGAAGGATCGAAGATAATGCACTATATGCCTTCACGACTAGTCTCAATGTACGTAGCAAGAGTTGACAACATTTTTTATTTCTGTGGCCAATACGTTTTTCATAAGTATTTGGACATGAGCGCGTGACTTTATCTCGCGCTAATATAACTTCCTTTCATTAGATATTTCTTCCATAAGTAGGCTGATTAAAACCAAACTTAAAGTTACATTTGTGGGAGCCTTTGACTGAAAATAAAATCTTTGATTAATTATTATCACCTGAGAAGAGCTGAGGAGGACAAAGAAGTAAGACATAACCGATGAATCAGAGTTTGCTTGTAAGAAAGCTAACAGCCACGTGACTCCAAGAAGTGGTAGGAGAATGATGCATCCCTTCAAAGACAACCTGTGAATGTGAAAATGGTGGCAGCAATGGAAAAAAAAGGTGATTTACAAAACAATGGCGTTCATCTGAAACTGAATTGCGTATTTTTATTACTTTTAAAGACATATTTGTACTATTTGGTTTTGTCGAGTTCATCTTCGTGTCGGTTTTAATAAAATAAAATAAATAAATTGGCAACCAAGCTAGTTCACAGGCACCCCACTTTTAATAATCTGAAACAGACATGATTAAGAACCCCAACTGGAATTTGGGACAATGCAACCGGAAAAAAAATCCAAACCAATATGTTCGAACGGGAACCGCATGCAAACTCAACGCCCTAGCCACTGGACCATGCTGCCTTGCCAAAATGTAAGGGAGAGGTTGCTACCGATCTTGAATTCAACATTCTTTCCGTAAGGACAGGGATTTTGGAATGATTGATTTCACTTCATTAACCCTGCGATCAAAATAAATAAATAAATAAATAAATAAAAAGAAAGCGAAGGCTTATACTCAAACGCATTTTGTAACGCTATTCATTTAATGAAACCAAAATGCTTTTGTCTTGGTATTTGTTAAAACCATCGATGCAAGATTCTAAAGCAACATAAAATCGCCCGGCGGCCTCGCTTCACTGACAGTATAAGTCCTTTGATGTCCTCACCTAACGTTATGCATGAATGTTTTATTGGCAAATAGTTTCTGGCGCTTTTCTACTGTGGGAGATATTAGAACACCAATCACCATCCCCAAGATGATCACATTTGTCTGAAACAAAACAAAGGATGCAAGTTCAGCACGTTATTAAGACTATAAGTAGAATTCTATTCTTATCTTTACAAAAGTTCTGTCGATAAATATTCATCTATAAAAGCGGCAAAAAAAAAGAAAAAAAAAGAAAAAGAAAAATAATGACATTGGCAAGCCAATTCTTATTTGCACCGAAGCATAAGCCTAAGTAGGATTTTTCATGCAGTTAGTTTCTGGAAGACAGCCAGCAAGACACTCTGCACGCATGTACAGGCCGCTGTTTGTACCAAATTCGTACCAAAATAACGACAGCAACTGGTGGAAGGAAGAGTGATAAGAGCACAATTTCTGTCATCCAGCATCTAAAAAAAAATAACAACGAAAGCGGTTAGGGTTTCGATTCATGGTGTGGAACGTCCAAATAGGCTCCCGTGCAAATACTTTGCATGAAAAAGGCTTACACTGATCGATGAAAAGTTAGATGCCTTCAAATCACTATATAAGTGGGGTAAAGAAGGGATAGTCATCGCAAAAAAATAACGAAGATTACAAATAAGAAATACTGCTGGCATTCGATTATTTGGAAAAGGAAAACATGTAAAAACGCTCATGTTCAATGATACTAACATATTTCCTGTGCCGTAATTTTCCCAAAAAATAGCCATGCATAATGCAGTCATGCCACCTGGTAAACCTGAAACGAACGAAAGAGGGAAAAAGTGTTGACACGGGTTGAACGACACAAACGTGATAAGTCATTCCATGAGAAATGCTGTCATGAAACAGACTGGAGAAAGCATGAAATATACCACGCAATCTGCAAGGCATGGTTCTACCCCAAATTACAACTATGATCTCAAAGAGGATTGGGTGGAATGTGCTGTACTTATTACCTTCAAAGGTAGCAAGCAATACACTCTTTGGGCTTCAATAATTAGTTATTGTCGTACTGAGCCAATCATACACTCTAAAAAGAACAAACAAGCCAACGACAAGCAAACCAAACTCACCATATCCTAGAATGTAGTATCGCTTTAGTAAACTCCTTTTCTGAGCACAGAGCACTTCAATAAGAGCTAAATACAAATGCCACCCTTCTACGAGCGTCCAAGAAAACATGGCGGTCAGGGAAAAATGAAGCGCGATCCCAACGGCTTTGCACAACCACTGAGGGAGAAAAAAATGCATTACTTGAAAAACCTAATCACAAAAAATATATATATATATATATATTGTAACAGACCACAGACGATCGTTTCTGGCAGTGATAAGTGTTATCTAAAGGGCAAATTATCAGAGCTGTGTCGATCGCAGTTCACAGTTGCCGCTGTTACGTTAAATAACAT
>OX421450.1:47188572-47238572 GCA_949126865.1 Montipora capitata
TTCAAATTAGCCCTTGATGCCTCGTTCTTGACCTGAAAATTCAAAAGAATATTTTGCCTTGAACGAGGCATCAAGGTCTAATTTGAATGAAAACAAAAGAATATCTAAATGGCGGCCATTTTGGAATAACGTGTATGATAATCAATGAATAACGTATCCCTCCTTTGATCGTGTACATTTCCGTAAAGTGACGTATGGAATTCCTATGTCCTCCTCCCACCTGACCTTATAGGTCAGTTAGTGGAGCGACGGTGATGTAATCCGGAGGTATTGGTTTCAATTCCCACTCTGGTCAGAGATTTTCGCTGTCCTTGTGTGGGCCTGTTTCCATTACTAGGGCTGACACTAAGATGGATTACATGGGTGTAAGTTACACTCTGACAATAAATTCTTCAAAATCCAATTCATTTAACCCAGAGCCATGATAAACTTGAAAAGAAAAGAAAACTAGCTCCTTTTTTATTGAGAATTAAAAATTGTCAAGCTAATCTTTTTTAAAATACGTTATTTCACACTCACCAAGGCATTCCAGTCCATCACCGATGTAACCCCTTGTGCAGGTACATTCAAAGGAAGTTTCATTTCTTGCACAAAACGCGTGCTCAGAACATTTCGATGGACAGTCATCTCTCTCTGTTGGAAAGAAAATTAGTCATAGCCTTCGGTTACGATTCTAGAGGATTTTCGACTTATTTACTTCCTAATTTGATATATAGTCGCACATACCAACTACTGGAGTGACATCAAAACCATCCATCTCAACAGCTAAGTTTTCAAGTCGTCCCCTCTTGACAATCAGGTCAAGAGACCTGATTGGCTGGAAAGCGTCTGCGGTAAATACTATCCAGAATTCAGCCAGAACAACCCCTTCGCTGCCATAAAAAGTAAAGAAAAGTTGTTTATTTAACAGTACCAGGCTGTGCAACGCAAAACAAGCGTCGTAAAACCAAAGACCGAAGTAATTATTGGCTGGTCGATAACAACAGATGAAAATCCAAATTATTTGCGAGAAAGTATACAAGCGAGTATAGAACGAGTTATTAATTTGTCAGATTTGTGAAACAGTGCTACCATTGAAAAATCAGTTTTGAAAAATTTGTAGGATGGTGCACTTCAAGAGTTACACGAAAATATATCTTTATTAGTTTTGCTATGACAAAAGAAATAGCGCCGTTCTCTGATTCGTAGCAGCGTTATGCCTAAAAACTAGATTTTTAACATAAACAGGATTAATTCTCTCGAAATATCATATCAACTGATGCTCACCTGTTATGCAGGTTGGTGACGTACGATCGAACAAATGTGGTATCCTCTCGGTAGACATTTTGAATCTAACAAAGGAAAATAACTCTCCTTATTATGAAATTTATGTGATGGCTAAACCCTTTCCTCATTTTGGAGATACCCTATGAATTGTTAAATTGTACGAGCTAGATGCTTTACCGTGCATTAAAGCAAAGATACCAAACATTGTAACAAATTGTATGTAACATCCAGAGTGTTGATGTTAATTAAAGTGGCAGAAATAAAAACGACCCAATAAGGCGACAGAAAAGCATCAGTCCTCAGCTTCTGTCAAAATTCATAGCCCACAGTTCACATTTTTGGGATCGTTGCAAGAAATTAAATGCAAGAAAACGGTCCGGATCGGAGAAGTATGGTAAGTTGAATTATTTACTATTTAATGCAGGTAAAGGAAAAGTAAAACGTCATTAATTATGTCAACATTTTATTCTTAGAACGGTTTTCAATTGAGTGTCGAAAGTAATTAGCGAATTGCTTTGGTTTTGCATTACTTCACTCAGTGATTGGTTCCGTAAGTTCTCGCGCCACTTTTTCAACCAATCAGAATCGGAAACCAAAACCAATCGTGGCTAACCCGTGCACATTTTCCCGCCCTTTGTGTCGGCTACGTGTACTGGTTTACTGGATTGTCTCTCCAAAGTAATTACTTTGGTTTTGGTTTTACGACACTCGATTGAAACTTGCTCTAGCGCAATAAATCATGATAACAAATGTTAGAACATATATTATACCCCATTCTGGATTTCCACAGCGAGATCTTCAAACTGCGAAGTATTAGACATTCGAAATTCCTCATGCCATGTGTTTGATGGAAGTTTGAGATTAATCATAAAAATCTGGCTGAGAGCTGAAATAAGTAACAAACCGCCGTAGTCAGTCTGGTGACAGTGTTGGT
Source organism: Montipora capitata (assembly GCA_949126865.1). Classification (NCBI taxonomy): domain Eukaryota; kingdom Metazoa; phylum Cnidaria; class Anthozoa; order Scleractinia; family Acroporidae; genus Montipora; species Montipora capitata. The sequence goes on from OX421450.1 coordinate 47,190,773, forward strand.
AGCACTCAGGTTATAATAATGGTGTTTGTTGCAATAAGTGGCCGGAGAAACACTGGCACGCCACGGCGTTGAGAAACACAAGTTAAAGGCGTTGAAATTACAGGCATTACCGTATTTTCCTAGAACATCTGAATTATGCTATGCAGCAAAAAGGGCCCTTCCCTTTCGTATGACGCTCGCTTTGGACAGATTAGGCTTGGTAAGCTCAATCAATGACAACCTCGACAAGAAAGTGATCGCCACATGAATTCCGCAAATGATAATAACGACGAAATATCTGAACACGACATTCCTTTACCCAGACATTGCTTTGCCAAGCTACTTACCACAACAAATGAACAAACTCGTAGAAGGTGGACATTTAAAAGGCCTAAAGCCAGTTTATGTTTACAACAAAACAAGAATTTCCACTTTAAGGAAACGACTTGGATGTCATCACAATGTAAAGTGACTACCAACCCCAGTAGAAATGGTGGCCAATAAAGCAACTTTCAGTATATCACGCTGGTAAAAGTTAAAGAAGAAGAAACAACTTACTGATGCAATATGTTCCATTTCCTTTGTAGCCTAATGCGCATGTACAGAGAAAGAAAGGCTGTTTATTGGTGCAGACACCGTGCCTCGAATGACAGTTATGTTTTCCCTCTTGACACTCGTCAATGTCTGAAGAAGAGATCGTATACCACCAAGTCAAATATCTTAATGATTTCCAAAGGTACTAACGTTTGCTGAAACAGCAGCCTATTCCCAGGGCTTCGGGCTGACCTCAAAATGACAGATTCAAAAGCCAAAGAAGCAACGCTACTGAACACGAATTGGCAAATTAATTACAGGTGCGTTAGGGTTGAGGGTAGTGGAGTTGACGCACGGGTAATGAATGGGCAGGCGCTTGCCTCTTGCTACTACAAACTGTTACCTCTATCGGATTCCTCGAATTTGCGAAAGAAATTGTTCTTAAAGTGCCCCTAACCCCCAAATTTTTTTTTCACAAAAATGAATCTTTGCACCTGTTCGAAACGCACTGCGGCCATTTTTTCATTTTTCTAACAAATCCTGCCATTTTATAGGCTTCGAAAGTTGCGAAAATCCAAGCATCTTTTGTTCACTACCGAGTCAGAAGGGGAGTGGGTCTATTCCTGATTTTACATCACAAACTGATTTACATTGCATTACCTCTTTGTAAAAATGCATGCAAAGTAGATTGTGACGTCAAATCAGGAATAGACCCACTCCCCCTCTGACTCGGTCGTGAACAAAAGATACTTGGATTTTCGCAACTTTCAAAGCCTATAAAATGGCAGGATTTGTTAGACAAAGGAAACAATGGCCACAATGCGTCTCGAACAGGTGCAAAGATTCATTTTAGCGAAAAAAATTTTTTGGGGTTAGGGGCACTTTAAGTTTTTTAGCTACGTTCCCCGGTCGAGTGTACCGGGAGCTAGGGAGCAGGGCTGGCGCAGTGGTGGGAGCACTCGCCTTCCATCAATGTGGCCCAGGATCGATTGCCGGATTCTACGCGATATGTGGGTTTAGTTTGTTGGTTCTCTACTCTGCTCCGGGAGGTTTTTCCCCGGGTACTCCGGTTTTCTTCTCTCCTCAAAAACCAGCATTTGCAGGCGTACCTCAGTTGGCTAGTGCGCGGCTTTCGGAGCAAGGGGTTCCCGGCTCGATCCTCGGTGACTTCAACTTTTGTTTCCACTTTCCTCTGATCCGTGTAGCTATAGCTTTAAATATCCGTAAAACGGAGCACTGACAGAGGGAGGGGGGCTAAAAGGCGCACCGTCATCTTCCATTGATACCAGTTGCGTAACTGAAGGAACTACCGACGTTAAATAAATTGACTTTGACTTCTAAAACTTCTGATTTGATTTAAGTTGACTAAGTTTGTCTTTTGTTCCCAATTGTTCATTTAGTTTTAGAACTCTTGCTACTTTTATTCATCCAATTAAAACGTCTTTTCGAAATTCTAAACAGCTGCTCCGTTTTCTTTCACCTCCAACCAGAACAACAGGAAAAGAAACAAAACGAAATTGTATTAATTTTTTTCACACTGAAGATAGGAGTGTCGAAGCAAATTACTTGCATAATTCTTACCCCAACAGCTCGTTCCATTATAACGAAACCCCGGCAGACAATAACAGGTGAAGCTCCCGTATGTGTTGTTACATAGAGCGGTTCCATTACAGTCATCTGAGCCCACAAGGCACTCGTCTACATCTTCAAATAAAAAAAGAAATGAAATTAATTGAAAAGGAAGTCAAGTGCGGATTTTGGATTAAATTGGATGAAATTAAAGTAGAACATTGACACTTACACCTAAAATTTGCCCGGCCCGTTTTATGACAATTGCAAAAATTGTTTCACTCATGATATTCTGATGATACTTCAACTGCAAGTTCAGTCAAAATATTAATGCTATACCACATTTCCTAAAACATTGGCCCGGTAATTTATACGACGTCCAACTAAGACCATGGTTTTCAACAATCAATTTCCCCATAGAGTACAAAAAAGAGTATCAAAGTACAAAGGCAGGTTAATTATTTCTACTTGTTCGGGTACCAAGGGATGACTTGGTTTTTTTTCCACGGATCGCGAAGTGAGGCATCAAGAAATTCGAGCACAATTAACTAACCGAATATAGCCATCTATGAAACAGAACCATAGCAATCTGAACAAAAATGGTCTGATTATATGTTGCGCTAGGGACGGTATGGACAATCGCTATTAAAATGCAAATGTTAGTTACCTCCGCAGTGTGTTCCATTTCCAAAAAATCCATTAGAGCAGTTGCAGTAGAATGTGCCGTTCGCATTTGAACACTCAGCTTCTTTGTGACAGTTATGTGTACCAATTAGGCATTCATTTATATCTGAAATTAATTAGTGTAAACAACGGACGGATAATTTTAGTCGCTAAAAATTAGCAAAAAAAGAATAAGAGCACTTTCAGTACGTACAACCCCACTCTCAACATACACCTACCAACACAATGAAAACCATCTCCTGAAAAGCCTTGGGAACAAGCACAGGAAAACGATCCTTTATTGTTGAAACACGTCGCACCCCAGCTACAATTGTGGGTGTCTGATTCACATTCGTCGACATCTGAAGGAAAGCCAGAAGGAAGAAAGTTAAACAAAGCTTTTCAAGTGGAACATCGAGACAGTCAAACCGTTTTTCAGAAAAACTGAGAAGCAAGGTGACGATATCAACAGCGAGGATGATCAGATTTAAACTGCACTTAGATAGCTAAATGGGTCCTCCTGTTAAAGTGCCAATCACCTCAACACAGTTTTCCACTTTATTGTTTCTCCGAAATCGTCCAAATACATTGTGTTCTTTTTAGAACTTTTGGACTGAAAATTCACTCTTAACCAAAGTATGGCCTCTTTTCCAGTCTCTCAAAGAAAATAAAAAAGGTTCTAAACATGTATTTGGTACGATTTTGGAGAATAAATAAAGTGAAAAACTGCGTAGAGGTGATAGGCACTTTAACATCAAAGGCCAACAGGCCCTCTTTCTTATGCCCGAAGCGACAGATCTCTCTCCGATGTAATGATATATGAAATGAATCATATTTTAGAACCCACAAATGACCAGTTCCCAATGTCAGTGGCTTCATAGCTCAGTTGGTTAGATCGTTGCACCGTTATCGCGAGGTTCAATTGTTAAAATTGCGTCCATAACTAGAACTAGAACTAGATCTAGAACTAGAACTAGATCTCTCGCCCTGCACTAATCATACATAGTCCACCTTTGCATTGACCACAGCTGTTGCAAAAAAAGTCGCCTTTGCGTAGGTAGGCCTTAGTGTTAAGGAAAAACATTCGCAGATCTTTAAACCTACACGAAAGTTGCACACAGAGTGTTCAGTGTAAAATCGCGCCGATTCGCTTAATCTTGATGAATTCGAAACTATACAAATAAAGGAAGAAGGAATTTGTACGTACGCATTGTACAGGGTAACGTTTAACTCACGTTATTTTAAAATCAATTCAAGCGATACAGGTTGGGATGGGAAATGAAGAGTTAGGCTTTGGCGTCCATCTCTTCACTCCTGGGAGGCTCGAGTTATATGGACAATCATTGGAAAGAAACAGCATGGCTTGCGCGGTTCAATACACTTTATGAATACTCAAACCAACAGGATTGTTGCAGTTTACCAATATTCATTTTAGTGAACTGAAATGTGTTCTCGTATTTACCACCCACATTAATTCCATTTCTTGTGCTTACCCTCGCATACTTCTCCATCCCCAAAGTAGCCAAGTAAACAAGTGCAGTTAAAAGATCCGTCCGTATTAGAGCAGAACGCATCCGCATGGCAGTTGTCGAGGTCAACTTTACATTCATCGATATCTACAAACAACCACAACACACGACAAAGTACATGTATACACCATAACATCACATAAATCATTAAGAGGTTTGGTTTTGTCTGCGTTTTTACTCTGATACTCTTGTAAACTCAGTAGCTTTCCAAGTGTTGAACACTCGCCTCCTACCAATATGGCCCGGGTTTTATTCCCAGCCACTCGGTGTCACATGAAGTCTAAGTTGTTGGTTCTCTACTCTTCTGCGACAGGTTTTCCCAAAGGTAGTACGGTTTTCCCCTCTCCTCAAAAACGAACATTTCATTTCAAATTGGTCCCCCTGCGCTAAAGAACTTGACACTAAAGAAATTGCAAGTCATGGAACGTTAACAAATCCACTATCTCCTTCATTTTAATTGCAAGAACATGCTCAGAATTCTTAAAGACTGGCGGGGGGGGGGGGGGGGGGGCATGGCCTGGCCTTGTTCTAGAAGGGGCCATCTCTCACTTCTCTAACTGACTGTAAAATGCATCAAAGCGTCGCAGCACCAAAGCCTCTTTAGAAACTATTCCTACTATTGTAATATTAATTCCGAAAAGCCTCGAGGGAGTAACCAATATAAATACGTGGAAGTATGTAAATGTGTAAAAGTACGCGTATGGTTTACTCGTAGTTAAAGCTTCTACACCAATTTGCACTGTTTGACTCTGACGAATCAACGAATAGTAACAGCCGTTTGAAAAGCGGTATGCAGAACAATGTTGATGCTTACCAAAGCATTTCTGCCCAGTGCCCTGATATCCTTGGTTGCAGCTACACGTGAATGATCCTTTTGTGTTTGTGCACGTAGCGTGTTGGTGGCAATCGTGGACGCCCAAGTCACACTCTTCAGTGTCTATAATTTGTTGGTTAAACCATTTTTGTGTGAAGGAGTAATCGTGTCAGATATTCACTAAAAATCAGTTTGACCAATGCAATAAACGTTGGATTTGGTCTTTCAACTCTTACCTGTGCAGTTAACTCCATCTCCAGTGTAACCGACATGACATGTGCAGTAAAATGATCCGTTTGTATTGGTACAAAAACCGTCTGGATGACAGTTATGAACATCATCCATACATTCGTTGATATCTGATATAATACAAGAACAGACAAAGATGGTATTCAGAGGAGCAAATTACAGCATATATTGTACTTGCTAAAGTACTGGTATCCTTTCCTTCAGAAACTTGATTCGTTAACTCGTAGCCACTTCTTACAGTACAAGATATTGCACAAGGGCTATCATCAGACCCTTGTCTACTTTTCTTTAGGGTTGTTAGTACATAGTGTTATAATGTACATGCTAAGCGTTACACTAATTTTTGATTCCGTATTACGATCAGGTTGTTTGCAGCTTCCATGTGCCCTTACTTTAGTTGTGTTGATCTGCCAGCTTGCGTTGTACGTTTTATTGACCAGTCTTCATAATACATAACACATTGCATGAAATTAAAACAATGAAAAGTGCAAATCTTTCATCCCTCTCTGATGCCTTGCTCCTAATTCGTACCTCAACCCCCTTCATCCCGACTTAATCGACCATAGCATTCTTATAAGGAAATTATGTAAGTTAAACGTGCCAAATAGCATAATTAATTGGATTATCGACTTTTTGTCAGACAGATCTCAAAGAATCAAACTAGGTGAGGGATGGGTATCTGAGTGGGGATCAGTCCCCTCGGGCGTCCCCCAGGGAACCAAACTAGGGCTTTAGCTTTTTTTAATTATGATTAATGACCTTGTAGTCGAAAATGCTCGCTCATGGAAATATGTAGACGATACCACCATCTCCGAAACGGTGGCGAAAGGGGAGCTTAGTAATGCACAGCGTTATACAGATAAAGTAATACAATGGTCACTAGAAAACAGAGTCCAACTGAACACTGAAAAGTGTAAAGAGATGCGAATATAGTAGTAGAAAATGTAAAGCTTTTGGGTCTTAATATTTCCAGTAATTTGACCTGGAATATCCATATTAATGAGATTGTTAAGAAGGCCTCTAAGAGATTATATTTTTTGATTCAACTTAAGAGAGCCAATGTTGCTCGCACTGATCTAGGGATTTTTTTACTCTAGTTGTATTAGATCAATCATGGACTATGCGGTACCGGTTTTTCACTACAGTTTGCCTAGATATTTAATGCGAGAATTAGAACATGTACAGAAGAGAGCAATGTCCATCATCTGTCCTGGTCATGGCTATCATGAGGCCCTCGATATTATGAACTTTAAGGAATTAGCCATCCATCATGACGAAATGTGTGAGACACTTTTCGATACGATTGTAAATGACAACAATTACCGCCTTTATAAGTTACTACCAGCAACGCATGAAACTATTTATTTGTTAAGGCGCGCGCGACCTTTTAACGTACCACTCTTCAAAACCGACCGTTTTAAGAATAGTTTTATTATCTCTTTATGTCTTAAAGCGAACTCAGCTTAGAGTTTCCCTTTTTAGCCGAGTGGACCCTTTTAATAATTAGATAGTTAATAATTAAATGAATGTAACTTTTTTATCTTCATTATGTAAGTAAATACGCAATTCAGTTTTTTAACTGCTATGTATTTATGAATAAATAAACTTCAACTTCAGAGAACCAATACTTCACACAAGGAAACATGGAGTACAGAACGGTGAGAAGGCAAAGTGACCTTTGCGGAAGTAAAAGCTAACGAGAATTACCTTCACAAAGAACGCCATCTCCAGAGTAACCAGTATTGCAATTGCACTTGAAAGACCCTTTAGTGTTAATACAATGGGCATTGACATCGCAATTATCCGTTTTCCTTTCACATTCGTCAATATCTGATAGAGAACAAGGATTGATGCAGCATAACCTCTTTGTGTGCAGTTCTAGTTCTGCAAGTCCTACGGGCTGTTCGTGAAATTTAAGGGGCTGACAGAAGATAAAACAGTATGAAACTCTTTGCAAAACTGTCATGGTTCTTGTTATAAGATAAAGTAAAGCTTAATAAGTGCACTGTAATCCAACGCTTACAACGCGAATTCCCTCCCAGGCATTGTTTTCGATTTCTATTGGGACATCTTCATGTCCCAGGGGAAATAGCAAACAATGACTATGCAAAATTTTTTTTGGGGGGGGGGGCAAAAGAGGTGTATTATGGGATTTGTACAAGTAGAGAATACGGTGCCTTTGACCCATTCAATGGTAAAACCGAGGGAGGGGACACTTTTGCCATGCCTGAGCCTTTGAGCCTCATTGCACAGAAAGAAGAGTCGTCAATAACTTCATTTAGAAAGTCCATCCGTAACTTCGTCAATAAAGCTTCAATGATGAACTCGATCATTTCACTATGACTGCAACTTATATAATTTAAGTTCTTCTAGATATTGTCAAGCGTTACTCTCTCATAAAGTTTGTTATTTATTGTTATTTGTTTAAGCAGGTTGAAGTTTTGGCAGCTATTCAGCTGATGTGGACCTGCTATACCCACCCACCCATATACACACAGAGGACAGCCACAACACCGGGAACTTCATCCCCTACTCTTCTCGACTAGTGTAGAATAGTTTAACGTCCCACAGGGAACTAATGAACATGGAAGTTATTTGTGAGACGGGACCTCTGGCTTATCGTCCTTATCCGAGAAGACTTGAAAGTCTAACCATTTGCGGATGTAATTACAAAGGCAGCACTTTCTCCTCAGTTATTTAATGACCCTGAATGTTGGTCCGGCCAGAGTCGAACTCACGACCTCCCGCATGGCAGCCCGGTGCTCAACCAACTGAGCCACCGGTGCTCGGTTTATCATTGTGGTCATCATCATCATCATCATCAACATCATCATCGCCATTATAATTAGCATTATCGTAAGCGACAAATTCGATTCGAGGTTTATATATTTAACTCACCTAAACACATCACTCCGTTTCCACTGTAACCCAGGTGACATGTGCAGAAAAATGAGCCCTTCGTGTTTGAACAATTCGCATCAGCATGGCAGTCGTGAGCATAATGTGAATGTGGTGATGTCAGACCCTCTGGTGCACACTCGTTGATGTCTAGCAATTTAAACACGTAACCAACAAATTGCTACTGTTAACTATTTTAATAGTTAAAAAATTTTGGTATCAAAATACCAACAATTTTTTACTGTTTTCTATTACTGCTATCGTATATAAAGTCCATCTGTGGTCAACAAGATTCCCTCGTTTTGCTTGAAGCTGTCCAGAACAAGGAATATTTCGTACTGGAGCGTTACGACGCTGTAATTATGTGCAAATGTGCAATAAACGGTTTAGGGATGATTAGGTTTAGTGTATCTTGTGTATCTAACATTTTTGGTTTACCCAAAATGAAGGGCTTGATAAGCTAACTCCATGTAACCTGTACGGTGATAGAAACTATGTATTTGTTACCCTCGCAAACAACTCCATTTCCAGAGTATCCTGTTTTGCAAGTGCAATAGAATGATCCTTTGGTGTTGCTACAATTGGCATCGATATGGCAGTTGTCAGTATCTGTGTCACATTCATCGATATCTAGGAATAACACAATGCAAAATGCGATATAATTAAAATCAAAATATAAATGGAAATGATTCGCTTTATTTGACAATAGATCACCTTTACTTACCACTACAAAAGACTCCATCTCCAGTGTACCCTGTCAGGCATGTGCAGTAAAAGGAACCCTTTGTGTTGGTGCAAATGGAATCGTTGTGACAGTTATGGACCAAGTATTTGTAGTAATCACTGATTGAATCTGGTTCACACTCGTTTACGTCTGAAAACGAGACGAAACAACAGATTCAGGCAGAATGAAGCAAGCGAAGATTAAAATGGAAACCAATTATCTTACCAATGCAACTAACGCCATTTCCAGAAAAACCATTGAGACAAGTGCAGTAGTATGATCCCTTCGTGTTGGTACAGTTAGCATCATCATGACAGTCATTCGTATAGTTTATATGACTGACAGACAAAGTATCCGAGCTGCACTCATCGATATCTGAAACAATCATGGGTAAGACATCGCTTAGAAAGAACACGCGCTAACACCTAATGACGAAAAGTAAGATTTATATTTATAGTTATTCAATGCAACAATTCCAGATCCAGCATACCGACGCAAGTGACTCCATCTCCAGAGAATCCAGTATGACAAGTGCAGTAAAACGATCCCTTCGTGTTGGTGCAGCTTGCATCAGGATGACAATTGTCTGTATCTGTTAGGCACTCGTTTACGTCTTCAGGAAAGATGCAAACAAATAGTAAAGAAGCACAATGAAAAGAAGCCTAAAAAATACAGGCGTAAACATTTTAGCCTTGACTTAAATTATCAGGTTCCTTTTAATTTTTTTTGAAATTCGTAGCTTTTTGGAAATAGAAAATTTCAGCCCAGCGTTTGTCCCAGTATCGGAATGCTAGACCTCCAAAAGGCAGTGTAAATATACCTTTGGTGGACAGACGGGAACTTTGGGCACTTCCAAACTCTCACGAAGGGGGTTAATTCCAGTCACATCATAGATCAGGAAATAGTTTAGGTAGATTTGGTGCAGATAGGAACACTAACCCTAACTCAGCAAACGCTGACAATGGCACTGCCTCAGTGAGATCATCCATGTTAATTAGATACTGTAAGTCTGAAAACGTACCTCTACAATCTACTCCATTACCAGAATAACCATTTAAACAGGTGCAATAGAATGATCCTTTGGTGTTTGAACAGTTGGCATCCGCATGACAGTTATGTGCAAGATGACTATATTCAGCCGATATTTTGACAGGAAAACACTCGTCCACGTCTATAAGGAAGAAAAATCACTCTTTTCGTACATGTACTGTATTCGACGATTACCCAAGGTTAAAACAACGTCGCCTGAATACGAAACTAGCTCGGAGACTGGTTTCCTGAGAAACCTTAGCCTATTCCATATGGGTATCCATCCCCGCCAAAATTCAAACTTGTTGTTCTTTAAATCAAACCCTTGGTAGACTTTTATATACCGGACCAATATGGCGAAAGACAAAAGAACCATTGTTATTCTGATTAGGCCTTGCTGATAAGGTATTGTTATGTTCCCTTTGTTCTTTTGTTTATTCAGTTGGTCAATTCAAACATTCAATTGGGCAGTGCAGACATTCAATTCGTCAATCCAAACATTCAAATCGGCAACTGAAACATTCAATTCGTCAATCAAACATTCAATTTGACAATTCACACATTCAATTCCGAAATGAATGTTTGATTGACTGATTGAATATTTGAATTGAAAAATTGAATGTTGGAATTTATAATTGCGAGTTTGAATTGCAAAATAGAAAGTTTGAATTGAAGGTTTGGCTTTAAGAACAACAAATTTGAATTTTGGCGGGGATGGATACCCATAGTTCCAGGCTCCCAGATGGTCGGGAAAACGAAAACAACTGCCTGTGAACAGGCTAGAGAAACCTCTACATGTATAGCATTTCCACTGATGGTTTCCGGACATTTCTTCCTCCAGAAGTGACCAAAATTTAATGCTTTCCGGTTGTTTTAATTATTAACAGTACACTCTGAGCAAAGAGGGTACTTTAAACTTGAATGTAGCTTAAAGGTAAACTTTTCTTTTCGTTTATAAAAGAGAAACATTTCAGGTTTCACTCCGAAACTTAACGTAAGCTTAAATGTCTACAAGTTTTGTCTTGTTGGCGATCTTTCATCTGACGTGAGTCTTTTTCTGTTCCGGTCGAGCGACGTTGAATATATGGTCGTTATTAAAGACACGTAGTCATATGGCTTATCTAGATTTTTGGCAACGTTTTTGGTGCCTAAATCACTTTACATCACTCACAATTACGCGAGTCGTAAACAAATGAATAGCACCCATCTGTACCTTGACTATCCAATGCAAATAACATGGAATAAGCTCTGAGTAATTTGAGTTCGTTACCATAGTTTTTTACCTCATTGAGAGTATGTAATTAACATACCTACACATGATACTCCATCTCCAGAGTATCCCGTATGACAAGTACAGAAGAAAGACCCGTTTGTGTTTGTACAATTGGCATCATTGTGGCAGTTATGGGCGAGATGGTTGTGGAATGGGGCTAAATCAGCCGATTGACATTCATTAATATCTGTAAAACAACCAAAGAACAACCACAAGAAGTTCGTTTTCACTTCATGTATGACTCTAGCGAAGGAAATGTCGAAATACAATACTTACTGTTGCAAAGTGGAGACCTACCTACGCATTTAACTCCATCTCCACTGAATCCAGTGTTGCACGTGCAATAAAATGATCCTTTGGTGTTTGTACAATTTGCGTCATTGTGACAATTGTGAGCAAGATGTTTATACTCATCCGAAATGTCAGCAGGGAAGCATTCATCTATGTCTGATAATAAAGATAGTTAATGGTTAAGTCGCTTCCATAAGAACTGAAAGCTGCTTCACATCGCACCGTAACCCTGACTTGCAATTTACCACGGTACGCACTGGAATAGATCATAGGTAATAGTTGGGGCCATTATGTTGTGCGGCTTTTTTAAATGCAAGGAGCAAGTTAATGGCAACCTCTAATCAAATTTGAAGCATTCCAACATATTCGTACGACAATTTTATCTACAAAAGTTATTACGTTCGTCTATTATGAGATCTTTGCATAAGTAAAGATGATTTGTGAGTATGACTGCAAGTACGAATTTTCAATTGCCAGCATGTGCAAAACATAATTTTTTGGAGGGGTTGCACTTGTGCTGCAATCTCAAGGTCGATACATCTGAAAAATGCCAGAGTTGTTGTCAAAGCCATGATGCGAAGTATGATCGAAATCTAAGCATTATTTCTGAGCCTTTGGAATACCCAAGAACACGGTTCTTCCTCAGGCCAATCAGCGGGCTGACCAAGTCGAATTTTAGAGAAAGTGCGGACCTATATTAAGCGGATTACCTTGGCAAGTGACCCCATCTCCCGAATATCCCAACAAACAGCTGCAATAATAGGATCCTTTGGTGTTAGTACAATTTGCATCATCGTGGCAAATGTGGTTCAAGTGCTTATAATCTGAAGACAATCCACCTGGAGAACATTCATTGATGTCTGAAAAATAAGACCGTGTCAAAACGATTATGAATACGAAGCTCCAAAAACCAGCTCTCCTGATTTCTTCAGTTCAAAAAAGAAGAGGATATTTTGGTTAGTACGTAGCTGGGTGCCAACAAATCTATTGAGTGATAAATAAGGCCGACTGAAAAGTTATACCCACCTTCGCATATGACTCCATCACCAGAATATCCGCTGTGGCACGAGCAGTAAAATGAGCCTTTGGTGTTAGTACAGTTGGCGTCATTGTGACAGTTATGGGCAAGTTCTTTATATTCACTGGAAATATCACTAGGAAAACACTCGTTAATATCTGAAAAAGGAGGAGCAAAAATAATGCCTTGATAACAGATTAGTTGCCATGTGTTAGAGATTATACTGTACTCTAGCAATTGGAAAATAGCATAAGATAGCATTTCTCTGGAATTCTTAAATTTTGTGATCAATCCACGATTTTTATAGATACAAATAACAGATTAAAGCCAGTTTGGTTTTAGATGATTTACCTAGTGTTCAAAAGGTTACATAGATTACATACGACTGTGATTGGGATTGTAAATTTGGATGTTTAGGGCTACTTTAATCTAAGTCTATCCACGATTTTTGCATACCTACACAGCTGACGCCATCCCCTGAATAACCCAAAAGGCAAGTGCAGTAAAACGAGCCCTTTGTGTTAGAGCAGTTAGAATCAACATGGCAGTTGTGAGTTTCACCAACACATTCATTTATGTCTGAAACGTAGTAATAGGAATATGTGCGCATCAATAAGAGGATTTAATATTGCCATTTTCACGGTAATGTTCTGTCAGTAAACGTGTTTCCAACGCTTGAGGTGCTCCTATAAACATTGCTCAACTCGAACTAATCGCGTCATAAAGCTCCCCATACTAACTACCCTATACCTCACACCAAGATTTGTTCATACCTCTACACAGCACACCATTCCCAGTGTACCCTGTGTGACACATACAGAAGAACGATCCTTTTGTGTTGGTGCAGTTGGCATCAGCATGGCAATTGTCCATGTCTGAGTAACACTCCTCAATGTCTAGCATAAGAAAAAAACATAAAGCAACCGAATAATTGATGTTCTTGTTGACGGCAAAGAAGCGAAGCAAATTCGTTAGACATAGTTAATAGTTATGGATCAGGAGTTAGTTTGTTAGACAAATTAATGCTTAACTCAAGCTGGTTAAATTAAGCCACGAAAAAAAAAAACAAAATAATAAATAAATAAACAACAGACGGGTGCACGTCCGGCGAAGATAGAACCTATTTGAAATGCACTTTTTATACATTGTTTTGCTGTCTCGCGGAAACTTTGTCTTGGGTGTGTTAGTTTCGTTTTCACGCTGGGCAACCGCTGACTTGGAATGGTTGTCAGTTACGTATACGTACCATCACATGAGACACCGTTGCCAGAATACCCATTGAGGCATGTGCAATAAAAAGATCCCTTGGTATTAGTACAGTTTGCATCTTCGTGGCAGTTGTGTGCGAGATGGGCATATTTCGATGATATATCGTCTTTGTAGCATTCGTTTATATCTGCCAAGGGGGAAAAAAATTATCATGTATAGCATTTGCTGCAATCACAATTTTCTTTCTATACATTTTCCAAATTAAATCTAAGGTTTTCATCAGAAAAGTTATTGATGATGGTTATGATTTTTTTTTTTTTAATAAAAATGAGGTTATGTTGATGAAGTTTATGTTGCTGTTACTCATTTTGATAATGATGGCGATGACGATGAAAATGATTGCAATGGAGATGAGGTAAACAAAAAGTATGACGTACTCATAGACCTGTAAAACGTCTTGTAATCAAATAAAAAACGCTTTTGAATTGTCTACCGTCGCAAAGAATGCCATCTCCAGAGTATCCGGTATGACACGTGCAAAAGAATGATCCTCTGGTGTTGCTACAGTTGGCATCAGCATGACAGTTGTGGGAATAATTGTAATGGTAAGGGGCTAATGCTTCCGTCTGACACTCGCTGATGTCTAAATGAAATGAGATAAATGAAGGTAAGAGAGGAGCATCACACCAAACGTTTCTTGTTTTCCACTTTAAAACACATGCTGGTTATACTAAAATACCTTCACAGGTGACTCCATCTCCAGAGTATCCCGTATGACAAGTGCAGTAGAATGACCCTTTGGTGTTGGTGCAGTTGGCTTCTGCATGACAGTTATGAACTCCGGATGTGCACTCGTCTACGTCTGCATAAAACAAAATAACTATCCGAGTAACTTCCCATTTTAGCTACTAGATTTACCGAGATTAGCTTACATTGGCTAAGTACCTTTGCATTCCCGTCCACTTCCGTAGTAGCCTTCTTCGCAGTCGCAATCATACGACCCTTTGGTGTTGGTACAATTGGCATCCTCATGACAAACGTTGGCCAGGTATGCATGTTCTGAAGACAATCTGGATGGTTCACATTCATCTACGTCTAAATGATAACAATTTTAAACAAAGGATTCAAGGTAAACAAAAAGAAATATTTTGAGACCGATTAAATAATTCAAAACCAGAAATTGCCATTTTAGGTCTCTTCTCAGCGAATTTAAAAGTCCAAGTATGTCAAAATAGATCATAACTCATCAAAGTCGCTAAAATAGAATGTTGATGGTCGGATGCATTACCAACACACATGACACCATCTCCAGAGTATCCTGTATGACACGTGCATTGAAAGGAACCCCTTGAATTAGAACAGTTGGCATCAACATGACAGTTGTGGGCAAAATCAATATATTTATCTGATATTCGATCAGGGAAACATTCATCAATATCTGAAATAAGAATAAAAATACAAAAATTATAAGACATTATGCCACCATTACGACAACTTTTTACAAATTGTTTTGAAGAATTAGCTATCAAGAAAAAGTCATCTGAATAGTATCCACTTTGAGATACAAAGCAGTTAAAAGCAGACCCGCCTAAAAATCTTACAATAAAGACACTAGGTTCTCTCAATTTACCAACACACATGACCCCATTTCCAGAATATCCCGTATGGCACGTGCAGTAGAACGACCCCTTGGTATTTGTACAGTTGGCATCACCATGGCAGTTATGACGGAGACGACTATAATCCATGGGAATTTCATCAGGGAAACACTCATTTACATCTGAAGATATAAAAATGCATACTTGAGTGAAAGGCAAGTGACATGCTAGCGGCTTCAAGTGATAAAAGTAATAAGGGTACCATAACAGGTGACTCCATCTCCGAAGTAACCATGGTGACATGTGCAGTAGAATGATCCCTTGGTGTTGGTACAATTAGAGTCAGCATGACAGTTGTCCGTATTTGTTGCGCATTCCTCGATATCTTAAAAAGCCAATAGAAAATAAATAGAACACTCATTCTTATTAAGTACACAGCCATCGCTATAATGTAATTATATTCCACTTTCCACTGTGATTCGAGTTTTTCCATAACCAAGAATTTAAGTTAATCTGGCTTAGCTGTTTGTAATCGAAATCTCCTTGAACGAGTGGAGCATAATCGGTTTTTTTGCACTTTCCGATTAAAGAAAGAAAAGTGAGTATGGTTAATTTATTTTAACATTATCACATTAGTATTAGTTTCTAGAAAACCCTTAATGTAACTTAATTTAAAATGGATCAGGAGTTAGTGCGATTAGTTGTTATGGTGCCACAATTTATGCCACAAACAACAGAACTTACAACAAACCCAGTTTATTTCCAATGCCAAACTCACCCACACAATTCACTCCATTACCAGAAAAACCATTTAAGCACATGCAATAAAATGATCCTTTAGAGTTGGTACAATTGGCATCGGGATGGCAGTTGTGAGCGAGATGCTGATATTCATTTGAAATTTGATCAGGGAAGCACTCATTGACATCTACGAAGAAAAGAATAGACGTAAAACAAACCCTTCTACCACAGACGAATGGAAACAGATAAGATATCACGTGGTCATGTTTCTATTGGCGGCTACGTTTAATAAAAAATGAATGTATTCTGGGGATTTCGTCGCTCACCTATACACGTAACACCATCTCCAGAGTATCCTGTATCACAAGTGCAGTAGAAAGATCCTTTGGTGTTGGTACAGTTGGCATCGGCATTGCAGTTGTGTGAGTAGTTGCTATAATGTTCAACAGCCAAGCTCTCGGTATGACATTCATTGATATCTAATGGCGAAAATCAAGAAAACAATCCTTTTTCAAAGGTTTTTCATTGCAATAGTCGAGAATTGAAGAAAGTTGTGTGTATTTTCCCAAGAACTCAATCATCATTTCTTTAAATGAGAAGATGACGTTGATTGTCACTGATCATTTGGAAAACCTCACCAACACACATGACCCCATCTCCAGAGTATCCGGTATGACATGTGCAGAAGAAGGACCCTTTAGAATTGGTGCAATTAGCGTCAGCGTGGCAATTGTGTGTTCCAGAGGCACATTCATCGATATCTAGCAAAAAATGAATACGAAACGTTTATGTCCAGTAAATCCGTTCCTTGTGGCAATTCATTGATTTGTTTCTTAAAAGGTTTAATTAATCACTTCCGGCTACCTTTTGAATTCCTTTGAAGTTTGGTTATGACTTAGCACTTCACTTGTACATGTTCATTGCCGTGACTTTAAGATCTTCAGTTCCCACGGCCTGCTCCCGTCTGACCTTGTAGCTCAGTCGGTAGAACAGCGGTAATCTAATCCGAAGGTCGTGGGTTCAATTCCCACACTGGTCAGAGTTTTCCTCTGTCCTTGTGTGGGCCCGTTTCCATCAGTAGGGCTAACGCTCACATGGTTCATATGGGGTAAAAACTTAGCACTTCACCTAAAACTCTATTCAGTTATGATTTATTCTACCTGTCAATAATTTATTCACCTTCACATGAAAACCCTTCTCCAGAATAACCCTGGAGACATGTACAATAATAAGATCCTTTAGTGTTTGTACAGTTAGCATCGTTGTGGCAGAGATTTCCTAATTTCTGGTACTCAGAGGGTAACCCGGATGGGTTACATTCGTCGACATCTAAAGGAAATAAAACAAGTACTAATCATGTCCAAGAAACATCAAAACAAGCACAATTTTGTAGACTTCTTAGAATGGAATTCAATTTCGGTGTTCAGATCCAAGATATGGCTTTTGCACCCTCTGAAGACAATTAATACTTGTCAAGAGTTACTGACCAAGAGTGAGCCCAAGATTTTCTTTGAATTTTTATGAACAACTCATAATATGTATGAACACCTCAATCATACCAACACAAGCGACTCCATCTCCGGAGTATCCTGTATGACACTTGCAGTAGAACGATCCTTTCGTATTTGAACAGTTGGCATCGACATGACAGTTGTGACGAAGATGCTGGTAGCCAGTGGGTATCAGATCCGGGAAACACTCATTGACATCTAAAATGCAATTAATATGTTCAATTTACGTTTATTTTAAGCTGTTATAGCCTTCGAGATCGACAGAATTTTGATGCACCAAATCAAATTTAATGGTCTGGCTCCCACAAGTTCAGACATTGCCGGGCTTTTCAAAAAGTAACGTTACGACCTTAAAGTTTTAACCCCTCTTAGGCTCTATCAATTAGTGAAGTTTGGGTTTCCGAATGAGCGCGCGTCAATACAGAGAAGGTTCCACATAATTACCAACACACGTGACTCCGTCTCCAGAGTAACCGGTATGGCACTCGCAATAGTATGATCCTTTGGTGTTTGTACAATTGGCGTCCGCATGACAGTTGTGGGCAAGAAAGATGTACTCCTTGGATATGCGACTTGGGAAACATTCGTCGACGTCTAAAACAGAAAAAGAATGACTTTACTATCTTGCTCATCACCCGACTTTCTAAGTCGCAACACTTCGGAATCTGGCAAAAAGCAAGTCTACATGGTAAATCAATTCTCACTGCTTACCAGCACACTCGACTCCGTCTCCTGAATAACCATGGTGACAAGTGCAGTAGAACGAGCCATCCGTATTGGTGCAGTTAGCGTCAACGTGACAGTTGTCTGTCTCTGTGACGCATTCTTCTGTGTCTGAAAGTTTTCACGTTAATATCAATAACTAATTACCGCTTGTCTGATTAGCCTATTATCAGATGTTAACATTACTGCACCTTTCAATAACATGCGGACTCTTTAATTCAAAGGTCAACCGACAAATGCGTTTTTCGCTACGGTCAATCAAATGTTCGGCGGCTCCTCCGAGCTTCCGACTACTGTCGAGCGCGCAGTAATCAAATCAGATCGTTGAACCCAGTTCAGTCAACATAGTCGGAAGCTGGGAGGAGCCATCGAACATTTCATTGACGGTAGCGAAAAACGCATTTGTCGGTTGACCTTTGAATTAAAGAGTTCGCATGTTATTGAAAAGCGCAGTAAACGTTTTGGGTTACAAAGAACAATGATGTGAGAGCGAATAAGCCTGGATTTGTCACTGAGCAATGAAATTTTCAATCACCAGTGATAGCATGAAAGCCTTTTATTATCAACCTTTTTAAAAGTATATATTACGACTGTACATTCCACCACTCAAAGTTATAATTGCAATGGATCAGGAGTTTCTTAAAGTGAATTAAGTAAGTGCATAGTTCTGTGAACTAACGTACCGACACAAGAGACTCCATCTCCAGAATAACCATTTAGACACGTGCAATAGAATGATCCCTTTGTGTTGGTGCAGTTGGCATCTGCATGGCAGTTGTGGGCAAAAAGTTCATATTCCTTTGATATTTCATCTGGAAAACACTCATCCAAGTCTGAAGAAACAAAAGGAAAGCTAAGTCATGTGTTTGGAAATGACAGCTGTGCTAAAAATAGTGTCTTGCTTCTGCGGGCTGTTTACTTGGGAGAAGGTAGATCCTTGATCTAGAGAGTTACTACAAGGGGATAAACTATTACCCTGGTTGTACATAGCGATGCAGAGGTTTCAGTTGGAAGTATGGTTGGTAATTGGACAAACCAAGAAGATGAACGCTCGTCCCTCCGTCATGTCTGATTTTCGGTATTAGTAGGATACTTCGACTAAATGGAGTATCCTGTAGCCAGGAGGATGCAAGCACAAGCGCCAAGTATGAACCTTCGAAACAGAGTAACAAAAAGCAAGCACAAGGATGATCTATCTTATGGGATCTTTCTTGTGCTAGGATCTCCTTCCTTCCATGTAAACTGTCCCTTGAAGTCATGAAAACGTTTAGACTATTACATTTGAATACTGGACTCATTCATGGACTATCAGTCTTGGTATTCGCTTTGCAATCACATTGCTGCATCGCAAGTAAAGCACTACAATCGGGTCAGTCTGTCATGAAACAAGTCGTCCAAATACAGTAAAAAGGACCGTCTGTGAGCAGGTGATCCTGTCAGTGCCAAGGAAAGACAGACAGATGATCATTAAATGTTAGGTTTCAGTACAGATTGGTTACCAGTCAGTCTCCGAAAGAGGGCCCATTTTTTGGACGCGACAACGAACACGTTTACTTCAATACAACTGGCTGCAGTCGTCTTTACGTTTCTTCAATCTTCCATGAGAATTTTTCAGCCTCACTTGCCTGTACAAATAACGCCATCTCCAGAGTATCCCGTATGACACGTGCAATAGAATGATCCTTTGGTGTTGGTACAATTCGCATCCACGTGGCAGTTGTGAGCATAATAACTATGATCGGAAGATAGCGATTTGTCATCACATTCAGCAATATCTGCAATGAAGCCATAATATATGTGTTAAAAACGTGTTCAAAGCCACAGACTATGAAGACAAGAACTTGGGACGCTTTGAGGCTTCAGCTTGTGCTACGAGATTACTTCGTGATCATGAGATATTGTACTGAATAAGTGTGAAATGCAAATTTATGAAAATTAACTACATGGAAAATGTTCATGGTTAATCCTATGAAACATAGGCAGCTTTCTGGATTAGATAATGGGACAAATAGGGAAATCTACTAGATCATTATGAAGAATTTAGACATTCGGACATTAGTGATTCAAGTTGTTAGATTACCTTTTTTGGAAACGACGGAACACTTTCTGGTCTTACCAACACAAGTGACTCCATCCCCGGAGAATCCTGTATGACAGGTACAGTAAAATGACCCTTTGGTGTTAGTACATTTGGCATCAGCATTGCAGTTGTGCACTCCAGTTTCACACTCGTCAATATCTTAGAGAAAGAGAACGTTGCAATATTGATATTTTCACTCCTATTACTTTAAATGAGTAGTTAAGTAATCTCCATCTTCAAACAAATATGTACAAATCACAGTAGAGACTGAATCCCACAAGCAATAAGCATTTGCAAGAGATCGTCATTACGCTACGAGAGAGAAGTCGCCACACATCTCTCCTTACAACATATCCATCCTTTTCTGATCAAGCGCCCAAACAAGAGCACTGCTCTCACCACCAATCCGCTGTGCATCAAGCTCGAGAATAATAGCGGGTGAATTGGTGTCTGAAATACATTTTGTCAATTAATCATACGTTTTATCCCAAACGAATTACAAAAAATCGAACGCAAAAGACGATTATGTCTCGCTGACCAGTTTAGTATATTATTTCCTAATTCGATGTTGGATTCTCTGATATGATGACACAAATGATATCACACATTTTCCCATACATTTCTTCTCTTCAACGAATGGAGACAATTCCAGGCTTTGTGTGTTAACCTTATATATCTTGATTGACGATCTCTTCATATACCTTTTCCCTATTACTTTAAATGATATAAAAGAATATTCACCACTGCAATATTCCCCAGGGCCGGAATACCCGACTTGACACGTACAGTAGTAGGATCCTTTGGTATTAGTACAATTGGCATCATCGTGGCATTTGTGAGCTAACTGCTGGTAATCAGAGGATAATCCAGGTGGGCTGCATTCGTCAATGTCTATTTTGTAAGAAATCGCGTTAACATACAATCATGTACATTCTAAAGGTAATTTTGGACCGATTATGTTCTTCACATAGTCTGTCATATTTCAATATGTTGATTTGACGGTATCTTGTGAACGTACCTGGAGTGCGTACCTGGAGTGCCTGCAATAGTGAATGACGTGCAGTACTTTAAGCTAGGAATTGTGCAGTTCGCTTCGTGTTTAGGTGGAATGTTTAGGTAAGTTGGCAAGAAGACCAATTTCAACAGCATAAAGGCACTAAATCATAAAATGACCTACCCACACATGCAACTCCATCTCCAGAGTATCCCGTATGACACGTGCAATAGAACGATCCATTTGTGTTAGTACAGTTGGCGTCAATGTGGCAGTTATTTTCAAGATGGCGATAATCTTTGGATATTTTTTCAGGATAGCATTCGTTTACATCTAGAACAAAGAAAACGCAGATACCGAGTGAAACACATCTACACCCTGGATTGGACTGACTAAACGCTTTGGGTAAGAAGTAAATTCAGGCATTTTACCTTCACACGTGACTCCATCTCCAGAGTATCCCGTATGGCACGTACAGTAGAATGAACCTTTGATGTTGGTACAGTTAGCATCTTCATGACAGTTATGATGGAGATGAAAGTAGTCCTTGGATATATGATCAGGAAAGCATTCGTTTACATCTAAAAAATATAAATTAAACATAATAGCTATACTAAGGGCCAGCTATTATAGCTTTTACCTCGTATGAATATTAAATCATCCTGTTTCTGACATCAGTTCAATTTAACATATTTCCATGATGTCTTCAAATCATTCTTAAAAGTGATTCCACGTTCTTACTCTTTCAAATTAACCTTTATTCATACGAAAAGTATATCTGTTTCTCCTGTCCCTAAAACTCCACTTACCCACGCATGTGACACCATCTCCAGAGAAACCATGGTGACATGTACAATAGAATGACCCTTTGGTGTTGGTACAGTTAGCGTCAGTGTGACAATTATCTTTTTCCGAAGCGCATTCCTCGATGTCTAAAAAGGAAATATGTTATTATATTCTCTTTCAATTTCTTAATCCGACAAATACCCCAGAAATCAGCTTCTGCAATGGCACGATCTGCCCAACTTGGCGTTTTATGCTGTTTATTTTCCTATTTTCTTTTAATCCAATTTGCTTCACTGCCAATCATATGCTTTTTAAAGAGGTGTTTTAAAACATATGGATCAGGAGTTTTCAAGCATTTAAAACAAAGCTCATATTTGTAGACAAAGGATTTTGTCGAAGACCATTTTCTTCATTGCAATTTAAGATTCAAGATACACGTTTAGCTTATCATTATTGCGGGTGCAAACATAAAATATCTATATATAATGATGAAAATTGCGCCACTTATATACCTCCGCGCATGGTGATATGCGGATCAGTCACCAGCACCTACCTGTACATTCCACCCCATTACCAGAATAACCAGTCAAACAAGTACAGTAGAACGATCCCTTTGTATTTGTACAGTTGGCATCAGTGTGACAGTCATGCCCGAGATGATAATACTGATTTGACAATTGCTCCGGAATACACTCGTCTACGTCTGAAATGCAAGAAATGACGGGTCAAAATACTCCAGTGAACGAGAAATATTATCACAAAGGGACCGTTTTTTCAACTTCAAATTACTGTTTCATAATGACATTCTTGTACTGTTCATAAGTTTTATCGCGGGTTTCGTGCTGTGGCGATGAAGATGATAAAAAGCAAGTAAAAAGCATCATATACTACTTCGGAAGTAGGGAACGTATTGTAAACAGAACCTCTTAGCAATTTCATTTACTGCCAACACGTTCAATAGAGTGGTCATGAGTGTAGATGCCCCATGACTTTAATCACAAAGTTGTTTTTCGTAATCCCGGGCCCAACTCGAACATACAACAGATATTCAGGAAAAAAAACTGATGGAGTACTTGGTTTAATTCCAAGCGAAACGATATACACATTGGAGAAGAGATTTCGACGTTGGAGGAACAAACAGGACGGCGCAGTCATTTATCGCTTGATATCATGATCACGGATCAAATAACGGACGATTGTAATGTGTTTCAATTCCATTTTTCTGTAAACCCACAACTTCCCAGTTTACCTGAACATGTAACTCCATTCCCAGAGTATCCCGTCTGACACGTGCAGTAGAAGGATCCGTTTGTATTGGTGCAGTTGGCATCATCGTGACAATTGTGGGAGTAATTTCTGTGTTGAGGCGCTAGATTCTTGTCGTCGCACTCAATTATATCTTTATAAGATGAGAATGAAAAAAAAAAAAAAAGAAAGAAACATAAAGCTGTCATAGATTCTTCGTTAAACAACTCCTTTTTTGTGGAGTTCGAATTTAGCAATCGTTTGGACATCGTGAATATAAGTTGTCAGGCCACTTTTTCTCAAGCGAAACTCCTTAAGCTTACAGCACTCTTCCCTCTGGTTGGCTCAGTTGGTTCTGCCCTTAAAATAACCGAGGAGTAAGTCCTCCCTAACTGGGATCTGGACGGTAAACTGTACTCCCATAATAAATTTTCATCTCTTTGGGACGCTAAAAACCCACATTCTATATCAGGTTTTCAACTTTTTGGTGAAAGTTTCTTTTGCTTATTTTTGTTTTTCAAGATTGACTTCTTCTAATGTAAAGTTTTGCCGAACTTTTGTATCAGCGTTGAACAGCATTTGGGAGTAGAGAAAAAAACGCCTTGGTTAATTAAACCTAACCCTTGGTTAATTTTTATGCTGGGATTAGTGTTTTGAACAGCTGGGCCCTGGTAACACTCACCAATACACGTGACGCCATCTCCAGAGTATCCCTTTCGACACGTGCAGTAGAACGATCCTTTGGTGTTGGTACAGTTGGCATCAATGTGACAATTATGACTTCCAGATGAACATTCATCGATATCTTCAAAAGCGCAAAAAAGTTAAGTTGATCCTATCCGAATGAAATATTTGTGGCTTAGAAAATAAAGATGACTTTTCACGTCTGCAAATCTTCGGCTTACCGTTACAATCTTTTCCGCTGCCCGCGAATCCCCGTTGACAGCCACAATTGTAAGAACCTTTAGTGTTTGTGCAATTGGCTTCAGCGTCACAAAGATTGGCCAGGTCTTTGTATTCAGGCGATAAACCGGCTGGATCGCATTCATTGATATCTATTACAGATACGAAATGAGTTAGAGGCCTTATAATATACGTTGTGGTTGCCGAGGCTTAGTTAGGTAAAACAAAAAAACCACCAATAAAAAAATTACTAAGACGTACTACTCGACCACATAACACGTCATAGTTAACTTTCGTTTTACTGTCTGTGCTTAATTTACATACCAAAATCAGCTTCGCCTCTAAAATGGCCCCATGTCGTTGGACCCGAGACTAAACTAAAGCGTTTTACAGTGAAATAATATACCCACGAACTGCACTTAATGGTCCGTTGTTTTCATTCCTCCTGTAGCCTTTGCTCTGATTGCATAAACATTGGTTAAACTAGCTGCTAAAAGGTTACTTTATGTATCTCTATCTTTACCAGAACACGTGACTCCATCACCAGAGTAACCAAAGAGACAGTTGCAGTAAAACGATCCTTTGGTGTTTGTACATTCAGCATCAGCATGGCAGTTGTGCTTAAGATGCCGATATGCATCAGATATTTCATCAGGATAACATTCGTTAACATCTAAAGTGACATAAACAAATAAAAAAAATCAGCGACATTTCCCCCCTACTTTACTTGTATTTATGTTTGTTTAGTTATTGCATAAGTAAAAGTTGCTCTTTACGGGCTTGTCACGGTTACTCGTTATATTCTTTTCACAAAATATTGTAGGAACACATTCTCTAGAATTGTTTTCTAAGTAATAATACAGTCGTGTTGTTTGCTCAGCACTGACGAATGAAATATCTTGTACTCACCAACACACGTGACTCCATCTCCTGAGTATCCCGTACGACACGTACAGTAAAATGATCCTTTGGTGTTGGTACAGTTGGCGTCAACATGGCAGTTGTGTGAGTAGTTACCAATGTGAGCGCGAGATAAACTTCCAACATGACATTCATTTATGTCTGGCCAAAAAGACGTAAAAACAGTTTTTCAAGATACTTTGAGTTCCTAACAAGATGACAGTGTGTTTAATGTTCCTTCAAGTGCCACTACGGTCAAAAATTCCCTTTTCTTTTCCTTCAAATTAAGAAGCTCTAATTTGGATGCAAAGGTTTTTACCCTGAGTACTGGCTTTGGATGTTACGGTCAGCCACCTCTCGCATTCAAACCTGAACTGAAGGAGAGAATGACGTCAAAGACTACCTGACTAAGAATACAGCTTTCGTTGGCGAAGCATATTTACTTTGCAAAACGCAAGTTTAGCAGTCTGAAAGCTCGAGATTCCACTGCTTCATGCAAATCCGTTTCTGTACATACACAGTGCATTCTTGAGTAATTGAGTGTTTGACGTGATTTTTTCCTCGACCCAGCTCTCTCAAGATATTTAATTTGGTAATGCCAGACCGCTATTTAAAAACGTTTAACCAGAAAGAAACAATCGTCTGCTTAAAACGAAGGCCTCAAACTTCACAGGTCTAGTGACAAGCAAGCACACTTTGAACTGAATATGAACTGCATAAGGAAGTAATTTTTTGATCGAAGAAGCACTTTCAGAGAAGCACTTAGCAAAATGTATGATCTGATCAAAAATATATAATAGTTACTGGGGTCACACTTTGTCTTTAACAGTAGAACTGGTAGGCACGTCACGAGGTTTTCCTTTTTTACTGACGGGTATGTTGCGTTTGTGACGGCAGCCAGATAAAAAAAAAAGTTTGCTACACTAAAACGAAGCGAATTAATATGAATTTTGGTGAATTTATTTCATTGTTATTGTAAATTTAAGTCGGACCTCAACTGTGTTGACTGCGTGTGTGATTATAACTCATCCTTGCAACTGTGCTTACTGCTAAGCAAATTCAGTAAATGTACATCGAATGCGCTCGGCTGCTATACACCTTATTCCAAAATGGCCGTCATTTTAGTATTCTTTTGTTTGATAGGCAAATTGGCCCTTTTGGCCTCATTCAAAGTTAAATATACTGGCCGCCACGCAGCTCTCGGAACGACTCTCGGGATTGGTTCAGAAAACAATGGACACAAAGAAGGATACAAAAAAAACAATGGACCATGACATAAACACAATAGAGCTGCGTCTTACAGGGATCCACTGTGAAATTAGAGGTTTTGTAAAAAGCTGCGCCCCGACTGAAATATTCTTTTGAATTCTACGTTTGAAAGCGAGGCCAAAAGGGCCACTTTGCAAGGAAACCGTCGACCTCAGGTTTGTCAGTGATTGAAAGTTACTGTTACGAGTTATCGACGTTAAATAAGGTCTACTTTACTTTACTTTACTTTACTTTACTTTAATACTAAAATGACTGCCATTTTGGAATAAGGTCCATCGTCATATTTTCATTTACCATCGCACGTGACTCCATCTCCTGAGTATCCCTTATGACAAGTGCAATAGAATGACCCTTTGGTGTTGGTACAGTTGGCGTCGTCGTGGCAATTGTGTTTTGCAGATGTACATTCCTCTATGTCTGGAAATATAACAAAACGAACACACAGCACGTCATTTATTTGTTTGAAACATTTCTCCGCTTTTGAATATATTGCTCATGGTAAAACATTTAGGTCTTCGATTCTTTATTTAGTTGCCTAGTTAAGATTTGCAGGAGTCCTTTCCGCTAATCCTGTTGTAAAAAGGAAAGAAAAAAAAGAATATAGTACAACAATTTGCATGATTCAACGAATGAAATGATATATGAAAGGAATCATATATTGTACCGCGGCTATGAAATCGAGTGAAGCTATGATCCTCGCAGTTATGAACGCAATGTTAGCAGTTGCGTAGAGAAGCCTGAAAACTTTGCAACTTTTTTCTATATACTACATTGATTTTTCTAATATTTTTACGATTTCAACCTGTTGATAAATATGTTAGAAAACGTTATTGCTGGGTTCCCGTTTAAATGTTCCAGTTGAGTTCCCATTGAAGCGGCGTTTTAGAATAGAAATTCTCCCGGCAATTTGAACTTGGAAAAAATAATTATGAAATAATAACGTAAATTTTATTTCGTTATTTCAACCGTATTTTTCAAACGATCGATCTTTGTTTTAATTAGTTACTGTTAGATATTTTCTCTAAGCATTTTTTGTCAACCTTTTGCCATTAAATATATGTTGTATTCTCAGCCGCTGGAACCAAGTTATTAGCACAATACGTTTACTTACTGCTATATTTCAGTTGAAATGTTCCAGTTAAGTTCCCATTAAAGTGTTTTTTTAGAGTAGCAATGCTCACACGTTGTTTTCGTTGTTTAGTTTATTTTGTCACCCCGTGTTTTCCATAGACCCCGGCACCCGGCACCCGGCACCCGGCACCCGGCACCCGGCACCCGGCACCCCGTACCCCGGCACCCCGGCACCCCGCACCCCGGCTTTTTCACCAAACTCTAAAAGTGCGTTCATAACTGCGAGGATCATAGCTTCACTTAATTGCATGATTCAGCCACATGTTTTCAGTACTTGTAAATACAAGCCAACTTGAAAATGATAACACACTTTACGCATGCTCGTAACGGGATCATGCTTTGTGCAGTTTACTTGTATTACATACTATGACTTTTCCAATGATTATTATATTTTCTCATACTACTTCTACTACTCCAGTACAGATCCCTAATCGGTGTTGGTTGCCTGG
The DNA here is from genome assembly GCA_949126865.1 of Montipora capitata. NCBI lineage: Eukaryota > Metazoa > Cnidaria > Anthozoa > Scleractinia > Acroporidae > Montipora > Montipora capitata. The sequence goes on from OX421450.1 coordinate 47,218,882, forward strand.
ATTCTTCTCCTTCACTTAAAGTTGGTACTGTCCCTTGTTTTTCTCGCAGTCAAGTATAGCTTGCTCATGCCCTTCTTGATATTGTCCCTCCATCTTAACTCCGTATTACATTTTATGGTATTAAACGTTATACGTTATACTCGTGGAGAAACCCAGTTTAGCGGAAAAACCTTTGTACTGATCCTCGTGGAGAAGAATTCAATTACTTGTGGTAAATTAAGAAAAAATATTGTGCAAGAATTTATTTGAGACTTATTAACTGGAAATGACCCTCTTATCTTTTGACAACATCTGATGAAAAGGATCTCATAACTTACATCTGGATCAGGAGTTCACATGCAGGATTTTGAAAAGAACTTATTTCTCACTTAACGTACCGGTACACATGATTCCATTACCAGAATAACCACTTAAACATGTGCAGAAGAATGATCCTTTTGTATTGGTACATCCGGCGTCAGCATGGCAGTTGTGAGAAAGATTTAGATGTTCTTTAGAAAATTCACCAGGGCGGCATTCGTTTATATCTAAAGCAAAACAAAACTATGAATCTCAATAAGAAAGGGAGTCTTCTGTAATTGCCATTTGAAAATAAAAAGCCGTAAATATAAAAGTCATATAAGGACTGCACCGATTGCTAGCGTTAAGTTTCTTGCAATTGAAAACCCCATCATTAGTTACGATTTAGACCATGAGGAATTCTAGTATCTTTGTTGGATATTATTGTGTTGCACGAAGTTTGCAAAAAGTACAAACGTGCATGGGGAACCCAACCTTGACGTCATCAAAGCTGGAAGGGATTGTAGACACTGTCGATCCGGATGATACTGGAGCCCGCAAAAACGTTTTTGGTAAAGGGTTCACCATTCCCTACATTCTAATGGTGTTTCCCCTCGATTGCCCTTCATCCGCACCGATGACGCCCAAACGTTATAGAAGGTTGCTAATTCTATTATGTGTTTTTCAATGATGCATATATTTGCACACTGATCTAGGCTGAATGAGAAAGATTCAACTTCGCGTGCCATAAATAACAACGTTTTTATAGGTTGATTTCTGCCGTAAAGACAGCAGGACAGAGGGAAATGCTTCAAACAAAACAGTACAGTTACGAACGAAAAAGCCAAAGTCAACTGCTTAATACTAGTTGCACAGGAGACCGCCTTAGGAAAGACGCGGAATCCTTCTTAGTCACTGCTACGGTATAGGTTAGTTTTAACCCTATATCCCCACAATATTAAATGAATGTAGTCAGTAAACATTGATAATATTGAAAATAAAAGCAACAATTCTCTTACCAACACAAGTGACTCCATCCCCAGAGTATCCCCTAAGGCAGGTGCAGTAGAATGATCCTTTGGTGTTGGTGCAGTTGGCGTCCGAATGACAGTTATGAGAGAAGTTACTGTGATGAAGCGACAAGCTATTCGTGTCGCACTCGATGATATCTGAGTAAAGAACACGACAAAGTTTATAGGAAATAATAATAAACATGAGTTCTTCTATTTTTATTCATTGGAAATGAACGTAAAGGTTGGAAACAAATTATAATTGGCAACCTTCACACGTGACTCCATCCCCAGAGTATCCTGCATCACACGTGCAGTAGAATGATCCTTTCGTGTTGGTACAACTGGCATCGGCGTGGCAATTGTGTACACCAGAAACACACTCATCGATGTCTGAGAAAGAAGACAAAATATACTAGTCCACGCATGACACAAATAACATCTCGTAGAAAAAGTATTTAAAGCGATTATATATAAATAACCCGTCGTACCATATCGTTATTGAACGGGGTGGACGTCTTGCTACGCCTCCATTAAACGTTACCATTGTATGTCACGCGAAGATAAAGCCAAATCGTGGTCAACTCAGACCACTCCCACAGACTCATAGATAGCTAGTGCAGATCGAGAAAATCTGAACCCTCACACACTTATCGCTTTATCTTTTATTTTTGGATACGTATCTCACTGTGCCAAAAACTAGAGTTTGTATCGCATTATTTCCAACATTAAGTTTTCATTAATCAAAGCTTTTTACAACATTGACTTGCTCCCCACTAAAATCTGGAGATAAAAATAACCATAGCGTCATCTGTGCGTAATCAAACACTCTCACCATAATATGCGTTGTAAACAAAGATTAACACTACAAATCGCGCGAAGCATTACAAGCTGTTATTGTGTTAAGCGACCGCCTTTGACCGCCCTTATAAGTTCTCTATAAGGTGAAAGTACCTCGGCACTTCCCCTGTGAAAAGCGGCAAACTCCGCTCTACTGCGAGATAACATTGTTGTCACAATAACCCACCGTCACACTGGTTTCCATTTCCCATGTAACCTTCCTGGCAGGTACATCTGTAAGAACCTTTGGTGTTAGAACAGTTAGCATCCTCATGGCAACTGTGACCAAGGTGTTGATAATCAGCAGACAACCCAGCTAGGTTGCATTCATTGATGTCTGAGAAAAATACAACATGTACTTGACCAATGTACTTTAAGCCTTGAACATAGAACTACATACATCGAGGCTCTAACAGACGTAATGCAGAAAACAAAAAGCACTTAGCAAATTACTAGAAAGAATAGCAAACGAATATTTACCAAAACACGTAACTCCATTTCCAGAGTATCCAGCATGACACGTGCAGTAAAAAGATCCTTTTGTGTTCGTACAGTTAGCATCTCTATGACAGTTATGATGTAGATGACCATATTCATCAGGTAACTGATCAGGGTAACACTCATCCACATCTTCAATTAAAAAATACGACGAATATGTCATCAATTTTTGTCTTTTCAAAGTACTTACTTTATTCTTTATCGTATGATTGATTATCGGTATGCCTGCCGCTATGACACCTGGAAGAGATAACAATGCATTCGAGTTTCCACTCCACCTCATTATGCGACTTAGTTTGAAATCAATTTCGTCTTTCTTAGCGATATATTGCAGGCAATCCCTCTCCATGTGCTCCAATTAAAGAGAAGGAATTTTTAGTTTTCTTTTGCAGAGAAAAGATGAGGTCAAATTAGTATACATATTTCTTACTTAGACTAATGAGTACTTGTATTTCGATGGCTAAGTTCTAGTTATGATCGAACCGCCAGCGTTACGTTGTGCGGGAAATCGTCTTTTACTAAGGCATACCGGTTTCCCAGTTATTGACAGAACAAATTATGCATTGACGTACCAATACAAGTAACTCCATCTCCTGAGTATCCCGTATGGCACGTGCAATAGAACGATCCTTTGGTGTTGGTGCAGTTTGCATCAGAATGACAATTGTTTTCAAGATGGCCATAACTTTTTGGTATTCTATCAAGGACACATTCGTTCACATCTGCAAACAAAAGGTTGATCATTGTATCTCATATTTAAGAAAATTACATAGGCAGTTTAGTGATATACTAGTCGGTAAACCTCATCGTGTCGGACAAAATGTATACCATAAGAGAACCGTGCGTAAACAGGCAAAACTCTGTTCTTCTTCTTAGTTCATGGACTAAACAAAAAACCGGTCGATTTTGCTACTGAAATACGGAAAAGCGAACATCTTTTCCTGCAATTTTCGCCATTTTTCAATATTAAAATAAGCGAAAGAAGTGGATTTTCAAATCAACTTTATAAAATGGTTCAGACTCTCACATGTAATAAACAGACCAAATAGAAGTACTGTCATCAAAAATTTAAGGGCCACCTCCTCTTTTTTCGTGAAGTTATCCTTTTTCTCTGTTTGCGAATTCGCCGAAACCGCTGTAAAGTGTATGTTTTCTTTCTTTCCTGGGTGTTTCTGTACGAGTCATACTTCGTTTCACTCCCCACCATGTCTTTTCAATGCCCTGATGTGGGCTCGCGTGTCTGGGTCGACAAGTTTTAGGCGATGGTTAACTGTGAGATGATGATAGCCCTCATCTTGTGGGCAATCGACTGTCGCCTATCATGCGTCTTCCTGGCAATGTTTGAGCGCGGATAATTGGCAAGAGTGTAACTTTGAGAATCAAAGCGCTCTAGCTTTTTTATAACCTGTGCTCTTCCTTGAAGTCGGGAAACAGAACGGCTTTAAGAACTTGAATTTAACAAAAGTTAATTGCATACCAATGCACATAACTCCATCACCGGAAAATCCCGTATGACATGTACAGAAGAATGAGCCTTTGGTGTTTGTACAATTGGCATCGGCATGACAGTTGTCCTTTTCTGTGGCGCATTCCTCGATGTCTAAAACAAAATACATCATTTCCATTTTATCTCGGTATCTATCCCTTCTTCAAAAAAATGACTTGTGCTTTGTTTTTCAACTTCGATAGCCAAAGAAAAGACTCCGCCGAGGAAAGGAAGAAAGTAGCCATTTTTGCCAGGTTTTAAAATCTTATTTAAAGCTGTATTCGAGCAAAAAAGTCATATAGCATATTTTGAGTTGAGGCAAAACATAAGAGTTTTTCTGAGGTAGATGAAGGTGAAGGCCGAAAGTGGAAATAACATGGAAAAAGTGGCTCTCTAGAACCGGGTCTCCTTTGCCAATCCCTGTTCTTACTAAATCATTTTATTATCTAATACACATGGACTTAAAAGTATGGATCAGGAGTACAAATGGTGACCGCACCAAAACATATTCATTTCTTCATTCTTATATCTCCTTTGGAAGAAAATATTTGATGATATCCCTTATTACCTGACATTCCCTGAAAGTTACCGCAAACCATTAGGAGACGAGCAAACAACCCTACTAACTGTACATTCGTTTAGTGTTGAAGTTTGAATCGATAGATGAGTAAAATGAGTGCAAGATCGTTACCTAAGGCGATGGTCTGGTTTAGAATACCTCTCGTGCACCTGGCATGACTGCAGCGTCTTTTCAGCCACACATACCTACGCAATCGACTCCATTACCAGAATAACCATTTAAGCACGTGCAGTAGAATGACCCTTTGGTGTTTGAGCAATTAGCATCGGCATGACAGATATTTAGAGCAGTTTTGCATTCATCGACATCTAAAAGCGAACGAGAAGTTATTTCCGTTATATCATTTGGTTGCAAGGATCCAATCGAACAACAAAAGCTCTGTGACAACATTCAATTATATTTGAGGAATATCTATGTTATCGCTTTAATTTATGGGACGCAAATATTTGTCAAAACCTTGTTGAGTATGCGCCAGAAACGCATTTAGAGTGAAGAGAAGATGTCAAAACCCTTGCAGTCCTTTGGATACTTACCTATCCTTTGGATAGTTTCTTTTGGATACTAGATGGTTTGCAACCAATCTATAGATAACAATCTTGTAATTTACCGAATTCTGGTGGACGAACAAGATCTGTTCTCGCAGTGATGACATAGAGCGAAAACAACCAATTCTCGAGTTCAACACACGTAAAATTATATTATCGTATCCACCAATATTTGTTTGCCAAAGAATGGAAGACGTACCGTTCGGTTGTCTAAACTAATTTTTGGCGTATTTTGTAATTATCAATGCTCGTTTACCTGAACAAATGACTCCATCTCCTGAGAAACCCAAGTGGCACGTACAGTAGAAAGATCCTTTGGTATTAGTACAATTAGCATCTGCATCACAGTTGTGAGCGTATGTGCTGTGATGAGGCGCCAGGTTTTTGTCATCACACTCAGCAATATCTGGTAAAACGGAAATGAAAAAAAAAAAACATATTAGGACCAGGAATGATTTTTGTTTTTTTTTTTTTCGCGATTCCGGTTTACTCACCAACACACGTGACTCCATCCCCAGAGTAACCAGTAAGACAAGTACAGTAGAACGACCCTTTGGTGTTGGTACAGTTTGCATCAGTGTGACAGTTATGTGTTCCAGTATTACATTCATCAATATCTATTAGAGGAAAACGCATAATCAAATAGTAGCTTTAGCGCCTGGTTCTGGATGCTGTACACTGACCAAAAGTCCATCAATGTGTTAACTTAAAAGGCCTTTAACAACCGAATCCCTCGCCGACCTATGACGTTTGAGTCGAGACCTACCATCACATTGTTTTCCATTTCCAGAATAGCCCAACAGGCATTTGCAGTAGTAAGATCCATTGGTGTTTGTACACTTGGCGTCATCATGGCAGGAATGAGCTAAATGCTGATAGTCAGAGGGCAATCCTAGGCGATTACATTCGTCAATATCTAGGATAAGAGAGGGCGAGAGAGAAAAAGAAGTGACAACAAGTGGTTTTTCTCTGTATCTATTTTGGCGTTTTTGGTCGGGGATAATTGAATATGTAACGTAACCCTGAAAGTGTGCGATTGCAACACTTCAAACTGGAGACAAAATTTTCAAAAGTTACCTGAGCATATAACCCCGTCTCCAGAGTAACCCGTATGGCACGTGCAGTAGAACGATCCTTTTGTGTTTGAACAATTGGAATTGACATGGCAGTTGTGTACAAGTTCTCGATATTTCTCGGGAATGCGATCAGGAAAACACTCGTCAACATCTAAGGTAAAAAAACAGTAAATTTAATTAAGTGCGTAACAGAAGAAGATTTTCTTACTGACATCATGCAAAATTAAGTTGTAAACAACCCTTAGACAAATGCATACCAACACATAGTATCCCATCTCCAGAGTATCCTTTTCCACAGGTGCAATAGAATGAGCCTTTGGTGTTAAAACAGTTGGCATCTGGGTGACAGTTGTGGGGGAAATGTCCGTATTCCAGTGATAGGTAATCAGGAATACACTCATTTATGTCTGCAAGTAAAGAAAGGTTCAAGAAGTGACAACTCAAAGTCACCATACTCCAAATTGTTTGCCTGCGCTTTTACAGGCAGACTCAAAGCTCTACGTTTTTGCTTTCGGGTAGATTTATTCAATGTAATGGAATGGAGCATCATGTTGAGTAAAATGGAGAACGGCTGACACATACCCTCGCATGTCACTCCATCACCAGAGTATCCGGTATGACAAGTGCAGTAGAACGATCCTTTCGTGTTGGTACAGTTCGCATCAGAATGACAGTTGTCTTCTCCTGTAACACATTCCTCGATGTCTATAATGGAGAGAATTTCACTTCATCGCTGAGATTGAGAACCAAGTTCAAATGCAAAAGTATATTTTTGAGAATTTCAATTGTTGTGAAATGCCTTAAACTAGTACAAGACCGAAACCTGACGCACCATATAGCAAAATTTTAAAGTCTGCAATGCAAATGTACATCTGCAAACAGAGAAATCCCTTTGTTGCAAGGGTGAGAATGGAACATTGTTTAGATCTAAGACTGGTTTACTTTGGGAAGATCTCAACCGCACCAGAAATTATCTGGCTTTTATAAAAGGAAAACTGACCATTCCTAATGACCTTTCGGTAAATACGTTCCTATCACAGTGAAAAGGAATACATTACGAAATAAAATGGACACACACCAATCTGCTTTAGCAAAGTAATACCAAAATTTTCAAAAACATTCCTCCACCTTACGAAAACTGTCAAGCATGAACACACTGCAGACTGACGCAAAAATGTCTAACTATATGGATCAGGAGATTCTTGGTTTAGTGGTGACAACTTATTGTATCTTTAAGGTACACTACTTAACATGGATTTTGACATGATATCTTAACTGTAAGTGCATATACAATTATTAAGACAGTATAATGCAAGAGGAATACTCTAGAAATGAATGATACTAGTATCTTTCGCGATTCCCTGTTTTTCGGTTTTACTAAACAGAGCGAAACCAACTGTATCTAACTTCTACGGTCATTCCTTTTCAATGGTGGTAATCCTGTAATAGTTTCGTTGCGATTTTATAATGAGCATAAGAAACAAAATCCAGTTTCTCTTCTAGATCCAATCATTACCGAAAAAGCTTGTGTCACAGGGTATTTAAATTTAAGTTTCTATTTGTTGGAATGATATTCGCACAAAGATGAATAACTTAACGGTAGCAAAGAAGCGCCATAAAGGCTCAATAAACGATACTTGAACCTGTCATCAATGAGCGTTCTGTGAGGGAGCACACTGCTACTTCAACCAATTAAGCTGGGAAATTTGCGAGTTCGAATATTATTCCTACACATAAATCTTTTATATAATAAATACTATGTATATCAAAACTACACGGCTTAGCTGGAAAAGGGCACAATACATACACAAGGACACAATGGCGAAATACATACCTTTTTTTAATCTCCCAGCCCCTTACCACTAACCCGTAGTCCTCTTATTCAAATAAAAATACAAAGGTGTGAACATTAAACGAAACCATATACAATGAAATGCGGATGCATATATAAGATGAGGCATGTAGTAATATAAATCGATTTTCTGTTCGCTAGAGTCATGTGGAATCGTATGTCTTATAATATCAGCATCAATTACCCCACCACTAGCTGTCGTTGGCTCTTTTTTGGTCAACGCCAAGTAGCAGTGTTTGTTAAATTATCTTTTCTTAAACAGGACTTTAATAAATAGGTGACTCGTCATTCTTCGTTACGTCCTTGGCTTTAATCGAAAAGATGATTTCAATAAACAACCGCACTGAAAAGGGAAAGCAAAATGGGCCGCAAAGTACATCTACCGAACACGTCACGTTTTAGGCACAGTGCGTAGGCTATTATGGAATCGCTTCTAAGAATTGAATAGTCAATCACATACAGAGATTTAACTCAACACGCACTGCACGAAGGGGTGACACATTTACATATGCAGTATCTCGGAAAAAAAGGGAAATAAACAGGCGAAACCACGAGACTTTCTGTCGAAGAACGAGAATTCAAGAGTCAATTGTGGCGCAAGTGGTCAAATTGAACGATTTGCCCAAAATTACAAGTAGTGGCCACGAAGCATAATAAAACCAATATTTTTAAGGACAGGAACCCCAAGCAGTCACAATGGGCCACCTCTAATTTTAAGTAGGTAGGCCCTCAGCGCCAACCTTTCATTGAATTTTCTTTGCTTCCGCCATTGGGCGCACGTCGGTCTTTTTCATACAATAAAAAGGCAATAAAAACCTAACAAGATTCCTTAAAAATGGTGGATACAGCGAATGCATTCTCAATCCTCCCATGCATCTTCCTGATTCACATTGATGGCGGTAATAAGGAGAAACAATTAAATGATACTGACGGAACTTCATCAACCTCACAAATTACTCCCTTGGGCACCTACCTACACAGTCTACTCCATTACCAGAATAACCATCTAGACATGTGCAGTAGAACGATCCTTTGGTGTTGGTACAGTTGGCATCAGCATGGCAGCTGTGGGCGAGCTGACCATATTCATTTGATGAATGATTCAGTAAACACTCATTCACATCTGCAAGGAACAATTCAAAGTCGAATTTATCTTGAACTTCTGAACATAATGATCTTCTTCGTTTTGAAATGATATACCTTCACAAGTGACACCATCACCAGAGTGTCCTACATGGCATGTACAGTAAAATGATCCTTTGGTGTTAGTACAATTGGCATCCGCATGGCATTTGTGAGCGTACTTGCTGTGATAGGGTGCCAGGTTTTTGTCATCACACTCAGGAATGTCTTAGGTAAAAAGAGAAATACCAAACGTTAAAAAACACCCACCTACCTTACCGAAACGAGAACTTAAAAGATTTGGCCCATGTTTCTGAAAAAGTAAGCGTGGCAATTATGAGATGCGCATTTGTCTATGTCTTATTACATCTATCACTGACCTGATTAGGCTCCAAAAGTAACAAAATTCACTTACCATCACAATTTACTCCGTTTCCAGAGTACCCTGTCTGGCACGTACAGTAGAATGACCCTTTGGTGTTCGTGCAATTGGCATCTGCATGGCAATTATGAGTTTGGGAAGCGCATTCGTCTATGTCTGAATAAAAAGTGAAAATGTAAGCAAGAAACAACCATCAACGTTTTGGGCGTTTCAGTTTTTTTCCTAAACAGGAAAAGAAGAAAAAATAAACAAAGCATTAAGTAATGAAAATAACCAAGTGTACTGCCAGGCGACCCTGCAACTGCTTTTCTAAGATGGTTACCTGTGAAATGTTCTCTTGGGCCAGAATATCTTACTCGACACGTCCAATGAAAATGGCATGGTCGAGCAGTTTGATTGTGAAGGAAATTACTCATCAATACTTAAGTCCTTTCCCCTTTCCAAAAATTTAAGGTTATTCAGCTTTTTATTGTTCACTGCGGCTTGTTAACAGCTTGACTAATGCTTAGTTGTACAATTTCACAATTTCAAATTACAAATGAGTGGGTGTCGGAAGAATGAAAGAGAAAGAGAGGGAGCCCAGCGACGACTTGGAACACGGGAACTGTTTTTCATGGGTATCGAGGACAAAAACGACAGCAATGGCGACGATCTGTAGCACGATGTTTAAAAGCAAACGGGTCGACCTAGGTGCTAAGTGCAATGATTCCATTGATAGTTAAGTTTATTAATACTATGTGGTTAAGTGGGGAAAAAAGAGCATATAATAACTTCAGTCTCATGACTTCACTGCTAAAACTCTTCATTAATTAAGACTGCTTATTTCATAACCAAAGCTTACCAACACACGTGACTCCATCTCCTGAGTATCCCGTATGGCACGTGCAATAGAACGATCCTTCGGTATTGGTACAGTTGGCGTCAGCATGACAATTGTGATTCCCAGATCCACACTTATCAATAACTGCAGTAGGCAAATATAAAAATACGGTTTAGTCTCTAAAGGTTCTATTGTTCTCGCTAAGCCAGCAGTACCTATTTGCGGTTTAATGTAGTTGCTAGTTATAAGAGTACAACTCCAGCAAGTGTCCTTCAGTTTTGGAGTAATCACTCATTTGTTCGCAAAAAAAAAAAAAATTGGGCAGTTCTCGGTATATTTGAAATTCTGTGATACTACCGGCATAGAAGTCGCTGTGCTGTTGTTAGAGAGGATTCCGACGATAAAACGGTATATTAACCCAACCCAAGGGTAAGGGAATATGGATTCTTGATCAGCAACAAAAGTATGTATTTGCTTCCACAGGTTTATTTACCAACACAGTTGATCCCATCTCCTGAGTAACCATGGCGACACGAGCAATGGAACGATCCTTTAGTATTGGTGCAGGTAGAATCAGCGTGGCAGTTATCGGTATCTTTAGCGCATTCGTCGATATCTAAAATAAAATAAGTTTTCGTCAAATACCCATAGAGAAGATGATTTATTTTTAACAAAAATAAAAAAAAGACTTAATAAATCTATGATAATTCTCTCACTTTCTAATTTTCTCATAATCTTTTTAATTTTCCGCCTGTTTTCGAAAAGGAAATACAGTCAATTCCGTATCATTCTCATTCATGTAAGTACGTAGTCCATTTCCAATTTCAATACGGCATCACGGCACTTAAATATGTTGGCGTTTTTACAGTGACTGAGGATTGTGCGTATACTGAACATCGATGTCTATTCTAAAGCAGGCATCTCTGTAAAACCACATAGCCTTACTTTCTAGGATGCAGCTTTACTGTCTTCAGAGTCCGTTATTTAGTCTTTTTTTTTCGTTGTTTGCTTCCATTGTTTTCCGAGCCACTTTCAATGGCCGTTGACAAAGACGCATGATAACAATTGTAACCTCTTGAAATGAAGACAATTGTTTTGTTTCCTTTTTGTTGTAAATTTGTGAAGATTGCATACCGTCGCAAATACTTCCATCTCCATTGAATCCTGTTTGGCATCTACAGTGGAATGACCCATCAGTGTTGGTACAGTTAGCATCAGAATGACAATTATGTATATTCGTGGCACATTCTTCAACGTCTGCAAATAAAGGGATGTGAACCTGAATGCAAGTTATTTCATTGACAGAACTATTTGTAAGATCGAAGCTGTACGAAATAGCGGATACCGTGATAAAGCACAGTAAGAAACTCCAGAGAGAAAAGGTACTGGTACCGGTCCGATTATTATACACTGCGTTGCGTTTCAAAAGTTCGTTACTTTTTTCTGTACCTCTCCTGCTGCTAAGGATTTTAGTCATTGGTCAGTTTAAAGGGACCTCAAAAAAAGGCATCACGGTCAACTCGCAACCACGATTGCTTCCAACCAATAGGTGAGATGCAATAATACGAAAATAAGAGGCATAAGGTTTTTAAAAGCCCTGTATTCATTTCGTGTTTCATTCTTCCTTGTCACTTTTAGGCCAAATTTCTGATTGAAGACGCTACAAAACACTATCTTAAGTGCGAACAACTCGGAAACAAGAGGAAAGTTTGCGAGAAGCGGTTGTTAATAATTTTGTCAACAAACGAGTGTCTGTGAGAGACGGGTTCACACTAAATGTTGCGAATTTTACCCCCACACCACAAGCAGGTGAGTTTTATCGCTAAAAAATTATCACAAATGCCATATGTGATCGCGCATTTCATCACAGAGATTCTAGCTGTATTGAAAGACTAGGGAACAAATGCGTTAAGTAAGCAGAGGGCGCTTCCATTAACTTGGAATGAACTTTTGCGGCTTGTTTTGAAATACCGCATGGATCAGGAGTTTTAACTCAGTGTAAAGTGCAAATATGTAATGCTTGATCTTACCTTGACAAACGAAATCGTCAGAATGTACAATGAAACAGCCCTTCGGTATTTGATTGACATAGCCTCATTATGACAGTTGCATTTCCAACTTCGTCTTCACGCTTTGAAAGTCTAAACAGGTAACATTCAATTTTCAAATCCCATTATTATCATTTACAGTAAAAATTAAGAATCTAAATTAAGAAAATTAAACGAAACCGTGTATGCAAATCAGGAGAGCGTTACATCAGATATACAACCATTAATTAATTAATAAAACGCTTCCATTGTTTTACTTCAAAAATTATTAATGAGACAAACTACGGGGACGCCTTAAACATTCTCAGGTGAGAAATTCAGTTTGAAGAAAGTAGCAATTACCTATTATAACAACACAAGAACAAGTTAAATTCAGAGCGATATTTCAACCTGGAGCAATTATGGCTGTGCAAAGAGCGTTGCTTACTACTGAACGTTGTTTTCATCTAGGCGTAGCTTTTAGGTTTCATTCATTGACAGCTTAACAGACCCTACAGCTCATCTTTACTAGTGACTCCATTTTTTGATTAGCCATGCTGGCACGTTCTGAAGAATGACTTTTTTGGCATTGGTACAATTGACACCTATGTGATTGCTAATAAATTCGCCAAAACACGAAGGAACTTTACACAAGTGTCTAGTGTTCTAGCGCTGGAGCACAAATTGGGGAGATTCCATACTCATGGTTTGCAGATGGACGCCATGAGAGCCTATGCCATTCTCCGGTAGGTGTCCAATAATTGCGTCCGATCCACTCTGTGGAGATGAAGGAGCCTTAAACGCACTTGAGTCGGGGTAACTGTAAATTTTGAACTTGAGTAGCGTTCTCACGTACTTAGTAAGTGATGCATACTGTCGAGCCCTTATGGCACAGCTTTAAGGCTTGGGGTTTTTATCGATTTTTCTCAAGGTCTTGTCCTTGTGGTTTGATTCTTTCTTGTGTGTTATAATATTAATGGGCTGGTTTCACCATTTACTATCTTAATAAAAGGTTTTTTTTTTGGTAACATATCGGCATCAGTTTATAAGGCCCGTTTCAAACGTCGAACGTTACATGTGCCGAATCTAATGCAAATGAGAAAAATCTTGTGTTTTCGCTCATTTGCATTAGATTCGGCACATGTAAAGTTCGACGTTTGAAAAGGGCCTTAGTCTCTAATCCAAATTACGACAGCATGTATAAGCTAAGCTGGGATTTTCGTGAGTGCCTAATGATTGATCGCACCATCTGCAATGACATATCCTTAGAACACCCAATCCAGAATATTGTGCGAAAATAGGGATACACTTATTCTTTGCATGCCCGGCACTGCTATGGAAGAAAAAGTTTTATTTTGCTTAGTTCGTATTTGCAGACCGTCTCGTTCCAACTGCTCCAACAATACGCCGTTCTCCCTAAGTTTGCTGCAGCTTCGCCCTTCGTAAACATACATACATACCTACATAACTGACCACTCCCCACACGGGCTTTTCAGGACCAATGAAACACAATCACGACAGAACAGAACAGAAAATTCAACAACAACTGTTGAGAATCCCAACTGGTCGGAGGCAAACCAGTTGGCTATTTGCAAGTGCAGCTGAGAAAATGAACCAGGGACTACCAGGAACAAATTCAACCAGTGGTCAGAACGTGTCTTGAACCTTGAAGCGCGGCGGTATCATCGGTTGTCGTCCTACAGGTCAAGAAGCGCAACGCCGAAAAGTCTTTTGGGAATCTCCATATTATAATTACAGCTTTAGTCAATCAAATCCCGTCTCAATTGGATGCACTTGGACACTTTTTTGAAAAAGTCCGTTGTATAAGGATGCCTTTGTCACACAGTAAATCAAACTACGTCTGTGTTAGCAATAGTTACGTCCTTACCTTTTATTTCTCTTCTTATTTAGTTGTGTGCCTGCTATTAATCCATAAGGCCCAAAGTTTAAAATATCTGTCAAGGAACTTGCAGAAAGAGGTATAGTGTCCAATGTTAGTTTCATTTTTTGACGAAACAATGGTTTAAAGCCAATTCCAACGACAATGTAACCTACCTTACAAAGCGAGGCTTGTCTTAAAATCCTGAAGAAATGAGTTAGTACTGCAAAACAACCTAAAGCCATATATAGTAAACTGATTGGGGTGAAGTGCGAGTAACTCCTGATCCATATTTTGTTTGCTAAATAAGACATTGTGCACTTTTAGTCAATCGACGGTCGATGTTTTGCAGAGCTTTGGTCGCTATCAAAAGCCCGATTAGTAAGTGTACAGCAATGTTTTATTATAGCAAACACGAGTTCTTAATTTCATGCACGTTTAACCAGTGTTAAGTAAATAGATATTACGGCCTCTTACCGGAACAATAAATTCCATTGCCTGTGTATCCAGCATTACAGGTGCAGTAGTAGGACCCTTTGGTGTTGTTACAATATCCGTTTTCATGACACACGTGAGTATTTAGAGAGCATTCATCCATATCTAAAAAGTTGATGAAAATAACAATTTAGTTCATGCGAAAATATTATAAATGAAAGTATCCTGTGGGCCAACTCATGAGTGCAAATGATATGCTTTGGGACATTAAAAATTGATTGAAAGTTACCTTAATAACTTTCAGCCGGGAGAGAAGGTACGGTGTTTCTTTATTAAAAAAATATTGGCTCCATGGAGTGAATATGGCCCCCACTAACCACCGCAGCTCCTTCATTGTCCTCGCGCATTCACGAAAATATAATTGTTTTGAAGCGATTGTACATACCTGTGCATGTTATTCCATTGCCAGTGTATCCATCATGACACGTGCAGATGTAAGACCCTTTCGTGTTGTTGCACGTGGCGTCTACATGACATTTATCCGTTTCCAAAGCGCATTCGTCTACATCTGCAATAGTAATAAATTGAGATTAAGTGAAGCTATGATTTTCGCAGTTATGGACGCAATTTTAACAATTGCGTAGAGAAACCTGAAAAATTCAGGACTTAACGGGGTTTGAACCCGTGAGCTCGCGATACCGGTGCGACGCTCCCTAGGGGGAGTGGTCAATTAAGTGTGTATTGTATCATCCCTGCCATTTTCTGTATTTGCTATTTTGTTCAAACCTTCCTTCAGTGTTTTAAGTAGTTGTTTTTGTTATTATTTGGTTGCTAGTTCCTAGTTGCAGGATATGGCTACATTTCGTGTCACAGCCCCTTTAACAGGGTTTTCGACAGTTCTGTAAGGTAGCGGACACATTTTTGAAAGCATAGGACGTGAAATTTTTGGCGCCGCAAGGCGCCTTGCGAGCTATCTAGGGGGGTCTGGCAATTTTTAAAATATAACACTCAAAAGGCTGTTTCCAGTGTTTCCTGAACCCAAGAATCAGTTTCCCAGGCAAGGCTGGAGTTCACTCAAATTCTCTTTAAAAAGTAAGTTTAAAAAGAATTATAATAATTAAAAATAAAACAAATCCCTCAAATATTGGCATCAAAATACCGTACATGGAATGGGAAACCACCAGACGAAACGTCCGGTCTCAGAGTTTCACAATTCTTGATGACATTTGCTCCCAATCTATTACCTGAACAAAGCGTGCCATTTCCACTAAATCCTGGTCTACACCCGCACAGGAAAGAGCCGTCCGTGTTAATACAATTGCCGTTTTTATGGCAGTTATGAGTGTTAACCTCACATTCGTCAATATCTGAATAACACGAAAAAAATACTTATGAAAACAAAGTAAATTGTGGTACCGATAAAGTAGTTGACCAAGGGAAAGTGGGCGACAGTCTAGGGCCCTTTCTCTTTCAAAGGGACCCTTACGCGACTTGAACGACCGTGGACGCAAGCCTTGTCCGAATTTCATCATTCCAATAAAGCAAATTATAAACAAAATTCACAATAACCGTAAGCGAAAATGATCATCGCAGTTCAGAGAAACTAATCAGTTGCAAAGTAAACCTAAAAAAGTAGGCTTGAACGAGACTCGAACCCATGAATGTAGCTGCATTCCTCTACCGTGACCATAGTTATCAAGCCATCTGGGAGCTGGTAAGTTGCCAACTTCTCACTAGAGAATGTTAGCATCCGCAAAGAGTGCGAGTACGAGAACAAGTACACCTTGTACTCGTTCTCGAAGTTTTAAGGTAAGCGTATAGTACGGGTTTCTAGTCTGCAGAAAAACTCACAAATTCTTTCAATAGGCAAATTATCAGCATTGAAACTGCTTTTCGGGCTTGAACCCCCCCCCCCCCCTCCCCCCCTTTCCCACAATTATTTTTCGATGAACATGCAGTACGGATGTGCAATAATAAAAATCCCAGAACTCGTACTCGAAGTCGCACTCGTTTGTCGATGCTAACACATTAGCGACCTTTAAATCGGAGGTCAAGGACGACTACGAGTACGAGTTTTCCATTCTGATCATGCGCATAAGGTTTGGAGGCCGACATTTTCCGAAGTGCGCGTGCTCAGAACGGAAAACTCATACTCGAAGTCGCACTCGTCCGCCGATCTAAAGGCCTCTACTGTATCCCGTATGAGGTAAATAAACTATTTCAACTGCGATAATCATCCTCATTTTACCACCAAAAGTCACAACATAATTCAAATTCGACATATACCACCCGCGCTCAAGACTCTCCAAGATATGCCAGCTAATGTTTCACTACTAAAGTATTTTACCTCCAAATGCCGAAAACTTCGATAATTTTGCCAGTCAGTATTCCATGGAGGTTTTTACAAAACACTGACTTTTTCCCCATACTAAGAGAACAAAACAACGAACTTATTCTGCTCGGCAATTCCCCAATCGGTATGCTTAGACAAAAAGTATGGATATAATAATTGATAATACCTGTGCAATTTTTCCCATCTCCAGTATACACCGACACACAAGTGCAGACAAATGATCCATGAGTATTGCTACAGCTGGCGTTTTGATGACAGTTGTGCTTGTATGCCATCTTAGTTGTCGTACATTCATCAATGTCTGGAATGTTTCAAACGTTCATGATCAATTGCTTTATTTTCAAGAAATTTTGGTCAACATCCAACGACGATTCAATGATGCTAACAATTAATATTGAATGGATCTTTAAAGGTCTGAAGTTATCATGAATGCAGATAGTAGAATGCATTTACTAAGCGAACACTTACCCAGTCAACTGAGGGTGTCTATTTTTTTTGTCAAACAGACTTACATTATGTTACACTGATCTTTAAAGGTATTCAGACCAGGGCAATGACTTTGAAAACAGAATACTGATGAACTTGTTAACTTCTACAAAAAAATCGTATTAGGTCTAAGCGGTTTAGAGAGAGAGCGAAAATATAGGTTCTCCACGCTATGCTTGTGTTAGACTTAGCTCTAGTTCTCTTCGTATCGACTACTACAACAATAACAAGATTGGACTTTGTGTGGAAGGACCGGGGGGGACCCGACGATATTACTGGATAGTTGTGACAGAGCCTCAACAACATGAAATGATTTTAATATGGCCAAGGTGTTTTTGTCAGATGACATTCTGGTAGCAGTCGCTACACTGTCGCTACGCAGTCGCTTAAGCTCCCAATTTCCTTAATCTGATGAAGAGCAAAACTGGTGTGAAAAATCTGTAGAGTAAATCCGCAATACACTGGCCTGTAAAACCTTATTGAGTGTTAATAACAATTTTGCTGCTAGTCCTTAAAAGTACCGCGCCCTGGTAATTTGCGGTTATAAACTCCTACAGAAACAGTAAGTAAACTAAAACTCTTCAGGGCACCTGGAGTCCATGCGCATGCATGCTCTGGATTCAAATCCCCTTCTCATCACCAACTGTTTACGGTGAATCCGGATTAAGAACAATCTCGCTTTACAATTAGGCATGTGGTTGAGCCATTTCAATTGGGTTTCTTATTCGGGGCTACTGAAATTTCAAGAAGAAAAACATGCCGGCATGGAGCATAGCGACCAAAATCGACCTCAGTGAACGGTTTCCAACAGTTTTAATAGATAAGAGTACCGCTAATGTTTTTCCAGTTTTAAAGTAAAGTGCAATAGTTTTTGTGTTTTATCACGTATGGAACTATGCACAAATGAGCAACTACATCGTGCCCACGTGAAATGTCAAAGTCCTGTGCTAACTTAAAAGAAGAAGAAGAAAGATACAAGTCCTCACCAGTGCAATTTGTACCATCCCCTAAAAACCCTGGTTTGCATCCACACAAGAAGTGAGTTTTTGTGTTGTAACAAATGCCATCTTCATGACAGTCATTGTTTTGGCTCGAGGCACATTCATCAAAATCTATTGAACAAACAGACAAGGAAAGAGTGAACAGCTATCAAGTTCAGCCCTAAATTCCATAGCCATAGAAGTTGATTGAAAACGCATTCCGGCAACATGAAGGTGACAGAAACTGAGACCATTTAGAATAAGGCACTTCTTTACAGCTGGACAAGATCGTTTGGACGATGTAACATTTGGCAAATTATTCAACAAGGTAAATGATAATAGGGCCCTTTATACGAGAGAAAATAAGCCGCGGCTTACATAATACGCAAAAGGAACTATTTATACGAGTGTAAACTCCCAGGTCAGGATAAGCCGCGGCTTGAGAAAGCCGTGAACGTAGATTTTGTACCACTTATACGGGGTGTTCGCGTCTTATGTAAGCCGCGGCCAGAGTAAGCCGCGGCTTATTTTCTCTCGTATGAACGGCCCTAATGTGAATAAACTGAAAAGGAAAGGTCAAAAGAACCTTTGAAAGCCAAAAAACGCACAAGGTTTCAAGAGAGCGTTCCGTCTCCTACTTTTTTTTATTTTTTATTTTATTAGCTTCGCCAAATAAACAAACAAAACAATTACGTATACAGAAGAACATTGGCAGGGACACCGCAACAGCTGTGGCCAATTACAGCGGGCCCGGATGGGAAGCCAAACCACGCTTTTCGTCATATATATCTCGTCTAACGGATTGTAACGCCGATTCAACCTGAAGAAGGCTGTGTTATACACGGTCGAAATATAGGTGGCTTATTGTTACGACAACAACATAACATATCGTTGTTCCAAATCGCATCTTCATGCTGCAGAGTTGCTCATTCGAATCGTAGTCGAGCCATCTTTCGAAAGCTTTTTTGTCACGCATAAGAGCATGCAGTGCGACACGGTCAGTATCGTGAAAAGAGTCGCACCAATCTCCTCAACAAAGCA
>OX421450.1:47248572-47266072 GCA_949126865.1 Montipora capitata
TTGCTTTTAATTTATCATTTTCGTCAAACAATAATACTCCTCAATAAAATTTAGTGAGCTCTTTCTTTGAACGCAAGCTGAAAATGCTATAATAGCCCATAGCCCAAGTTTTTGTACTTGACTGGTGAACACTAGTATCAAGGAAACGTAATGTAAATAAGAGTATATAAAAGAATTAAGGGAAATAAGAATACCTGTTAGGCGTGCCGTCTTCAACTCATAATTAGGAAGAATCTGTGGAGTCAATGAAAGAGTTCCTCGGGTTTGAAAGCTCTTTATATAAAGGTGCAACGTCACTCGAAACAGATGTCTTTCCTGTTTTTCATGGTCAACCAATCGTAAAGAAATGGCAATTAGGAAATGAAGGTTGGCAAAGATTGCATCTTAAATTGTTTTTCATTAAAATAGGAAGTTATTTATTCCTCTTAATATAGTATGCAAACTCAACAGCTCTATTGGCTAATTGCAAATGTTTTGTTCAATAATTAACGAATTTACTGTGTTACACTGAAGATACGCAACAGGACAAAACAAGGATGTATAGAATATGTACAGAAACGTAGCTAATTAAAATAAACTAAATAATTAAATTGTTTTCAGTACTAAGACTATAGTGGAAATAAAGATGACACATTCGGGATTTGAAACTATTCAGTAAAAAAGGAAAAACACCTAAAGTACCAACGGTACCTAGATTCAACCTCTTTTTTCATTCACATCTTAATAAGGCCTGGGCAAACGGCTTCACATTTGCTTCAACATCCGTTCATATTTGTTGAAAAGCGAAGTTGAAGCGGTTTACCTCCCCCCTCCAACTGTGTTGAAACATGTTGAATCGAATTTGAAACTCTTCTTCAACAACAATTCAGCATTTCTTTTGTTAAAGCGAATGCTGAACGAAGTTGAAGCCGTTTGCCCCAACCCTTTCTAACAACATTGTTGGGATGCGGCTGCGCACTAATCAGTCTCTCAATGACGTATCCATAGTAACAACCGCGGCTGCAGCCTGAGACTGAATACAAGGGCCTCACGTGAAGCTTTGTTGAATCAAACGTTGAAAACGTTTGCCCACCCTAGCTGTTTCCGAAACTCTCAAACAAACAACAGCTACTGGGGAAGGTGAGAGGTACACGAACTGTTGAGGTTGTTCTCTAGTCAGTCAATCCAGAGCGCACATTTTCTGCTCTCAGAATACTAAAAAGCTACCTGAGGAACACAATGAAAAAGATCGCATTAGTAACCGGCAGGTATTTTGTACTGGTCACGGGTCAGGTTTACAGGTCACTATCGTAACGTGATAAAACAACCCTTAACTAAAGCTAACCAAACGCCTAAAAACTACTATTTTGGCCTAAGGTTACATGAGGAAAGTAGTTAGGGTTATTCTAGCGATGTTAAGGCAATGACCAGTAAACCTGACCTGTGACCTGCAAAAAATACCTGCCTATTAGCCACTATCAAAAATACCATAATACTCTTTGTTTGTTCCTCCAAAATTTTACACAAGCATTTTTATAATTTCTCTTGGGACCATTATAAGTCCCTTGTATGTCCCAAGAGAAACTGGAAAAAAAGTGCGTGCTTATCTGTTAGCCAAAATATCCGGAAATTTCGGTTTGAGGTCAAATGGAAAGGCAATTTTCCGGAAAATCTTTTCGGAAATTGTGGGCAACCTCCAAACATAGTCCACTTTATCCGTTCGGAATGGAAATCGGGAAATAGGCCCTTTTCGATACATTAAAATTCAGATTGAAAGAGAGGTTTAGAGGACAAAGACAAAGAAAAGTGGATGATATTCAAATATTTTTCACATTCCCCACACCCCGGGCACAGAGGATAGTCAAATGCCCGTGGTTTGCCCGGGGGGAGGGGGGGGGGGGGAATTTTGAAGTTTCGATTTGATCGGCACAAAATTTCCATCCTTGCTTCGTATAGCTTCCGATCTTTCACTTCGTACTCTTACAAAGTGGGTCTCATCAGGACTCTTATTGATAGGACCTATAAGATTAACAACACCTGGTTGGGGCTACACGAGGACATAACTAAGCTTATGGAAATCCTAAAAAAAAATCCTTTCCCTGCCCATTTAATTGAAAGGGCTGTAAACCGTTACATTTCTGGGACCCTAAGTAATCATTATCCCCAGGGTTCTCTTCCTACTTCCCCTATATTTTATTTTAAGCCACCTTACATAGGCCATTTTTTCTGTCGTAACTCAGAAAAAGATCCGTCACTTTATCAAGCGCTACTGCAATGATTTGGACATCAAACTAGTTTTTTCCTCCTTTAAGATAGGCCACTTGCTTGGTGTGAAAGACCCTATCCCTGGCGGGCTTTGTTCACGTGTGGTTTACAACTTTGCATGTGCGGGCTGTAATGCCTGTTATGTCGGCGAAACATGTTTGTAATTTCAAAAGTGTTGTCGTTTTCTTTAAATTTCTGACTTGCCTGCTGATATCAAGATCCTTTGGAAACATAATTATTTATGTAATGATGTATCGAGATATGTATCGTACGGTCAGAAAATGTATCGTTGCAGCCCTAGCGCTCACATCCATTAATTGCCCGAGGCGCTTTGCAAAACTAAAATTAAAAATTAAAATAAGGGAAAAGAAAACCAGAATTAAAAATTAAAAATATGATAAAGAGTTAATTACTCTTAATAAATTTAGTAAAAGGAAAGTCTTGACTTTTTTCTTAAAAAATAGTACTGTACTAAATTCACGTATTTCCAAAGGAACAGTGTTCCAAATCTTCGGAGCGCATACAGAAAAAGCTCTATCACCGCATGTTTCAGTTTTACTAGTTGGCTGCATTACCAGGGCTTGAAAGTTCCAGCGAAGAGATGTAGGTGATTCCTGGTGATCCAGGAGTTCTGATAGATCATTCAATGATTGGTAGACAAAAAGAAGATGCTTAAACACGATCCAATATGAGACAGATTTGTTGGTAAGCGCCATTCTCCTCAGGTTGGTCAATATGCAACGATCATTCCATCCGGATTACTTGGCTAAACGGTAAGCACCCACTGCGTATGCAAAATTTTGGCGGGACAAACAAAGAGTAGTATGGTATTTTTGATAGGGACTAATTAGTAACTGCTGGTCACTGCTTGCCAAAGCACTTCCCCAAATCTTTTACAGACTGCTCCCCGTTCACATTGCAAAGGGGCTTGCTAGTTCCAATGAGCAACTAAAAGCCCATTTTCGTAAATTTGAGTAAAGGTACGTACGTGCTTGGCTTCCTGCCTCCGATTTATTTCTGCGGAGTGTGTGAAGCGCAGTTTGCTGGTTGCAGATCATTGTTTTACCATTACAAATATGCTAACCTCTGGCTTAAACATTATTTTTTTAGGCCTAATGTTAGCATTAGTAAAGGTTTGGGTTGTTTCAGCTATGGTGAAACAATGACCCTAACCTGCACTTCACACCCGCCATTAATTGTGACCATTTCTCGAACAATTCCTTGCAAACCAGCTGATTACCTGCTGATAAGAGGATTTTTCTCGAAAATTAAAAGATAACTTTATACTAATGATAGTCGGATTGCTCACCAGTTCGATCTCTCTGCGGTGCTTAGAAGAGCAAAATCCTGACTCCCCCTTCCATCGAGAAGCCACTATTTGATATCAACCGGTGATCCATTTCATCCGCCATCTTGGAGAAATCATACCCAGATTCCTTCTCAACTTTGAGTTTATACATACATTATTTGAATCTAGTTTAAACAGTCACTGCGAGCGAGAATTTCTGGCAAGATCACAAGTATGCGGCATACTTTTTCCTGAACTCTGGGGAGTTAAGAGTGGTTTCGTGGTCATCAGCTGCGCCTTCCACCTCTGTGACCCGGGTTCAACCCTAGCCTCGGGTCGGCTGAGTTTCAGTAGATCTCAATCTGACTCAGAGGGTTTTTCTCCGGGTACTCCGGTTTCCCTCCCTAATCAAAATCGCCTATCGGTCAATTACATCCGGCTGCGGGCGGATACTCTCGATAAAGATAACCTCTGGTATCCTTCCCTTTCATTGATTTAACCTTAATGGAGACATAGTGAGTGAGTTGCTATTATATTATTATTAAAATGTTCAATCAAAACATCCAAGACAGCAAGTATCAGTGGTACAAATATCACGTGTTGCAGCCCTCTGATTCTCCGAGTCTCCGCAAACGCGATGCTTTCATCGATTCATCCACCCTCTTTGACGTCTCCAGTCAAATTTATATCGAAAAACACGGCTTTTTTACCTTCGACAATACTTCCGAATCATTAACAGAATTTAGAAGTCTATAAGCAGATGTATGCATCAGGAAAAATTCCTGAGATGTACGGAGGGAATAGGATTTCCTTTCATTTAATAAATTCACAGCTGGTCGGATGGCATCCAGTGTTTGGGCTACAAAAAAAAAGCAGGAAGAAGACTAATTATGTGGACAGTCCCTTGAGCTGGCACAAAGATAGACTGCCTGAACAGGGAAATGGTTAGGGTTAGGATTAACCCTAACCCTGGAGCCCGACTTAGATATTGGCATTTCACAAAATTGGAGGGATTAAAACTAACGATATTGGGCTTTCACTTCGTGTAGAAAATACTAGAAAAGATTTCACGCAAAACGAAAAGAGTAAACTGCAAAAAACAATACCGAGACACCCATCAAAAAGACTCACATTCATTAAACCCTAACCCTTAGAAAATTCTTTGCTTTATCGCATTGTACAGAACTGGCGCAAACGGTTATGAGGTGCAGAGCACAGGAAACAAGAGCATGACATTGATCCTGCATCAGTTCCTTTCTTGTGCTTGACGTGTTTTAACTTTTAAGGGTAAAAAAGGGCTCCAGCTACACCCATGCAATATGAGTCTACCACAGTTCGTTAATTTCCTCGAACAGCATTCCCGGTAATTGTACCTACTTTTCGCAGTTAAGTATTTGCAAAGTTCAAAAAAACGATTGTAATTAGAGGTCAGTGTAAACGATAAGTCAAATATTTATAAAATGGATCAAGTCACTGTTAATCAGGATTATCATCAAGATCAAAAACTCTATACGACTCCTATCTTTAATAGAAAAATCTACTTTCCATAAACTCTTTCTTCTGCGTATCAGCTCTGAGGTAAATAATGTTTTTGTTTTTTTTCAACTGAACGTTCTACTGCGTTTCTTCAAAAAGTCTTGAAAACTACAGCAAGAGTCAATGTGATTGTCCTTCAGATTTTACATAGAAAAACTCAAATTGAAATAAAATCTTGCATATAACGGTATAAAAAGTCCAGGTCGTCACAAGTCAAATTAAAAATGAAAACTTTATGGCCTAAAAAATAACCTGGAAGCCACCGAACTTTACAATAGCTCATTCCAAATCTGCGCAATTCAGTTCTTGTTCTGTTCCACCGATGATTTTGCTGACAGACGTTACAGTGCTTCGACAGGGGTTGACGTCTCTTTTTTAAAATTACGACCGTCCAAGAGGAAAGTGACGCGACTCTTTCGGAAAAGGGGAGTTCTCATCCATACTCTAGTCAATTTCTCAAATAGATTCATTTTCATTTCTTTCTTTTTTTTTCACCTCAGGTCCACAAACTTTTCCACCGTTGGATTTGGCTATATGTTTAAACAAATGATTCGAAATTATTTCTTCAAATTGCGTCATCTGCCTCTCAATCGAGGATGACGTATCAACCCTACCATATACGGCGAGTTCAACTGTCCTCCTTCTATGGCGCCGACGGCCCATCCTCTATCGTTGCTACAGGATTATCATAGGCATGATCCAGATCCTCCTTCTTCTCCAAACCGGAAGCAACATCACCAAACGTGACAATAGGGTTGTCTAACAAGGGACTTTCACCAGGAAGCAAATGCGTCTTACTTCCATCAGCACCCAACGACTTGGAATTCCCGTGCCTCGTATCAGCTGAAACTGCGACCTCAGATTTTGAGAGCTTGGGTAAGTTCTTCCATTCAGGCAGACCCATTGCGCCAACATTAAACTTATCATCACTATTGGCCGCCGCTATTGGTTTGACACGGTCGAGGGAGGAGCCCTGATTGTACTGAATATCGCCTTCGTGCGCCTGAAACTCATCAGATAGGTTAGGATCACTGGCAGTAGCATCAAGTTCCACCGGTTCCCCATAGTAATTTACCTTAAAATAGTTTTTCGCACGCGTAATGCCATGGAATCGCCGAAGTTCATAGCTCGTTGATTCGTTAGTAAGAAAGAAGGCGCCCGCGCGTCGATCACTGCGGTAACGTACAACCAACCCAACGATGCCTACGACAAATATGCAACCAATCACAACGCCGAAAGTTATGTATAAGATAAGCTTTATATTCTTCTTAGCAGGTGCTTTAGCGGTGGTCAACGGAGCTGCTGACGAAGTCGACGGCAAAATCACTTTTAAGCTGATTGCCACGTAACTCGTACCCATTACTTTCACTGTTATATTGCCACTGTCAACAAACTGTTTTAAAGACTGCGAGATATTAGCTTTCCCACTGGCTGCGGTTATAGTAAAAGTGACTAGAATTGAGCCACAATTAATGTCAATTCCTCGGATGGAAGCTTTTATAATACCGAGTTTTTCGGAGATTACATTCTTAAACGCCTCTTTAAACTCGTCTGCATTTCCCACAATATCTGTACATTCACCTTCAAATTGAATTGTCATTGTTTCGTTTTTATAAACTGGTGGAGGCTCCGTGGTAACTTCTTGTGAGGAAGAGCTTGGTTGTTCCTTTGTTGATGATGGCGAGATAACGGCTGTGAACAAACTACCGGATTCTAAAGACACATCAGTGGACACAACGGTTATGGCAGTAGTGCTACTTCCGACTAAACTTGATTGAGGAAAGTAGGAGCTACTGAAGAATAACGATGAGACGGAAGTTGCCTGTGACTTGAAAACCGTCGATGCCTCCTCCTTACTAGGTACTGATGCAAATGAAGAAATGAATTGGGAACTTAGAGAAGAAGACATGGAAGAGGACTCGAAAGCAAGAGTAATTGATTGAGGAAAGAGGAAACTACTGTGGGGTGACGGCGAGGGTGAACTTATCGGTGAAGTAGAGACTTCCGAGGATTTCTCGCTTGATACTGACAAAAATGAAAGCATGGAACGGGAACTTGAGTAAGGAGACTGCATGGAGCTAGATTGAACGGCCCGTGTAGAGGTCTTCTTGCTTGATACTGACGAAAATGAAAGCATGGAACGGTGACTTGAGTAAGGAGACTGCATGGAGCTAGATTGAACGGCCCGGTTAGAGGTCGTCTCGCTTGATACTGAAGAAAATGAAAGCCTGGAACGACGACTTGAGTGAGGAGACTGTATGGAGCTAGATGGAACAGCCTGGGTATTTCTTGATGTAAAGTCGCTTGCAGGAGGACTAAAGGATTCAGAATAGCTACCAACAACACTTGTGAGCGATGATCTTGCAGTAGTAATAACAGAAGGCGTCTCAGAGCCGAACAAAGATAATCTGGTGGTGAGAGCTTGTGGTGTTGAAAAGGTACTGACCAAACTAAATGTTTGTTTGGTAGTGGGAGTGGAAGCTGAAGTGGAGGTTGTAACAACCTGTGACGAGGATAGGCTCACTGAAGAAAATATTGATGCAACAGAGGCATCAGCCACGCTTCTTGCTTGAGATTGGCTCACGGTAGCCGGTGAACCAGCTGGGGATTGTATTACTGAAGAATAGCCACTAACCAAAATACTAGAGGAGGGTAAACTAGACGAAGAAGTTTGCACTGTAGAGGAAGTTGATGCAAAGTGACTAGCAAAAAGAGCTCCTGATCCAAGGGAAGAACTCCTGACTGTACGTAATGAAGACGAATCCCTCAGGGACGTCATTACCACTTTGGGTGATGCGCCAACCATGACAGCTGATGAATATGGATTGAAAGGTGAGAAGGAGGACTTAATCATGCTAAGTGAGGAGAACCTAGTGCTGGAAAAAGCAACTGAAGTACTTGATAAAGGTAAGCTGTTACGAGGACCTTCATTTGCTGATGTGATGTTAGTGACTGTACTTGTCAAAGATGACCTTGCAGACGATCCTCCGGTAGTGAAGGAGTAAGAGGTATCATACATCTTGACACTTGATTGAGATGCTTGAGATGGAATGGCTGGTGGAGTGTTCACTAGAGATGAACTGGCAGAAAAAGCTTCCACAGTCGATAGAGATGGCGGGTTAGCTACCAAAGAGTTACCAACCATTGCACTTGTTCCAAGTACTCCAAATGCCCTTCTAACCCTTGCGTGGTGCTCTTTCTGAAGAACATCCATAAAGAGACTCTGAACACTTTTAAAAGAAATGATGGTAACATTCAAATCAGCAAACTCAAACTCTGGGAAAGTAGATGTGATCCTTGCCTGAAAAAAAAAGAGGTAACATACTTTGTAGTTTGTATAATTTCTGCAACCGGCCTCAAATACATGTATGTTTATGATCAATCTGTTCAACTCTATTAAACACCTTACCTAACTGGAAGATTTTAGTCCCATGAATGAGCTAGTGAAAAGCAAGGATCTTTTCTTCATTTTATGCCACAAACTGCTTTGCATTCCCATATTGACGTGAAATGAATAGAGTAATGAAAGTGTATGCTTTTTACTCACTCTGATTACCGGTAGTTACACTTTCAGTTCTGTACAATATCACACAAAATCAAAAATGTAACCAAAAATTGTATGATTTTGCTCTGGAGGCTTTTATAACACTTATTGAGCAAAAGTGGGTGGGGTGCTTAAATGCAAGTGATGTCAAGTCAAGTCAATTATTATTTAACTCGCACAGAATATTCATATAAAAAATGATTAAGATAATTACAGGTCAGTTACATACAGTCATTATGATGGCAATATAATTATACTGTAGTAATAAAAACATAGGGAAAAAAGAGAATTAAAACTACTTACAATACTATTACTTTAGATTACAGAGGAATGACAAAAAAGGAGAAATTAGTTTGATCATTGAACTAATCAAGTAGGTGACCCAGACGCAAAATATGAGCAAAAGGAATACAGAAGCAATTAACCTTTTTTACATAAAAAGTATTTACTTCACATACATGTACTAACCAGTAAAAGTTAAAGATATTGTGATTTGAAAACTGCCAAGGGTTAAAGGGACTGTGTCACGGCAGGGAGGGCGAAGCGGTGAGACCACTCGCCTTCAACCAACGTGGCCCCGGATAGATTCCTGGATTCGACGCCACATGTGGGTTGAGTTTGCTCCGAGAGGTTTTTCCTAGAGTACTCCAGTTTTCCCCTCTCCTCAAAAACCAACATTTGATTTGATTTGTACTGATTTCAGTGGATTGTAGTATCCCCAATTGGAAGAGAACTCGTGCTTGGCTAAATAACCTTGAGATTTAATAAAGTGATGATGATGATGAAATAAAGAGATGATGATGATGATGATGATGATGATGATGATGAAGCAAAGTTCACTTTGTGTGTTTTACCATTTACACACCCCTTCTTGCTATCCAACTTAAAGATAACTCAGAATTTAATTTCAACCAGCACAAACCAAAGCTTCGTGACAAAACATTTTGAACGTACATATTAATTAAGAGATCAACTTTGAAAAACTGCTACGTTGAACAGTTTTCAAAAACACCAATCACATTCCATTTTAGTCTTCTTCAATGCCAGCTGTCTTGTTCAAACCTTCCTTCAAAGTTCTAAGTAGTTGTTTTTATGTTTTACTTGGTTTGATTGCCAGTTTCCAGTTGCGGAATTGGGATAAATTTCGTGACACAGCGACTTTAATAACACTATTGTAAACATTGATCATTAGCCTGCATAGCAGACAGTTTGGTGAATTTTAGAAGCTTCTTTCCACCAGGGTTGACTTTCGAGTGATCTCTTGAACGTAAATGGCCACGCCAAAAGAAGGCGAAGGGGGTGGGGGCAAGAAGAAGGAGCGACGAACCGCCTGCAATCAACCCCACAACATTTTCGAAACTTCCCATTTCCAGTTATGTGTGACGAGAACGAGTTTGATCTCCACTACCAACCAATCAACAAGATAAACATGAATTTCAACTTACCATTAACGTTTCCCTGCCGCCCATGTTTCTAATGTGTGCGATTCGTTGATATATAGCCGACAATTTTTTGTTATTTCAGCACATTGAGAAATGCCTTTAATTAATGTCCAGCGCATCTTCCCGATGCTGATGTCAAAACTAGTTGGAGCTTTCCAATGGATCCATCTGGCAGCCGCCAATGAGGTTGCCGTGAGCCCTGATCCTTCAGCTTCTTTAATCTGGTCACCAATGATACTTCTCAAAGGTGTGATTATACTAATGCAGAACACATTTTGCCGGTTAGAAAAAGTTGAAATGTGAAGCTTTTGCCAATCCCTTGGGAAGGACCGCCAAAATATCACCTCCATTTACTAGAGGTTTTACGTCTTTCTGTTCTTATTTAAGAACAAAAGAAAATCCAAGCTACTGCAAGGAAGTTTCCAATTTTTTTCAAAATAGATTGTCGGCTCTTTCCGCTCTGTTTTGCCTTTACACGTTCATGAAAGTGATCAGTAAATTGTGACTGACAGGCGGATTTTTTCTGACACTTTATCTGAGCCAAACTTATCAGCATTCCGTGGTTGAATGGAGGTTTAGAAAATGTTGAGGGGTTGGGTTGACTGCAAGCGGTTGTTCACTACTCCTTCTCGTCCCCTCCCCACTCGCGTTCTCGTTCTCGTTTTCCGTCTAGGTTTTTGCGTGGTCAGTTTCAAAACGATCACCCGTAAGTCAACCCCAGGGGAAAGAAGGGTCTTAAATTCGCCAAACTGCCTGCTAACGCAGGCTAATTAACAATTAGACCCGTAGCCCGCAAGGGTTACGGGTCAATAGCCAATGAGGCGGGTCTAACTGTTTTAGTATCACCCAACTAGTCGGACAGAAAAGGCAATAATAAACTTTAAAGTTAACAAATGGAAATGAGTTGCGCATTCTTATGCAAATCAAACTCATTTCCCTTACAATAGTTGAGCACCAGGACTCACTTCGAAAGCGAGACAAACAGCAACTCGGAAATGGCCCATTGATGTTTAAGTTCGATTTTGATCGATTTCAATCGACAAGTATTGAAGCATCAAAAACGACATTTTGTGGGGGACGATGTTCTTTTTTGCGGCATAGGATATGCCCAGTTTTTTTATTTTTTTAAACCGAATTCATTTTGACTGATGAGTGTTCTGTATTAGCTTGTATTAAAATGAACGAAACACTTTATATCGTTTTCATTACGGTGAATGTTTGATTCTACGTACAGTAACAAACAACTTGGTTGTCTGGCACTTTGTTTACTTAACTTTATTTCGATATGGATTTACTTTGACGCTTTTTCACTTCCAGTAATTAATGATTGACTTGTTACGCCCTGATTTATGCAGCTGTCCAACCACTGAGCCACACTGCGTCGTTAAAATCAAGAACTGTACGTACTGATTTTCAAAAAGGGAAACTCACAAAAAAGAAGAAACTTTACAGTAAACGAAAAAGTAACATTGGCCGTGACAAAGAACATAAGGCTTCATCTTTTGGACATATATACTCGTAGAAATCCGACCCAGGATACTAAAGTAGGATCCTAGTAAGACATATGTACTGATAGGATCTTGCTCAAGATCGTACAGTGTATATACCGTTGTGACCCCTGTTAGAATCCTATAAGATAAAAGATCGTGTACGATTCTTTGTAGGATTTCGACCAGGGTAGTTAATGATAGCAAAGCAATACATACTGTTCTGATGGTTCCTGGTACTGCTTTATTCTTGGCTATCCAAATAGCAACTTTTGTTGATGGCAACAGACCTGCAAGACATTATTTTGTAAATTAAGGATGGTGCCTACTAATTCAAAGGTATTTTTGCCCCGGTTTATGATTATGCAGCAAATGTTGATCTTGACAAGTTTCATTGAAATCCAAAAAGAAAAATGGGGGTAACCACGCATTTTGCCAAGATAATTCATGAATAATATTTGCAAAAAGCTTTAAAATACAAAACAATGTATGGCGTTCTTTCTCAAAGTCTGCGAATCCACCTCGACTTGAGAATAGCAGAAAGAGAGGATACATGCGGCTAATGAAAGAACTGTAAGACGCTTCGGGTTTCGGACATTTAGATCTAACGAGTCAAAATTTACGGGACCAGGCGGCGCGGCTGGAAAAGTCTATGGGAGATGCAAGAATCGTGATGGCTGAGAGTGTAAAGTTGAGAGTTGAGGAAGAGCATGCGCAGGAATAATGTTTGCAACTTGGACTCGAATAACTTGGTAGTGAACCATTAAGATGCAGATTTTCATACGATAGGTGACGACACTAGCTTCGCGGGACCAGTAATTGTACTTAGACAAGAAACACGCGAATTGCTAGACTCATCAAATGCAATTCTCGCTCGTGTGAACACCCAGCAAGGCGAGTTTGGCGATCGGGATTTTGATACGCGTATAGAGGAAAGACCTACTAAGAGTGACTTGAACAATATCAACAAGACAATAGCGGAGCTAATGAAGCAACACCAAGTATCCCAACTAAAGCTCCAATACCCTGATCCAGCCTGCGTCACAGAAGAAGGAGAGGTTATACCCGGAGAGAAGCTTAAAAGTCACCTGAGGAAAGAGCGAGAATTAAGACTGAAAGGGGACGAAGGGGCCCAAAAATGGCAAGGGAAGTTGGTAACAGCAAGAGAAGTTAACGAGGAGCTAAACATTTAGTGATGCTTTTGGTGGCTAAGCGAGTGACAAACGTGCCCAACACATACGGTGGAGGGTATGTTCGAATTATACGAACAGCTTCTACCCACTCGATTGTACACCATCCACCAAACACGCGGGACTCCGAGCAGCGACCCAACGAGTAGGTTATGCGGTACAGTGCCAGAGAGCATGCCTCACATCTTACCGCTTGCCCTGCGCTTGCACAAACAAAGTACGTGGCAAGACATGATGCAGTCTTAAAGGTCCTATTCTTCGAGATCCTATTTGATCTAAGCCTGATAAACACTGTGCCTCCTTGGTATTCACCCATCAAACCGCAGCCTGTCTATGAAACAGAGGAGGTAAAGGCGTACTGGGATGGTCCGGTCTACGGCATGGAGAGTTTCAAGAACTGAAGGCGAATAGAGTAGACGCCAGGATTGTCAAAAACTAACACAAGCAAGTAATAGCACTGGAGATGAGCTGCCCCTGGGTGAGCAACCGTGATACGAAGACGCCAGAGAAAACCATGAACTACGCGCAGAGGCACCCAGGATATGATATCGCCCAGTACAATAATTTATCATCATAGACGTTTTGGGGGGATGGTCCAAGGACTTAGATGCTACTCTACAGAAGCTGGTGGGCAACAGAGCTAAAGATGTGCTCAGAAAGATGGAAAAGGCGTGCCTCTCAGGAACTCTAAATATTGCTCGCACGTTTAAAGTAGCAACGTAAGCACTCGAGAAGTCTCAGTCGCCAATAGGTCCTTTTTACTTGAGATAGACATTTGTTTTAAAGTTTTACTAGGTCCACGGGCTAAGCTGCTGGCAGCGCCTAGTGATGCTACTTAACTGTATATAGCATACAGACGTTTTAACTACTATAATAATAATGTGATGGCGATGGTCCGTGAGTTTGAAGAGAGAGCGGAGAAGTTAGGTCATAGCACGTTAGATAAAGAGGCAGCAAGGTACGCAGAGGAGATGGGCCTCAAGTTGCAACTAGAGTACGGTCTCAAATGCAACCTGCATAAAGCATGATAGTGGAAAGGTGATAACAGCAGAGAAACTTAAGGTAGAGCTGAGAATGTGTTTGGAGCAGAGGTCATTGGATGCAGTGTATGAATAGAACTGAAAGGGAAACTAATCTCCGCGAGAAGTGAAGACAAGTGCTTTAACTTCGATGGCTGTTTCTGTTAGCTGAGTGGTTGGAAACAATGCACAACACATACATGTACAGTGGCAGGGATGTTTGAGCTTTACGAACAGTTATTACCTACGAGCTTGTATCCTTACCAGACAATGCACGCGGATGCGACGTGTGAGGTGATGTGCAAGCTATGCAATAAGGCCCCTGAAAGCGTCACTCATGTACTGGCTGGTTGTACCGCCCTTGCACAGAACAATTAAGTACATGACCCAACATAACGAAGCCGTGCAGAAGATAATCTTTTTCGAGATTCTGCAAGACCTAGGCCTTGTAGACTCAGTGTCACCTTCGTATTCCCCACTGAAACCAAAGCCAGTGTCACGGCGAACAATGCGCAAGCATTCTGGGATGTGCCCCTATTTGCGGAGCACCAAAACGTTAGAGCCAACAGAGTGGATACTCGTATTATCAACCACAAGTCAAAGCAAGTCATCACGCTTGAGATGTGTTGCCCGTGGGTTGCAAACCATGAGAAAAGGAACGAGGAGAAAACCATGAAATACAGACCAACCCGTTGGGAATTAAAGCAGAAGCACCAAGGATATGAAGTGAAACAATATAATATCACAATAGATGTGTTGGTGGATGGTGCCGAGACTTAAAAAGTAATCTATTTAAGAGAATTTTAAAAACTTTATAAGTATCATTTTAAATTTAGATGTCTTTAAATAGTTTTATCATTTTTTTATTCTTTTCTACTTGATTGAAGTATTATAAATAGAGCTAATATTTTACATTATGTATACATGGCATCTGAAAGGAGGCGGCGATGCTTATCCACGTAATTCCCTAAAATCCGCATCCTCTGCATAATTACAAGATTTTCCGCATAAAATAGAAGAAATGCCTGATATTAGTGATAAAGCAGCTGCTTATCATCCTCGCAAACATAAAAGCCAAAGAGATTGACTACCAGTAAGATGAAACGCTTATTTTCCTGAACATTGAAGAAAACACGCCATTTCGTTCACAAGATGAAAGTTCATAAGCAGTTTCCACGCATTTTTCGGCAATGAGCCTGGACAAATGGGAATGGATCGTGGTCCAACCACATTACAATTTTGCTCCATATCCAAATTTTGCTCCAAATTGAAACAAAACTCATGCCGAGAATTTTTTTATCGCTTTATTTATTTTACTTAGCAAAAGTTTTCGCAAAATGCCAACTGCTCCCTTTTATTTCAAAGGTGAAAGTTGGTTGCAAATTGGCTAGGTTAGACACAAAAAATGACATTATGCTGGCATAATTTTGGGCATCATGGCAAAGTCATAGCATCAAGCATAATCCCGGCATAATGGCCACGTTTATAGCATAATGCCACAAAACTAATATTTTCTCTCTTTTCAGTGAAAGTGTCAGAAAAAATATCGAATTTGCCTGATGTCTGATTATTCAGCTCTTTCTAAGGATTGGTTACTGGTTTAGAGGTCTTGTTACAACATTACGCCAAGTCCATCAGGCTTGGCAGTCATCCTGACGATAATCACAACATGGCAAGTCCTGTTTAAACATTGGCAAGACCTTGCGGTTTAAGACTACACGCATATTGAATGTTCATTTATGCTTCAATACAACAAGAGATAAACATAGAACAAATTACTGACATACAATACTTTAACATTAACATGCTTTACACATTTTAGATATACTGCAATGTTTTTCGTCGCCTTTAAGAATAAAACAAACTAGACGCTCCATGAGCGTACACTGGGTTACCTGTGGTACGAAGGAACTGAGTTGGATGGTATTAAACTGCAGCGTTCCAGGCACTTTTTTTCAAGTCGGGGGTCATTAAGACCATTTAAGGGGTCACCCAGAAGTCGTACCAGCAGAGGCACTTTGGCTCACATGTTCATACAACGAAACAAATCCTTTTCTGCGGTTAAGAACCTGGCTACCGGCCTATTAATCATTTGTCAGAAAGAAGAAATTCCTGTCATCTTTAGAAAAAATAGTCACGCATTGCTTATGTGTGGTACTGAAGTAACACAGCGCTTTATTCCATATTATCAACTGAGCTGCGTTTTGTCTTCCAGGAGATTCAAGTTGTCTTTGCGTAATATGTAGGTCTAACAGAACACGATATTGTTTTGATATAATTGTATATTGTAGTCCCATGGTAGAAGTCTTAGATAAATAGCCCCCTGAGAAGACATACATGTGGTTACTAGGAAAGTACTGAACCCAGAAAGATTGAAGAAAATAAAAGGGAATCAAGAAACATTGGCTTCTGGGCTGACATGTTGATCATTTTCAAGTTCCCTCACAACTTCTTTTCACCACAAGTTTAAGCGTGTACTCTGAGCATCTGACAGCTTTGTAAAACAAAGGTTCACTGAAGTTAACTCTGTCTGGCGGGGTTAGTATGTGGATGAGCGAGCTAAAAAATATACCACTTCGTAACAGAAGAATACATGTAGGACCGAAAATTCTATTTTAATGCTAACAAATGTGAACCAAGCAAGATACAGATTTTGTTAGCTTGCTTTATGCAAAACAAATATTGATGCAAAAGTAAATAAATAAATAATTCAGCGGGCGCCATGATCAAGTTACCGCGGCGTGTTTACTCGTGAAACAGTGAAGCATCTGTGTCAAATGATGGCAAGATACAAGGTTTTTGTTTTTGTTAGTTTTTTTTTCTTTCAAGTGTTACAAAGTTTGACAAGAAATGTGTGAATTCAACACAAAGATCACAATTGCCCAACTCTTTACTCTCCAAGACGAGGCTATAAAGGTAATTTCATCATTTTGGGATTAGCAGCTACTTTATTATTCATCAGCGTCACAATTTTTGCCAATTTTGGGGCTAATTTTGTTGAAACTCCAGCACGCTTCCAACGCACCTATTTATTTTCGTGACTTATGTGCAGCTTACAGTGCACTACCACAAAAATCCTCCCCATATTACATAATTTTCAACACACATATGCAAATTTGTTAAGCTTGAAAATTACAGAACATGATAAATTTACAAAACGTGGAAATTTCACAGAAATCTTTTCAAGCAAAACATTTACTGAAACAAACAACATATTTGCTATAATGAGGTTAAACGAAGTTTAACCAAGTAAACAACTAGGAGCGACTGCGGCCTGTTGGTCAGTGGTTTTACTATACTTGCGCATGTGTGGGGTACCTCGTGCTTTGGGCTGTATCGCTTGTTTGTCGGTGTGGCGGGAAGTAGGAGCATTGTGTGTGGAGCGTTTAGTGGTTTTTGTTTCCTAATATACAGTCGTCATTCCATAGATGTGTTCAAAAAATGCTTTCCTGTTAGTCAGGATTCTTTTTGGGTCCAGTTACGGGTTTGTTTTGGGGGAAACGCAACTTCGGGCGAGCTTGCGATCGAGTTGGGATAGCCGCCATGTTGGATTCTTGTAGCTTTATTTTTGGCAACATCAGTTCACGCAGCTTCAGTAGGCGTTTTCTACCATCGAGATCTTATGCAGGGCCCCGCTTCTTATTGCATAAAGCCATTCACGACCACGCGGAATTTGCTTGGGCGCTACGGTCGTACATCACGGCGTGACCTTTGCCCATCTCCGCCGGATCCCCGTACAAGAATCACCTG
>OX421450.1:47271072-47291072 GCA_949126865.1 Montipora capitata
AGCAACAACGTTGATAGCTAAGCTTTAAACTACGTACTTGTCATGTTCTGCTAAACCATTCACTGAAAGAAAATTACATTAATCCTTGAAATGTTGAAGAGTTTTAACGTACGCTTGAGAAATTTCACAAGTTAATTATACGCACGTGTCGGGACAAAAGCAATTTTTCACACCCGCTTAGCTCGCACGACATTAATAAGCTTTTTCGAAACAGGAAAATTTATAGAGAAACAACTGTGTTTATTACCAGTTCTTTCCTTGTGACAGTGTGTTGTATAAACTTGAAGAACCATTGCGACCAACACGTTGAAGAATGACGAAGTCGACATTTGTGATGTAGTGCTGCAAAGCTGAAAATAGCTTTGGGATATCAGTGGAGGAACTGAATATACTAGTCACAAGTACCAGACTATTTGAAGAATCATGACCTGAAAATAAATGGTTTGAGTCAAACAAACGCACAAAATGGCAGAAACTGCTTAATTTCTTGCCACATCTCGCCATATACGATCAAAATCTCATAATATTTGTCCCGAAAGTGAATGAAGCATGCAAGATTTCAAATTCCACGAGGAAAGAGGGGCTACAAAAACACAATATTTTCCACAGTGATCACGATTTTCTCACCTTTGCTATCAAGCACACAGATTCCCAGAAGCAAAACAGAATACAAAGAGACAATCATCTTAATAATGTCCACAAGAATAGCGTTCGCTGTAGATTGTCTGGATATTGTCTGAAACAGCGCAGCAAAACTGCACAGCAGTTGTTTGGCAGCGCTGCGCTGATTGGTCGTTAAAGTTTTTTTCTTTGCTTACAACTCACAGCCTCACAAATGTTCACCAACAGCGAAGAGGCTTCGCGAAAGTTAAAATTCCATGCATAGTTCTGCCTTTATATCAGTCGGACAAACTCACGGAAATAATTAAAAGTAAATACAGCAACCAATCTTGTTTGCAGCAACAGGTTTGCCGACCGTTATTGAAAAGACAAAGCGACAAATTGAACTCTTTAATTTTATATCAATTTCCGAGAAAACACAAGGATTTTTCCTAGAATTCAAAACAATACTTCGTGATTCAATAAGGGCAAACATGATTGCTGCGGCATGACCATTCCAGGGGTGGGAGATAGGGAGTGAGGGGTGGGGCTAGGGGCTGACGGTTACCATCACCTACACAAAAATGCTTACCTATCTTAGGCCTAAACATTATCTAACGCATAGTGTTTAGGCCTAAGGTTAGCATGTTTGTAAAGGTTTGGGTTGTTTCAGCTATCATACCCCTCACCCCGGGCCCCCGGCCCCCTACCCCCCAACTCCGGAAAAGTTGATGTTGTGCTCCGATAATTCTGGGTGCTTTCCATTATGCCAAAATTTCTGGAAATTTCGGGTTGAAGTCAAATGAAAAGGTCCGTTTCGGTTCGGTCCGACCGGAATATTTGGGACCACCTCTGGAGGTGGTCCTCTTTGACCGGTCGGTCCGGTCCGACCGAAACGTACCGTTTCATGCCATTGTGATGTCACCGAAATTTCGGTCGAAACGTAAATGGAACGCTTCGGTCCGGTTGGAAATTGACTTTTGTTGAAAAATGTCGTTCCATTTTTCCTTGGTTAGTTCCACTGGTCTCCGACCTGATGGACCGGCATAATGGAAAGCACCCTCTAAGGGGTTATACGGGGCATGTACAAAACACAGGTCACAGGCAAGAACCCATGACCATGGGTTCCTGTCACAGGTCCCTTGTTTTACCAGTAAATACAAACACAAACCTAACCGCTTACCAATACTAATATTAGTCCTAAAAACGTTTGTTTAGGCCTAGGCCTAAGGTTAGCTTTAACGAATGTTTAGGATTCTTTGAGTTTCTGTATTGGTAACACAATGATCGGTGCCTTGTGACCTGTGTTTTGTACCTGCCGGGTTCTATGCAGTGTCTATGTGAGTTTCGCAGCTGTTTTTCTAACCTGCGATCAGGCGTACTTTTCCTTAAGCCTGCCGCACACAGTGAGGAAAGAGCTGAGAAAACTGCCTCGCGAGGCGGTTTGCTCAGCCGTTTCCTCACGTGTGCAGGGAAATTTTGGTGAGAAATTCGCCTCGCGAGGCCATGAGGATAAAATCAAACATGTTTGATATTTTTGGCCTCGCGAGGCAAATTCCTCACTGTGTGCAGCCATCGTTGCAGCGGCAGGTACAAAACGCAGGTCACAGGTCACAGGTCACAGGACACAGGGCACAGATCACACGTCACAGGCTAGATAATGACCTCCTAACAGGTCATTATTTAACCTATACAGAAAGTATCCTAAACATTCATAAAAGCTAACCTTAGGCCTAATTACGCCTAAAGGCCTAAAGAAAAGTATCCTAAACATTCATAAAAGCTAATTTTAGGCCTAAGGTTAGCTTTTATGAATGTTTAGGATACTTTCTGTATAGGTAAAACAATGACCTGTGACCTGTGACCTGCGTTTTGTACCTTCATTGCAGCCATCGTGAGAATCGAGCTGAGCTCGGGCAATCAAGCATCCAATAAAATACATGGCATTCTCACGTGACTTCAGTGGTTTAAGCCTAGTTTTCATATGTCGGGAAAATCCCAGACGATCGGGGATTTCGCAGTTTCCCGACGTCCCAGATTTTGCCGACTAATGAAACCATAAATCGTAGACATCCCCGATAACCTGCGATGGTCGGGGACGAATCGGGAAAATAGGAAGCGTTTCTATTTTCCCGACGTGTCGCAGACTTTTGCGATCCAGCAGAATGGACGGGTAACGTATCTTTTTTGCATTATGAACGAAAATTAATACACAAACAGAGA
Organism: Montipora capitata; assembly: GCA_949126865.1. NCBI lineage: Eukaryota > Metazoa > Cnidaria > Anthozoa > Scleractinia > Acroporidae > Montipora > Montipora capitata. Next base: position 47,273,896 of record OX421450.1, read on the forward strand.
CAGGGAGCGTTTGCCATTTGTCAACAAAAACCGAAAATTCCAGTTCGAAATTCAAATGGTACAGTTCATTCCACCGGAAAATTTCCGAAAAAGATGGAAATCCTCAGACGTATTCCTCTTTTCCAAATGACCGGAAAAATCCTGTACCGGCTCGACCCGGTTCACTTCGTCCCCTTTTCCCGCCATTCGACGATGCAGTTGATTTGTCACTATTGTTTTCTTCTGGCCGCTAGAGAATCGAACCTGGCGAAACGAAACACCGGAAAATCCTGTGTCATTACAAGCATTCCATTCCAACCGGATTTTCCTTGCAAATGGTGAACACCCTCTGGGTTTTCTTGAGGGGGTAGCTCCACGCCCTATCATACCGTTGGCTCTGGGATAATTGCGCATCTTTGCTGCAAAAAGAGATACTTAAATACCCATCACATAACCAATATGATGCTTTCAGGACAATCCACTGACCATCGTGCTCGTTTTAAACAAAACAACCTTCGATGAACCCTTCGCTGGTTTTCGGTGGAGTCTATGCCGCAATGTGCCTCCAAAATGATTTGATTTCAGGGACAATGTTATGTTCCTTTGAAGCCATCACTTATTAACAGATATCGAGAAGAAATTTGTCTTAGATGCGCTTTTAAGATGATGGAATTAAACCTGACGCGTGTGGACTTTATGCAGGTGTGTTCTTTATTTAAGTAACCTCTGTCTCTGATCTACGGCAGCAAAAGATTTTACTGCTTGTAAAAATTATCACGTTGATTTGTAATTAATGCTTTATCTAGGTTGGGGTTACCTCTCCGAAAACGATGAAACTGTTGCCAAGTGGAGGAAAACGAAATGCTCAAAAGGTAGACTTGAGAACTCGAAGGTGCATCGTCCCACCAAAACATGCCATGTTTACGTTTTAGCCCGATCTCAAAAAAGAATCAAGTGGTTAATAAACGAAAACACACTCTAAATTATTCAAAATGTGGATAGAAGATAACAATAGCTACTGAGTTGCCAAGACAACTAAAGTAACATTATTATTGGCCGACACTGCTTATGACCCTTAATTAATTTCTTGGAGTCTTTCATTTGGGACTGAATTGCCAAGGGTGCTGCTGAAAGCATAGATATCGCGCCCCTGGCAACTGCTCTATATCAGTGGGCTTTGGTGTTATTTTTTAAGGTAGAGAGCTCTTTGGAGACTTTTACATCATTTATTTAGCAAACATTCCAATAGAGGAGTGTTCGCTAATGAAGAAGAAGAAGTAGAAGGTCCCAACATTGTTCCCTGAGATGTAGCCCCCTCCTTGGATACCCCTTATAGGTCCACCCCCTCCACAATACTTCTTACAGGCATTTCATACTTGTCAAGACCTTTCTTTTTACTGACAAACTTGAAGCCCTTACATGTACCTCTACTCTCTTATCCACTGGACCACACAAGCAACTCATGCAAATTCCCCATAATAATTTATAATTAAATATTTTATTATTCATCCCAGGCCACTCTCGGTCCAAACTTTGATTTCTTCACATTTGGACATCAGAGCCACATGTGGTAAATCTATAGCAGTGATAAAGTGGCGGTCAGTCATGCCATCCAATGCAATAGTTTAAATGAAATCAATAATTTCTATACAGAAATAAAGGAATTGAAACTTTTCAATTGGTCTTTAGACCAACCAATGGTAGCTCCAACATTCCTCTCTTTGATAGAGATCGACGGAATGGTAGAAGGTCATCATGAGCAACTTTCATATAAATCCACAATGCATTTTGTTTTTCCCATACAAAATTTTGCATAAACTGTTGTTTTCAAATGCACTTGGGAATAGTTGACAATAGTTTATGCAAAATTTTGTGGGGAAAACAAAATGCATTGTAGGTTACATGAACGTTGCTAATTATTCACTAAGTACCCCAACAGTACTTGCTTTTAGGAAAAATCACTGATATTGCAAAACCATTCTGCTCGAGTAGTGACCAAAATATTGCAAGTTTGGAAAATCCAATCACTTATATTATTTCTCCTACAAGATTCTGAGATCTGTTCAGTGCTGCTAAATTATGTTATTAACTATTAAGGAATCATTAAGAATATCACTGTTTTTTTTTTATGACAAAAAGTAGTCCTACTATATTGTGAAGGACAGAAAAAGGTTTTGCTCTGGAAGGTCTAATTCTCAAAACATCAGTTTTCAAATTCTTTACAGTGGTCAATTTGAATACCATATCAACTCACTTGATAAACCCTTTTTTGTATTTCATTTTCTTCATTTTCTCACACAGCATCACTGTAACAATTAACTTCTTTACAATCTGACGCCTTTATCCAACAAGTTAAAGAATGCTTACTTCCAATAACCATGAACCAATAGGCTTAAGGCAATGACCAAGATGTTACCATTGTTTTAGACTAAACACATCAAATATGTGATTACTCCAATCACTACAATAGTCGTGCCAATCCCTTACCTAGCTGAAACGCAGTGTCTGACACTTGCAGACTAATACTAACTCACATTAAGAAAGCTAACAACCCTAACCCTAACCCAAAATTTGTCACGCTAATGGAGGATGGATGCAAATGGTAGTAAATGTAATTTACAAAATGTAACAGACCTAACAACATGAGTCCCATTTTTATATCACAGAATGATTTATTACTCCCAGGTTGCCATAGCAGATCAAGATGGAGTGCTTACCTGTTTTGGAGTGAAAAAGAACACTTCGCAGGTCAGGTCAAGAGCTCTGCCTAATTCATTAATATTTTAATAGTCAATAATAAAATGTAAAATCTGAGTTTTGTGACTAATTACATGTAATTAAAATCTCATTCTATTATAGACTCTTTTCTTAATTAAATACTGTACTATCACATTTAATTCCTAAGGCTGCACGGTTTTAAGCTCACAGGTGATTTTATGATTTATACCTATAGGTCATGTTCAAGACACTTCCTGGATCACCAATCTCCAAGCTTCAGCTTGGAGGGTTAGATGGTCCCTCTATGGAAAAAATATTTATCGCATCTGGTGCTGAAGTACGAGGCTACACTAAAAAAGGCAAACAGTTTCTTGGATTTGATACTAATTTGACTGAGAGTATTCAGTCTATGTAAGTGTATGCTGATAAAAGCAGTAAGTGTAATGAATTGCATTATTTATGATGAACACTGAACCAGATATAGATTGGAGACCTTAAAATATTCACTCATGGTTTGATCAATGTTAGAAAGAAAATACATGTGTACAATTCATTTTGTCAACAGGTATGTTAATGGTGCAGATCTTTTCCTTTGTGGAAGCTATATCTATAATCATTACCGTGATTGCAAAGATGAAAACTACTTTTTATCTGCTGACAGGATCACCGATGTGCTTTGCTTGCCAAACAAAAAGTAAGGATATTTACTTGACTCTACAATGCATTCAGTAAAGGTGAAAATTTAGCTCCATTATTATAAAACAGTACTGTGCAAAAGTAATGCAAGTGATTTCTGACTAAATTCCTGGCTTTTCGCAGCTTTTCAAGGAAAGTTCGTTTGAAATGATATTTCGCTGATTTTTTGCCGCAATTTCATGAAGCCTATTGTTTCAATCGGTGTGATTTTTCAAACGATAATTCACTCTCCCAGAAAATGCGCTGCAAATTTTCGAGCGATAGTTCGCTCTTCCCGAAAATTCGTTGCGAATTTGTAAGTACATGTAAACATTCGCTCTGTTTACCCCATGGTACTTCATTAGAAAAGTTCGAGTGACTACATGAATATACTTTCTGTAGAGGCAGCATTACAGCTGCAGAGTTTTGCTTCATAAACTGGATCAGCTGTTTTACCAAACTCTCCTGTTTATTACTGTAGCTAAAGATTAAGAATATAATACAGTCTTGTACTCTGTTGGATGTTATGTTTGCAAGCAAACATTTTTTTGTGGCATCATTCATGGTTCTTTTTTAACCTCATTATTCTAGAAATGCAGATGTATTAATTCCAGTTCTTGCTTGTCAAGATCGGGTGCTTCGAGTTTTACAGGTAGTTATAGGGTAAACCTTTGTGGTGGGAGTTAAGGTTTCCTCAGATGAATCTTTCAGCTGATTGTTGTTTTGTATGCTCTTGTGAAACAATATTCATAAGAATTTCATTAAATTTTATTTTATTAAAAGTACAGGCCTTGGTTGCTTGAAGCATGGTTTAAGCACTAACCAGCATTAAATACCATGGAAACCTATAGGTTTTGATACTTCTTTTAAAACCAACGGTTAGCACTAACTGGGCTTCAAGCCACCCGGCCCCAGTACATTTTATAGTAACCATGCAGATGTTAGATCTTATTTTGAATCAAGTAAATCAAAATCAAGTCAACCGCTTCATGACTCTGGTCAGCTTAGTATAATTATTGTTGCAAAAGGCCCAAAAAGTAGCTGGGATTCAACCATTGCTGCTTGCAAATCCTGTGAGCAGTCAGCCGCCTTTGGTCTTTTTCTTTACTGAGGAGGAGAAAAGGAGGCTCTGCCCGAATCGCGTCAACTCTGGACTAGTCAATCTTGTTTTCTCTTGTCAAACCAGTTTTTCCAGTGCGAACATCAATTTAGTGACAAAACCGATGGTTATAATTGAGCCCGCTGTACGTACCATAAAAACCAAGATGGCGGCGAGATCTGGCATATTAGGGTTTGGTTTGAGACTGCATCCTGGCAACATGCAGTGCATACTCAATAAAGATCTTACTTGATTCATGCAGAGTCTTTCTTGAGAACGCCAAAATTGAGCAAGCAAAAGAAAGGCTCTACTAGCAGGGTGCTTGCAAATCAACAAAGTTCTATACAATGGTCATGCAGTGTGACTTTAACTCCTTTAATTATTTGTAGCATTTAAATGCTAATTAAGGAGTTATGTACAGACTACATTTAAAACCAACTAATAGCTGAGCTAGAAAAACTTGCTGGAGGTACAGTACAAACAAACCAAAACCACAACAAAGAAACTTGATTAATTAAGCCTGCCTAATATATAATACAGTATTGTACCATAATACCACATAAAGCAATTTTAATTTCTTGCATGTAGCCTATTTTTGGTTAAAGGCAAAAGCAAAATGGGTTAAGGTTGTTCACTCGCTCTCCTGAAGTGTGTTCCACACAATCACTGTGAAATATCATGCAAATTTTTAAGCTTGTGTTAAAGAGACTTTGAAGACAATTTTACAATAATTATTGTAGTAATAAAATTTAGGTTTGGGCTTTCTTTGGTTAGGGTTGACCCTTTCACCACTGAGGGCATCCACATTGACAAGTAAAATTGTCTGGCGTTAGACAGAGTAAAATTTATAAGTGTCAGTTGCCATTTATGGCAGTGAAAGGGTTAATCCTTTCACTGCCATAAATGCCAATTGGCATTTATAGATTTTACTCTTTAATAATAAGCTTATCCCTTGAATTCCAATCTTTAAAAATTAATTTTAATAACTTGCATCAAGATGGTGTGTTTTGCTTATTGTCATTGCTTTTATTTTGTTGTAAACTTTGTTAGGAATCAGATTTGCTGTATGAAGTGGAAGTTGCAGGACCTCCACTTGTTCTTGCTTTGCAGAATGGCACAGGAGGTTAGCTACCAGTAGTTGACAGTGAGAAGTGGTGAAATCCTTGAACATATATTAATACTGCCACAAACTATTATAAAGCACTCTTCATTTGTATTGTATATAGTGTACGTGTGTGGCATGGGTGAGGCCTAAAGTGCTAATTCTTAATCTCAATGTACAATCATATACTTGACTGTATTACGTTTCTCCTGGAATTCCAGGTCCCTCTGGTGAAGAGGTGTTATATGGGACATCTGATGGAAAAATAGGCTTGATTCAGTTAGGAAGGTTGGTTTAATTACAGCGGGGTCAGCAAACATTTACCAGGGTTTACAATGTATCTGTATTAATTTTGAGTTGGATGCATACAAAAGAAACAACTTGTTGTTGTTTTCCCAGGCATTCCCCAAATCACAAGTGGGAAATCCCCAATGACAAGCGAAATGGAGGTATGGTTGTTAATTTAGAGTATTAATTTAATAATTAAACCTACCTAAAAAGGAGGGTGAACCTAGTAGGGGACTACGTGTCCTATCAATGTTCTCTTGCCTGTACATTGTATGAATCTATAAATAAATAAATAAATAAAAATTGTGAAATTGTATTTATTCGGGTGAAAATCACTTATTTTGGCTTATTTCACACCCAGACTTACATATTTTTCTAATTTATTGTTCGGAAAATATTAAAGTTTGGTCCGTTAAACTGAATTATTGATTTTCTCATGATCCCTTGTGGGCATGGTCTTCCCTACAGATAGTCAATTTTGAGGTAAATAAAAAGTAAAACAGAAAGCTTACACTACATGGAGGCTTACATCTCCTCATTTAGTTCTATTGACACCCTAGACACTGGCTTTCTGCTCCAATTTATAATTTGAGATTAGTCTCAACAGATGTCTCCATCAATTTCCTGAAAATTGCCCCTGAAAAGACCATGTGGAGTTTCCAATAATATCCGTAGAAGGAAAGGTTACCAAGCCGTGTGGTGCTTACAGAAAACATGGCTTCTTTGCGAAATAGATTATGATGTTGCAAACGCTTTTACTGGCACTCAAGACTTGGTTCAGCACCTGTACCACTCCAGTGTCTTTAAAAACTACTGTACCCCCTTCATTGGTTCAGTATGGCCCAGCATGTCAAAAAAATGTAGTGACTCAGTGAAGGGCTAATATTTTCGTGATCCTGAAAGCTACAATGACGAAACTGTGGGAACAGCAAGGGGAACTTGTGAGAATAATTTCAGAAAATGCTTGGCTGGAACCCAATACATGTATATGCATTGGTTGGATCAGGAGCAACATCGAAAGAAGTGGTCTCGAAAAATATTATGACATAATTGCGTAACAGAAAAAGCGTAGCAACTGTTTTTAGGAGTGACTTCTTCATTTGTAGGGGATCCCTCAGACTGATATTTCTGTATGTTAAAGCGTGAGATATGAGCATTTAGTTGAGATGGTTTTGAATCCACGGGTATTATTTGAAGACTTATTTCAAACAATAATCTCGTGAGTGCCTGAGTATTCCAAAACACATCATTACAGTATGGAAACTCCTAAATTTTTAATGTGTTTTAATCTTAATGAACTGTTGAAATTTGGCTCAAATGTATGTGTTTACTGTGTGTTATTTTCTATCTTATGAAAGACTTTCAATTTGAAAATTGTGTTAAGCGTTACACTCAAAATTTTCCTTTTTTTCTATCCTTTCCCTTGTTTTCTCAAGAAAAGAAAGTCATTTTACCCTTCTTACACACTATAATTATGCTAATCATTAAGGACAAACTTAGCATTCAGCAAAAAGATAGCTTTATTGAAGATGTACGTTATTAAAACTGAATAAACCTGGACATGTTTCTGAGTCACCCCGAATTGGGTGTGGTGATTGTGCTACTCACTAGGATTTCTCATGTAATGTTTATTATTGACAACAGCAAAGAGTGACTGATTGTTTTCGATGCACAGTCTTTAATTAGGCTCTTATTGTACCTTCTCTGTTTTGTACAATTTTGTGTCTTCTTTCATCCAAAATTGAATGTTCCATCTTCGAACAATTGCCTCTATTTCCCTTGACACGACCAGACAAGAATCAAATCTTAGAAGAAACATCGGATTATTCGAAAACGAAAATCTAAAAGACAGTGCAAGATAAACTATATATTAAATTTTTTGTACGATATCCCTTTAATAGCTTGGATTTGTGTTAACCAAAAATGCGTAAAAAAGGAAAATCTTTGTGGGCAATTAAAATATAATTATTGGCCAAAAAGTAGCAAAGTGAGGCAAACATCTACAACCAACTGCCACAATTATTAGTCGTGTTTACCGTGTTAGTCATTTCGCCACAGCAGCCGCTAGTTTGAGAGAGCCAACTCAGACCATCTGAGAGTCAGGCAAGTTGTTAATTGTTTGCAAATAAATTAAAGAAATTAAGCGATGAAAGAGGCTTTCAACTGTTTTTCCAACGAGATGTGCCTGGTAGGTCTTGCCCACTGTACTTTATACACTTGCTAGGTTTGCTGGGCGTTACTGAACACAGGAATGGAACGCAATACCAGAATAAACCGGAATTTGCCGAATGAGGTGGAATAACAACGGAATGAAACAAAATGAACAGGAATGGTACCGGAATATACCGAAACGAACTGAAATGAGGCGGAATGACACCTAAATAAACCTGAATATATATAGCAGAATGAACCTGAAAATGCCAAAATTTGGTGTTTTAATAGTTAGCTTCGACCAATTTTCGGTTGTTTTCCCATTTCAATCAGCTTTTGTTGCGTCACGTGGTTCCCTAAGGGAATTGCACGTGTTTTTGCCTTTTTTAGGATTTGGAGCACTTTGGTCATGAGAAAAAATCACCTCAGGTATATCCATCGCTAAATGAATAATTATTTGTTGTGGAAGTAATATATTTTTTTGTGAACAAATACAGTAGCAAGAGAAACAGAATGTTATTCTAATTGTTTTTTCTACGGATCTTGGAGGCGGCTTTCACCGTGCGAGCTAAAAAACCCGTAAACACTTATATTTCATTCTGACAGGTCAATTGTGTATTGACCAATCCCATCAAGTTCAGCCAACCACAAACTAATTACCGTGGCTGCTTGCGGGCTTCCCACGACCCTCATGTGATGGAGATATACCAATCTCGCACCTTGGTCAGCGGGTGAGCGCCCGGAAAGACTCTGGGATAATGGACTTAAATTTAACAAAATCAACTGATGTCAGTTTTTCATGCGTCTGTCCTGTTATTGATCATGAATTGCGTCATAACATTGTCAAAGTAGCTGTGGATCCGCAGACTCCTTTGACAATGTTATGACGAAATTCATTGTCAATAACAGGACGGACGCATGAAAAACTGATATCAATTTGTTTTTTACAATAACAAAAAGGCAGGGGGTCAAAATTAAGTCAAAACACACTGTCAGGAAGAAAGCGAGACAAAAATGTGAGGAACTTCAATCTGACGCAAGCAATATCGCGTCATTATCACATAAATTATAAATTTATGTCTGCTTATTGACAATAAAAATTAGCCAATGAGCGCGCGAGAATTTTTGCAGTCATTGTAAAATGTTTTTTTGATTGGTCGCTTGCATAACAATGGCAGTCCGACAGGAAGTCGGTAAGTAATTAATTTTGGAAACCCCAGAATTCGGAGGGAGATTCAAAATCTAAATCTACAGTAGTTTCAGTGTTGTTTGTTTTTTTCTACCTCAGAAATATATACAGTAAATCACAAAAATAATCAAATGATGGGGTTTGAATTATATCTTCTGTTTCCGATTAAACTGCAGCATGCACAATAAGACCGGAAGCCATGTTTTCTGGGAAAGTGAAGTCCATAGAAGTCCATTATATCCCAGGGTCTTTCCAGGTGCTCACCCGCTGACCAAAAAGGACTCTGAGTATGGAGATATACAGAAATAGATTCGTGCAAACCGGAAAACTCTTTTTCTCTTCCCGATTGTTGGCAATAATGCCATTGAACCTGTACGAAGTGTTTCCTTGTTTGAAGATAGAAGAGTCAGAAGCACAGAAAAAAGATTGATCGCTGATAATGTACATAGTTTTACATGAAGAATGTTTTTTCTTTTTTTCCCGCTATTGAATAAAAAGTGCTGGTGGACAGCCGGCAGCACTTTTCCAAGGGTAAAGGGTAAAGGGTAACAGGTAAAGGGCTACTTAGTATTTATCTTTAAAAAAGTGACATTAGAATTACCACAAGTGATATTACCTTTTTGCTCTCATTTTGTCTTCGTCTTTCAAGTTCCTTGAAAGTTATAACAAAACTCACATGTAGTTCAATTATCCCCACTGGGAGATGACAACAAGTTACTTACATTTACTACGACTGGGTAAACTTCAACAACGCAAGATATGAAGTAAAGACAAAGCGGTTTTTGTCTGAGTGTCATATAAGTGCTGAAACATATGCATACGCCCGAGCCTCTTTTCTATTTCCACTCAGGTCGCTTTCTTCCCAGGTCTGCTGTTGTTAACCTTCTTAGGGATGTGGGTCGACATGCTGGCCTGCCCTACACGTCGCTTTAAGGGCACAGTTATCGCATCAGCGCTGCGTTTAAAGCGGCTGCAGTGTGCTTGCCGGACTGGTTAATTAAGGCTTGGCTCGTAGTGCTGGGGAGATAAGGAGGCTTGAGCTCTTTTTACCGCCAGCACTCTTTCCATCATAGCATGATGCTGGCCGGAGGTTTGGCTCATAGTGTCGTGGAGAGTTAGGCTTGTACATGTACAGGTATATCATTATTTGGCTTTTACCAACATACTACAAACTTGTCTGATCTGGCACAGTTCGCCATGTGTGTTGGGGAGATAAGTTGAGGCCTTTAGTCACGTTACTGGAAGTCTCCACATCGTGGAGCAGTGTTCCCTCCTTTTACGCCAACATTGTGTTTTGCATTTTGTTATTGTAGTGTGTCTTAAATATAAATACCCACAGAACTTGCGACATTAAAGTCAGGTTTTCCTTGTGGTTTTATTGTATCTAACAACATTGCAGTAGTTTCTGTTGACCATAGTCTTGAATACTATATTAGACTAAGTTTATATTATAATAGTATTACCAGTATTTGTTTACTATACATGTATCACCTAGTGTTCAAACGTTTTGAACAGATTTTTAAATTTGTAAGTCTTAAATAATGTTATAATTCTTAGTAATTTATGTGACTGTGTATGAACATGTTCCTACAGGTGTGTTAGCACTGGAGACTTATGACGTTACATCTGATGGTGTTCCTGATGTGCTTGTTGGCCGAGATGATGGTTTAATTGAGATTTTTGGTTTTGATGAGGCAGATGAGCCAGTACATCGATTCAAACAGGTCAGTTGACTCATGGGGTTACACTGAGAGTAATGGAATTGACTAAATGGGAATGCATGTTATCCTTTAGTTAACAGTTTGCCTCTTAGGGCCTTTTTACATGGAGATACGTGTACAGTGTAGGGTGCCCCGGCTGACCAAGTTATAATAATTAAAACCTAGTAGCTGCCTCTACACTGTACATAAAACTCACCTATTAAAGCGGGATGGCTAGTGCATGGGCTATCTTTTGAGCGTGCCCCTTGAAGCACAACAAACAAGATGGCAGACAAAAGAAATGTTTTGGCATGGTTTTGGCGAGAAGTTAATTTTTTAATCCCTTGTTCCACTAGCGGGCCACTTTTCAGTGTCTAGAGAAAATATTTTGCAAGTTTTATTTGTCATTTTGTTCAGTAGATGTCACTCGCTGGTAAGTGATAACAATGATGAATCAATGTTTTCATGGTCTTTTTCCTCTCAGTTATAGCCGCCTAGGATAACCTGGCACATAATTAAACCGCTTACATGGTAAATGATAGCACATCTAGAAGGTCTGCCTTGGGCAAGTAGACAGAGTGCCCCGGGAAGGTGGTTTAACCCTGACTAGCATGTAAACACTTCAATGCGTTTTCTAAAGAAACGTAAGAAAAGTTGGCTCTCCCAGGGTAGCGTTAGCTGGGTAACTGGGTTAATAGCTGGGGCTCTCCCTCCGTATAGACAAGCCCTTAGTAGAAGTATCACCTGGTCCTCAAATTAATTAGCATCAATTGGAAGGTGTTTAATTCACTTTTAAGTAGAGGGCAAAAAACTAGTCTAGATTGCCAGGTGAAAACTTTACATGGCATTCAATTATTATCTTCTAAAGACAATAACATTGCCCTCATTTAATTTTCATTTTTGGGATTTTTCTTCATCGAAGGGAATCTTCAAAATTAATAATATTATTCCAAATTTATGCCTGAAATCAATTTCATGGTACATTATTTTTTGTCCAACCAGAATCCCATTCATCTACATTGTACAAAAAAGTACACACTTAGGTAGAATATGGCTTTGTCAAATTAAAACTACCCTTTTTGCTTTTAGGCACTTAGTGAAAGTATAACATCCATTTGTGGTGGTTGCGTGAGTTCATCTGGCTATGATGAAGTAGTAGCCTCCACATATGCTGGCTGGGTGGTTGGTCTGACTTCGGAACCTCAGCAAAAGGAAGCAGGTCCCTCAACTGGGACCCAAGAGCTGATCAGTGATGAAGTTCAAGCGAAAATGGACAACCTAAGGTGAGAATGCAGTGTCTGGGAGGTTTATCTGTCAAAGGCAGTCCACAGCCCTGATACTACATACTAACTTAAATTCTTTTGGAAATTAAGCTTTGATTTAAAATATAAACGCAGTTGATTGTGGACTTGTGTTCTTGAGTTTTTTTCAAATAATGTATCATTAATTAATATTATAATATAGTAACATTAATAAAGTGTCTTTTAGTTTTAGAGCATACTGTATATTCCTCTTTGCAGGTTGGAGATAGAAACTCTTCAACAGAAAGTGTTGAAAGAAAGAGAAAAATATCAGTTTACTGCTCAGTCAGAAAGTGCTTTGTCAGCAATTCCACAATTTGCTATCAATGATAAATTTGCTCTGAACAGAGATGATGCAAGTTACACATTGAGTATTGAGGTGCAGATTCCGATAGACAATGTCCTTCTACAGGTACCTTTTTAGTACTTTCTTAATAGCAAGATTTATTTTAAAAATGGCAAAGGCCTGAGTGTTTCAGTTTCCTTCAGTTGATATTTTCTGGATTTATAGCAGAGCTCTGCATGCGCACGGAGCACCATGGCTAAAAAGATATGGTAACCCATAATTTATGTGCGAGAAAACTTGGTTTTGGTCATTGCACAACAACCATACAACCTACCACCCTCCATGTATGACAATGTGACTAGTATCACAAAGTCATGACCGTATCATGGGCTCAAGTTGAGAGCTCATCGAGGTCAGCTGTTTTTTTCTTTAAAATAAGTTGACCGCTGACCAGGTTCAAGGTTAACTTATTGTAAGAATAAGAGCATGGGAGCTCTGGAGCGCTTACCATTTGAATGGAATTTTCGGTAATTCTGGAGAGAATTCAAATGGAACGGTTCACCTCGGTGGAATGTTTTCGGAAAAAAGGTAATACCTTTCGAGGTATTCCCTTTTTCTCGCTTTGACCGGAATTCCCGGAAATTTCTGTACCATTTGTCGACAATTACAAGTGCAAGAGAAAAGAGACCGTTTCATTTGTTTTTCAACCGGAACAACCCGCTTTTCTGGCAAATGATACAGCACATTCCCATTTACTTTTTCTAAGTACAGACCGTGCAGTACCATTTGTCTAAACATTCTCACTGAAAATTTCATTCAAATGGTAAGCGCTCCTGCTTTAGGGCTTGCCTAAATTTAATCTATACATTACTTTTACACGTACACAGTATCATAAGCTGTCAAAATGGTGATGATGTTCATACATAATTGTTAACTTTGTTAACTACATATGAAAGACGTAATGCTATGTAGATTTGAAAATAACTTGTTGTGACTGAATTTCAGGAGTTTTTATTTATTATCACATATTGTACGTTTCATGTACCTGTAAGTTACAGTATTGTGCAAAAGTAACGCAAACGAATTTCGATGAAATTCCTGGCTTTTCGGAGCTTTTCGAAGAAATACGATATTTCGACGAAATTTCTCCGCATTTTCATGACAACTATTGTTTTGATCCGCGCGATTTTTCGAACGATAATTCGGTTTGCGCGACGAATCACCGCGAATTTTCGAGTGATAATTCGCTCCTCTCGAAAAGTCGCTGCGATTTTTTGAAGGATAATTCGCTCGTCCCGAAAATTCGATCTATTGCTAATCAATAGGCCAAGAGCGATATCGAAACAAAGTTCACTGAGTGAAATATATAAATAACCTTTATTATAGATATTGATGAAATACCAGGATTTCTCCTTTTACTAAAAACTCATATCTTCACCGCGCGCAGTGAACGTATCATTTTTATCTTTCACATGTGAGGATATAGCTGTCGTCATGGTAACGAACACGATTAGCCAATAAAACGCGAGCTTCCTCTTCATTGTACGATACTTTTGTGCTTTAATATAATTCTTCTCTAAGTTACATTAACATTTTTATTGCAAATTTTACATTATCATGATTTGTTTTTCATAACTTTCATATCTTGTTTCATGTTACACAACATGCGTGTTTTAGTGGTTGGTGAACAATTTTTCATCATTTCGAAAATGAATAAAACAAGTTGTTTTAAATCAAGACATTTCAACAATATCTATATATACTTTCAGCACTCGAAGATAAAATTCGTATCCCCGCGCGGTCATGTAATATCCTCTATTTCCAATTATTGCGCACAAAAGAAGCCATTAATCTGCCGAAATAGCATCACAGCTCGACGAAATGTTAGCTGTGAAACTCGCCTGGTTGTTTCACAAGGAGCGCTACATTGTTGACTTGATCCAAAACCCCAAAACACCACAGTTCGGATAAATACACTGGGATGGAAATTAACAACAGCCGAATGGATTTGCGAGCGTGCACGTGTGTTCAGATTGAAAAACCCTCACGAATTGTTTTCGAACTGGAGATGTTTTTGTTTTGTTTGTGGAGCGAACTGAGCTCATTGTCTTCGTAATGCAGTTCAGTGTATTCTAATTCTCTGCGTATGAAACTGGGCCCGAGATGAACTCGAACAAGCGAAGCTGGTTGAAAGCCTTTGCAAATTTTAGGTAAGAGTTTAATAATGTAGTTGTCATGGATAAAATGTTAGCCCCGTAATTGCCGATTGATGACTGCAAACTGGCTTGTATTTACAAACAGCTTAACGGCACGCATTTACAAATTATTATTATTATTTATCGCTTGTGAGTTGCACGACAGTTTGTTCGTATCAGCTGCTGAAAGAAAATTGCTTGAATGCTCCCGAACTGCTGTTCAATAAGTTTCGAAATTTCGTCAACTGCCTTGCGAATTATCGTTTTTGCTCACGAATTTTCTTTAGCTTAACGAAAATTCGAAGAAAAATTGCCCTTTGTTTAAGCGAATTATCGCTCGATACGCCGTGAAATTTCACTCGAACTTTCGTGCGAATTTTCGTCGAAAAGTCGCGGGAACAAAGAACGAAATTCGCGCATTTCGCTTGCGTTACTTTTGCACAATACGTAGGTTACAAGCAGGGCAGCTGGTTCCTTACCGTACCATGCCAAATTCAATGAGCAGATCTCATGCCAGTTAAGCTTAAAATGATTGAATTTGATTATGCTGTGAATTCTTGAATTCTTTGCCACAGAGTGATGTCCCAATTGACCTTTTGGATGTGGATAAGAATTCTGCTGTAGTCAGCTACAGTGCCTGTGATATTGAGGTAACCCTAATCCTAACCAATGATTTAATTTATATTTCTTTGATAACTGTCTCTTGACACAACTGACATACTGTAGTTGTGGCAAAATTATGACTTTGAAAATTATTATTATTATTATTATTATTATTATTATTATTATTATTATTATTATTATTATTATAATATTTTATTTAAAGATACATATATGTACCTTGAATAAAATAATGTTACACCCAAACACTGAGATTACACTGTAACACACCCACGACCGGTGGTTCAGTTGGTTATTTGTAAGCATTAGGCTTTTATGCGCAAGATCACTCGTTGAAACCCTGGTTGGACCAACACTCAGGGTGTTAGAAAGAACTGAGCAGAACGTACTGCCTTCCTTCATCTTCAAATATTGGTTAGACTTTCAAGTCTTGTCGAATAAGGACTATTATTATAGGCCCTGTCTCACAATCCACTGCGCACCGGTGGCTCAGTTGGTTGAGCACCGGGCTGTCACGCAGGAGGTCGTGAGTTCAACTCCGGCTGGTCCAACACTCAGGGTCTTTAAATAACTGAGGAGAAAGTGCTGCCTTAAGTTTGTAATTACATCTGCAAATGGTTAGACTCTCTTAAGTCTTCTCGGATAAGGACGATAAACCGTAGGCCCCATCTCACAACCCTTCAATGTTCTTAATCCTATGGGACGTAAAAGAACCTACACACTTATCGCAAAGAGTAGGGCATGTAGTTCCCGGTGTTGTGGTCTGTCTTCTGTGCAATATCATGGTTGGGAGGGTAAAAGGGTGCACTTAATTTGGAGCCTTGCTCTGTTGTGCGACCCCCACCACAGCCTGTTTCTTTGTTGTGGTGAAAGTGATTAAATAAAATACTTTACTGTTAATCAACATTGTGGGATGTTAAAGGACCCACACACTGTTCGTGAAGAGCAGGGGGAGACCCCAGGTGTTGTGGTCTGCCCTCCTGTCACATGCATGTGTTGGTAGGGTGGGTGGGTGGGTGGATGGGTGAGATCATCCATATTTAATATAGACTGATTGAGGCTATCAAGAGGTGCCTTTTACAGGATGAGGTCTAACTGCCATGTATGTGATATTTGAGGTATATAATCCATTACCATTGCCATTACACACAGTTCAAGCTATGTTTACACTGACTAATTAATATTGTTTTCTTTAAAACATGTTTGGAGATTCCAACCCTCCTGTTTTGGCCAGAAACCTCCCCTTTTCAGCAAATATTTCTGTCCTCCCATAATAATATCCTCCCAGTTTTTAAAACTCTTTGTAGCCAAAGAAAGATAATGTTTTCTTTTACATGTAATTGTTTAACCAGTCTTTTTCACATGATTCTTTGTCATTTTTTTGTGTCTAAGTTGAGCTTGAAAATGTGGGTATAGCCCAAAGCTCGATCAAACTCTCGTCCATTCTTATTTCTAAGCTACATGTATATACATGTTCATTCCCCATGCAAGCAAATATTGTTATCAAAAAAATGTGATAGGAATCAATAGGCCTTTAACTTTCACTGCCTGTTCAAAACTGCAGTATTTTCCATTGACTGTGATCTCAAAATGCAGGAAATGGTATCTTAAAGGCACATAGGGTACATTGTAATCTTAAAACTGTTCCCAGGGGTGCATGCCCATGTAACCCCCACATCTATTAATTTTACCCATGTTTTTGTTTTTTTAACCAAAATTAAAGTACACTGTTCACGAGTGACTCTCTCTCAATTAATAAGCTTTTGCCCACCCAGTTAAGCAACTGATGATTACTTTTTTTTCAAAGAATAATTAACCAATGTCTGACAGTAATCTTTCGTTGTTTGCCAAAGTGAAAAAAGAAAACCAAGAA
>OX421450.1:47298572-47301072 GCA_949126865.1 Montipora capitata
ACTCCAATTATCCAAAAATTGTCCATTTTCAGGGTGTTTCTTGGTCAATTCTACCAATTCATTTCCTTGAAAGAGAACATGCTGTATCTCATTACTTTCTTATTAAAACCCACTGTTACATGTTGAAACTTTTAGCTGAAAGTTGTGTGCAACAGGTTTCAGGAGGCATTGCCCCATGTAACATGGTTGTTTTGTGAATTTTTTTGAACATCTGTTGCGAGACAAGTTTCATGAAAAGTAGAACCGATTACTACTTCTGCTACAGTTGCAGCAACCGCATTAGTGATTAAAACAGGAGTTTCACTGTGTAACACCACTACGTGAAACTGGTCTCGCTTGGTCTTGTTAAGCCAATCAGAAACCTGCTAAGGCCATGTAAACAGCATTTCGAGACCAGTTTCAAGGTTCCCGAACGAGTTTCAATCTTTTATGTTACACGGTGCAACGCCTTCTGAAACAACAGTGCGCCATTGCACATTATTTCAGCTACAAGTTTCAACATGTAACAGCAGCTTAACTACTCCACTTGTTTGTTTTTTCAGGGTATGAATGTCAAGAGCAAGGTCCCAATTCTCCTTGAAGTTCTGGATAACTATGATCTTCAGAATCTTGTTGACTTCTTTGATGCAGCATAATGGCTGAGCCCATAAATTTTCTAACGCTGTGCTTCTATTAAACCACGAAACACAAAAGAGGACATCCCCTCCTACAATTTATTAGGGAGCTTTAGCACGCGTCTTTTTGAGACGTGGATGGTGGCCGGAAGTGGGTTGTTTTCCCTTTTAACTTGTCTTCACACAACCACATTTACCTTGATAAGTATCTTTTCTCCATTAGAGAGGATAAGTATAAAAATTTTGAAGACACCACTGTCCTGTCACGTGAAATGTTCTCTTCCGGTTGCAGTCCGCGTCTCAAAAACACGCGTGCTTAAACTCCCTAGTATTAGACCACACTCACCTACAGTCCCTTTGCAACTACCATATGTAGCACAGGGTTCATACACTTTTTCAGACCAAACATTCAAGGACTTTTCAAGGTCTTTCAAGGGCCAAATTTTGAAATTTCAAGGACCTCTTTTTTATATTTACATCAAAGAATTTACCCATGGAAATAGTCTGAAAGTATGGTGTTCCATCCCCACCAAAAATCAACTTTGCAAAACAACATTCAACTTTATCAAACAACATTAAACTTCAGTTGATAACCATCATTTTCAACATTCAACTTTATCATAAAAGTATAAAAACTTTCAACTTTACACGTCAACAATTGACTGTAGAGCATACAACATTGAACTTCACGGCTTAAATTGTAAGAGTAACTACTCAGGAATGAGCGCAACATTGAACTTTTCAGTTCACAACTGAACATCAATCATGAGATTACATGGTAATTTAATTAAGCAGTCTATTTAGTCCATCAATCCATGTAAGCTCTTTCTGTTTTGTATTATTTTATGTAATGAGGGGTCCAGGTTCTATAAGCCCCATGGTTTCTTCTGGGCTCCCTTGCCATGTGATAATTTCTTTTTATGCTGTACTTCGTAATGTGTTGTGGCTAAATAAACTGAATCGAAATTTATCAGTTGGGTTGAAATTTTCTTTTAACAACCCGGTCGTTCTTTGCAATATGACATTCAATTATATTGCACCCTTTTGCGTGCGTTCGCCCCAATGTCAATCCTTTTATCCTGCAAACTTGAATGTTGAGTTCTCTGAAATCAAAACCAAATCCGCCAAATATTATGAGATGTCGGTCGGTGATATGACGTCAGCGAAAACTGTAGTCTCTCACCATTCATATCCACATGCTTTTCTTCTTTTCTTCGCATTAACAACCCAGTCGTTCTTCGCAAAGGCACTGGTAACCATTCTCGACCCCACAGCCCATCGCATTTGTATGCCATGACTTGAGTGGCTGATTATCTTTACCGAAGTTTTCAAAGATTAAGTACTTTCAAGGCCTTGAAAATGTACTCTCAAAATTCAAGGGTTTTCAAGATGCATTTGAACCCTAGTAGCATGGTGTCTTGCAGCTACTGCCTTATAATTTTTCCTTCTTAAGGTAAATGAACTTTAGAACACACTGTCTACCAACAGGGGACATTACAAGTAGCAAGAAGATTATTAATTTTGTTCCAATATGTTGTTAGTACTTCTAAGACAGATTTGTAGGAAGTTGTTCTACAGTAGTATAAAATGAAGAGCCACCCAGCAGATGTGCATGTACTACTAAATAAAACCTATCATTATTAGTATTATTAATAAATTATCACTATCCTGGTGCATAGCATCGCTGCATGTGTTAATTCCATGCTCCTATATTCTACACTGGTCAGGTTACCGAATATCAAGTGAAAGTGAAGACCTTGGACAGACTGCAAATTTAATGGCATTGATCCTAGTTGTTGCAGATAACACTATTATTGTAGTTATTATTATGCTTTTATCTCTCAGTCTAAGACGTTTTGCCGGTTAAATTCTATTGAATAGCAAGT
>OX421450.1:47303572-47316072 GCA_949126865.1 Montipora capitata
GAAACAACCCAAAACTTTTCTAATGCTACCGTAACATTACGCCTAAAAAACAATGTTTGCCTAAGGTTAGCATTTTTGTAAAGGTTTGGGTTGTTTCAGTTATAGTAAAACAATGACCTGCAACCTGCACTTTACACCCTCCGCAACGATCGATTGGAAACGTTGTAAAGGCATTACGAATCATTGCCGAACGTTAAAAATGCATTGTAATGCACTCAAAATGCGTTCAAATGCATTGAAATTTTCTTAATTAAGCCCTGTTTTCCCAAACAGAGTCACATCTTAACATACCAAACCTACCATACTCGAACGCACTCTCTAATCTACGATAACGGCTAGTTTTGTTTAGAAATCTCCCTTGAGACCTCCCGTGAGACAAAGACAACAGAACTAAGCCATAAATAGCCTGCAAAGCAGGTGTATTGTTGTTTTGGTAAAAATTATCGGCAGACATCTTGGATAGCGAGACTAACAGAGACCTGAGGCGAGTCAAGAAAATTGCACTCAGTGAGGGGAGGACAGTATGAAATGGTATCCTCTACCGGCTGTGTGCTTTCAAAATGGCGGCCCCTTACGAACAAGCGTACGCCTCCAGAAAAAACGCCTGCTCTGCAGGCTAAGCCATAAATTTTGACCTCAAAGTCTCGTAGCCATGCCCGAATATATTGATGTCACGAACTCCTATCTCGGCCCTATTGCTCTCGTACCTACAATTATTAGGCCTAGGCACTGATTTCAAACTGGTTAGCTTTTACTTATTGTAGAGCTTATCAACAGTTATTTCGGCTCATGTAACTTCGCTGAATTATGAATAAATTACAGCGGAGTTGCTACATAGACCCGCAGCCACCTTCCACAGAACTTGAATGAATTATGAATAAATGGCAACTCGAGTAGCCGCGTAGATGCATAGCCACCTTCCAGAGAACTTGAGTGAACAAGAGGCTACGAGTAGCCTACACTTTGTTCCAAGGATTTTTAGCCGACTTTCTTTAAGTTCACAGTATTTTCTTGGGTCTTTTTGATGTTACAATATCTTGGTAAATTCCGTTGTCCGAAGTCACAGTCCACATTCTTTGACCCAATGATAGGGTTTGTGCGATCGTGGATATTTGCTTACATTTAAAACTGTCTTTAACGGGATTGATTCCAATCAAAACCAGAAAACAGATGCTTTAAAAGTCTCTACGATGATCTTTAAAAGTATTTAATACTTTTTTACTGGGTTGCCTGTATGGCAATCCCAGTCGGAAAAAGGGTGGCATTTGTTGGGTGTTTTTCTTTTTTTTTTTCTTTTTTTCCGTGTCGGTAAAAGTCTTGCCTGTCACTCCCCTGCTAAGTGGTGTCTTTGTGCATAGAGCCTTCTGCGCGTATTTTCTTAGGATCGAGAGGGTAGTGGGAAATGCGTAGATTTCTCTGGTGGACACAGTAGAACGATTAAACTTAATCGGCAATGGCGTCGAAAGTCATGTAACGCGAATGGCGTTTTAGTGGATCTTTGAACAAATATACCCCTATGAAGCTCAATAATGGCAAGTCAATTGGATACTGAACAAGACAGGCGGTGGAATCTTAAAAGCGACGAGTAATGGACTTCGACAACAATCTGTCGCCCGTCGAGCCGTCTTTTACCAAGTGTGCTGTTATGTAGAACCCTGAAGATTCGTAGGGCAGCGATAATAGTGAATTCAAAGACTAGACCAGGTGGATTGGATGGAATTTCAAGCGTTAAAATCGCTGAAAAGGTAAGATTATTTTCGAAGCGATGCAATTGCGTGTCTTCACCACATGTTCCTTTGATCTCACACAATTGTGTTTTCCCTCAAAATATTCGCTTGTTTTCGCTTTCGCTCGAACATATTTATCTTTATTACATGTCCAGTGAATAGTTTTATCCTCTGGGATGAATTTTCCGTTGAAAATTCGGTTATTTGGGTGTTTTTTGGCAAACAGAGGTTAATTATTCGTAATGCGATCGCTTCCGTTGCCGTTAGCAACGGGTCGCAAATTTGACACTTTATCGCATTATCACATTACGCATTGATCGCTAATCCGATTATTCCTAAAAATCTAAAAATATTTGTGCCTCATCAGTTTTCGGTCGAATTTATGTCCAAGAAAGCAGATAAATTGCAGTTCGTAGTCAACGCTAAAATGACCAAATTTTGCCTGGAAAACATATTTTACTGTTATTTTTCTTAAATTTTTTCGTTCAACTTTCGCTTTTATAAAATGTTTCAGTTGTCTGTAAATAAGTTATATGCTGTTGGAAAGTAGTTTATTATATGTTTTTTAAATTACCTTTTGCTTTGTTTTTGCAAGCCCGTAATCGGCCCGTGGGCATTACAGGAGAATAATGCCCTACAATTCAGTCACAATTAGCCAATCAGAGCGCGCGTTATATCGGCTACAAACACAAGCCATATAATAAATGGTCTTAATGACTCCCCAACTTGAAAAAATTTGTCTGGAACGCTGCACGTACCACAGACAACCCAGTGTACCCTTACGGAGGGTCTAGTCTTAACAATACTGGGAGAATTATAAAATTACGGTATCTGTTACAGAGTCATACGATAACCGGATATTGCATTGCGTGCAACGAAAACACAAAAACTTGTTTCCAGTCACGCACACAATTCTTTGATACATATATCCCCAATTATCAGTCTCGTGGTCTTCCGTGGTTTACTGGTCATCGCGATTGCCTCTGAAGGAAGAGTTACCGAGTTCGAATCCCACTTGAAATGCCTTCTACGAGAAAGAGAAATCTTACACACGCGCAGGCAGCGCAGGCCCCGAAAAAAAAAAAATCCAAAGTCCAATAAAGGAGGCGAAATTATACTTTATTCTTATGTAATTATGAATGAGAACTCGAGCAGCCGCGTAGACACGTTGTCGGCTGCACCGTGTAGCTAGAGGGGCGGGGTATTCTGCAATTGCTCCAATTCTTCCTTCAGGGATCAGTTGGAACCAGAATACTCATCAAGGCGAAGAAGAAGAAGAAGAAGAAGAAGAAAGCAATTCTTTGCTTGCAAATTTAGGCACTCGCGATCGCCTTTCGGCCTTGATGATCGATGCCCTGTTATGCCGGCTGAGGGGGGAATTTTTTGGAAGAGTCTTCCTTCAGATAGCTTGAATCGACGCACGTTTATCGTCTTTCGGAAAAACATGGACACGTATAATAGTATCTTTTCTGTTTTTCGCTTGCTTTCTACGACAAACCAGATTTTGACTCAAAGTTCCCGGACAGCAAAGCAACGACGGAACGTCATCAGTACCCAACTTGCATTGCACGATATCAAGATGGCGGCACCTGGAAGCATTGAGGTTAGGGTTTGGGTTAGGGCAATCTTTGGAAGACGCTAAAAAAAAATATATTTCACTAGGTAATGCAATTTTTTGTAACAGATCTTCTAATAAGTACAACTGAAACATTGCAAGTGACATTTGTTAAAAGAGAGGAGTTTCCCTTTAATGTCGAAAAGGTGCAGTTTTTTACTTTAAAAAAATTTTAGCCTTGTATAAAATATTTTTTTTAAACTTCAACGATTTTTATGGACATTCTTCCTCTTTATTTAGTTAATGGCAAAACATACCGCTCAACTGACAGAAAGTACGACCCTACTTGTCTTAGGTTTTCAAATACCTTTCTTTTACAGCATCATTCTTTTTTACATCGTAAACCGCCTTTTCTTGTCCTGAATTAAATTCTTGTTGATCTCATATTGAGTGTAAACTCGCTTGCTGCGCAGTTGCAGCTCGCTATCCTTATTTTCTCTGACTTCGTTTTCGAGCTGTTGAAACCGATTAAATTTGTTAAAGATGATAGGTAGGAAAGGTGTGATGAGCAACACTCCTGACACTGAACAAATTCCACCAGTGATCTTCCCACCTGAAAACCACAAACAACGGTTATATGAATCATGCGCAATGGGTCTCACCGAACTGAGCTTCATGCTTGCCAGTGCTGACAAGCTAAGAAGTCAGGCCTGCGCGTCCTGCGGTAATGAGATTAGTATAATGTCAAACGGCTCTTTCTACAGGAGTAATGAGTCTAGGCGATATAAGAAGTATACAAGAAGATAAGCACAACAGAGCAAGGTACCAATTGGCAACTGCAAGGTACCGTGGCAGCACGGGGTATATGATATATGAGCGCGTATTATACGCCTAATTCTTAAGGAAACTACGAGAGGACCAGCTAGGTACGTAAATGTACTTCGACCTAATTCAGGTAGCCCTGGGAATGACAATAAGATGGACTGAATAAAAGGGTAATCAAATATCACCTTTTACCTAATGTTGTCGGTGCCATATCTCCATATCCGAGTGTTGTGATAGTTACCAGCGCCCACCAGCAAGAGACAGGTATACTTGCAAACGTCGTATCTTCGTCCCACTGCTCAAGGTAATATGCTGCACTCCCGAATACAACTGTTGCAATCAGTATGAGAAAGTTCATCGTCCAAAGATCTTTCAAGCAAGCTTTTATAGTTTTTCCTAGGACTTTCACCATTGAAACATAACGCGACCTCTTCATAACTCTGAAAATCTTGGAAAGGCGAAGAACTCGTACGATATACAACGAAGCTCCAAACTTCCTGGTGGAAATAATAAGGGAAATATAATACGGCGTGATCGCTAGCAAATCGATTACGTTTAAAGGTCTGAGAAAAAAATTCTTCTTTAGCGGAGACACCAAAAACCGTGCAAATAGTTCAAAAGAGAACCATGCAATACAAAAGGCTTCTAATAATGTCACAATTCTGAAACGTTCTTCTTTTTTGTTTGTGATGTCGCTCGAATTGTTCTTCGCAGGC
The DNA here is from genome assembly GCA_949126865.1 of Montipora capitata. NCBI lineage: Eukaryota > Metazoa > Cnidaria > Anthozoa > Scleractinia > Acroporidae > Montipora > Montipora capitata. The sequence goes on from OX421450.1 coordinate 47,308,396, forward strand.
TCTGAGGGTTTCAAATACCATACGAGCGTCAGCTTCTCTGGTCTCCCTGCTTCAGGTAGCGTATCAACGCAAAGGATAACAGCAGATGTGATGATAATAGACAAGGACATCAAGTTATAGAACAAAGCAATTGTACTTGAATAAGGAATCTCGCAGATTTTCCAAACTTCCCTTTGGCATCTCCTTTTGGGAGTGTCTCTCTTCTTTTTAATAGCACTCGGAATTGCAACATTGTTCATTTTGTCATATTCTTCCAAGTATTGGTAAAGTCCAAAAAAATGCAACTCGTCTGCAAGTAGTTGTCCAGGGAACTCTTCATCCTTAGGAGAGACAAACCTTCCTTTTGACACGTAAAACGTGAAGATGGTCTCGAAAGCAGTGCGGTTTCGATCAAAGAAATATTCATTGCGTATGCAGTCGTAGAAATACTTCCGCTTGTGCTTATGCGACAAAAGGCTTTCCGGATAGCGGGAAAGTAATTCCGTTGAGATGAAGTATTTCTTTCCGCTGATATTGGCTGTAATTCCGTTCCTTGGATGGCTTTTACGACGGTGCACAGATCCATATAAAGAACGGCGTTCTTTGATGCCATAAAACAGATTAGGTTCCGAGAGTTGTCGCCTTTTCTGTAGTTTGAGCTCTTGTCCGTGTAATTGAAGCATATGGATTATCTGAACAAGCGGTGACAGAAGTAGCTGGTTGGTCTATAGTCAAAAACATTGAAGAAAAATCTCACTGAAACTCGCTGTATTGGAGACTGAAGGAAGTTAAATCGTCAATTGAAAATTAGTCACCCATCGCAGCGTCTTGTCTTCTTCTGCTGAATACAATTTGTTTCACTACTGAATTAACCTGTCATTAAGTGTTGTGGCATTAATTAATCGCTTTGGCGAAAATTCGTGTCTCTGAAAATATCCCGCCTTGGCCGCTCAGAAACATGGCATTGTTATTATCATAACCTACCACATTCTAAACATCTCCTGTTTCCTTTACTGGCCGTCTCTTGAACAGTATTTCAGTAACACTCTTTATGAACTAAGCATGTAAGTTATTTTAAGTTAATGGCTCTGTTGTGATTATGGGACTGAAAACAAATATGCAATCAAACTTATCATGCGATTTTGTGTATATAAAACTTGATGTAACAATACGATTAGTCTGATATGTGAAGCGGAAAGTTTTAGCAAAAAAAAAAAATACAATGCAACACTGAACGCAATTTGGGACTCCTGGTGGAAACATTCTTTGATCCTGAGATTATCGACCACCCCTCGAACATATTAAAATTGTTCGTCTGTTGTTCGGTGAAAAAAGTCTTAGGCAACTGTGAAATATTGAATGAACACATTCTTGCGATCTCTGTGTTTCATCGATTGAACGTAAGGTTAATTCTAAAAGAGAACTAAGTTTGTGATGTTAAGTTGTCAAACATGTGTTTAAATCTAGATGGTTGTGAGTATATGAGATTGATGTCATGCAGTGACAGCATCATGATGATGCTTCATTGCCTCTCCCGTGTTTCTTATCTGGCCTTACCCGCGGGCCTCAGCGTATTGAGCTGTTTTCTGTTTCGTAAGCTTTCGGCACAATATATTAGCAACCATGATGTGACGCTTTACACAGCAAACGCGCAACAAGCCCTTTCACAGACCTAATCGGCTAGTGCAATGTTGTACTTATAATTCAAATCTCCAGGGGTTATAAGATTCTTTGTGTGTTGTATTTGTGTTATAATTGTAATGTAGCATTCGCATTTAAATGATATGGAAATACTTGGAACAAAACGTTTTATTCCCAAAGGATTTGAATTGGGTACAACATTGCCTAGTTAGCCGATTGGGTCATAAGACACTCATTTTGGCAAGCGTAACACACAGGAAGGTAGAAAGTAACTAGTGAGCATACAGTGGTTTGTGCCTTAACCCTGTGTATTGCCCGGAGGAGTACTAGTGAGGATCACGGAAACCTATAACTAACATCAAAATATAAATTGCAAAAATAAGAATAATAATAAGGTCTTGAAACTGTGTAATAACAGTTCTGATTGGCTAGTTCACGTAACCATACGGCAAAATTCCCTTGCTCGTTCTATTGGCGGATCAGTCGTTTACTTAAGAGAGAATATTCTCAATGAGGCACCTGTTTATTCGTCACGACGTCGTTGTCGACAACAGGTGCTTCATGATGAGGAATATTTTAAAGAACCTTTTTCAGTCGTGATGATCAGTAATAATTACTTGGAGATAAATGGTTAGAACATGTTGGCAAATTCGGTCATCGTATTCGGAATATGCACTGGTCTCTCATTTTCACAGTATTCTGGTAAAGGTATAGCTGTAATTTTGAATGAGTTTTTAGGCTGAAAACATTTTGCTTCTTAGCAATGAATAGTCAGAGTAATTGAGGATCTGAGGGTTGTTCGTCATTAGTTAAATACAGGAATGAATGACTCAGTTCCATCCTTCCACGACTCTTTGTCTTGGTGAAAATGGTCAGAGCCACCTATATGGTGTAAAAACGTGCTGATTTATACCACTGAAAGCATGTTCAATTTCGAGGTTAGGAGTCCTTGTTTTTATAAATTCAAATATCAGTTAGGTTTAACAGCGGTTCATGTTTCAGACCTGCGTTACTTAAGGTTCAAAATGACTAATGTTTTTAAAGTTGTTGATAACGACAAGTTGATTATTGATTCCAGAGTTGCTTGATTTGTCGGCCGCATTTGACACTGTGAGTTATTTAGGCCAGCGAATCGTTTTTTTATTAGAGACACTACTCTGAATTGCCACGGTTCATTCACATTCTAATTCAAATTCTCTTTCTCGTAAACATGCAGTTTGCATCCGTTATCGAAAACGGCGATCTTCAGTCTGATTACAGGGCTCTTAGTGTTTTGGGCCACTGAACGTATCCCTTTTAACAAGCTCACTGCATGGGTGATATAACAAAGAAGCAATACACCGTTTCATCTTTATGCAGATGATACAAAGTTGTATCATTCTGTCTGTTACGTCCAATTAGTGCGCCAATCATTTAGCCAGTTCAACGAGGCAGTTGATCCTTGTGTGGTGAATAGATAGCACCGGTAACTTAAAAAGACTAAACTCTTAGTTTTTAATTCTAATGATCGTACAAAACCACCCCTCAATTATATACAAAAATTTGGTTTTATCAACGGAGTTGATAATGTAAATTGGCCACCGTACAGAGATTCTAAAAGCTGACGTTACGAGCGTTAGCCCTTCGTCAGAGCGAATCGAGTGATTATGGGTTACGTGTAGTTTTTATAGTAGAGTAGGAGCTACGCTATTGGTGGTAACATGGCAACGTGAAAAATAGGAATATATTAGTTAAATGAAAAGCGTTCGTTAATACCGTGAGGATTAAGGGTGCCGATTTGAACGATGAATTTTTGTTCCAGATTCTTGCGGCTTTCCGTCGTACCTAGATGTAGGGAAAGGCCGCAGATAGCCATGTGTTTTTTGGAGTGGTTAGGCAGATTAAAATGGCGAGCGACTGGCTTAGATGCATCCTTGTCATTCTTCTCAACATCGCGAAGGTGTTCGCGGAATCGGTCACCTAGTCGTCTACCTGTCTCACCAATGTATAATTTATTGCATAACGTACAGGTTATGCAATAAATGACATTTGCGGAGGTACATGTGAAACGATCGGTGATCTTAACAGATCGCTTAGGTCCCGATATCTTGCTAGTGTTAACAATGATACCTCGTTTTATGCCAAAATCCCTAAAGATCTCACTTCCAAAAATCAAAAACTTGTCAAAGACACCATTCAAAATCTTATAGTTAATCAAGAATCACCGGACACTGCCACTAATCTCATCATCAACACCCCTAGAACTTCGTGCATTTACTTCTTGCCTAAAATTCACAAACCCAACAACCCAGGTCGCCCTATCGTTTCTGCCTGTAGTTGCCCCACGGAACTCATTTCTAGCTACTTAGACAGGATTATTACGCCTATCGTCAAATCTTTGCCATCATACATTAAGGACAGTACACACGCACTACAAATTTTCCGCGATTTCAATTTCTCCGGCCAAGACAAACTTATTTTCACCATGGACATTACATCTCTATACACAGTCATTCCTAATAGCGAAGGTCTTCAAGCACTTAAACACTTTTTCGATCAACGCACTGTCAAAGAACCTAGCTCGGAAACGCTCCTCCGCCTTGCCGAACTAGTTTTAACGCTTAACTGTTTTTCATTCGCCGGCAACTATTACAAACAAATTAATGGTGTAGCGATGGGCACAAGAATGGGACCTAGCTATGCCAATCTTTTTGTAGGATATGTTGAACACCAATTTTTTAATCAGTACAACGGCCCCAAACCTGAACTCTACGACCGCTACATCGACGACTGCATCGGCGCTATTTCATCCAGCATAGAAGAACTCGATCAATTTATAACCTCCGTCAACTCTTTTCATCCGGCTCTTAAATATACCTGGCAAATTTCGGAAACTTCATTGGCTTTCCTAGATATCAAAGTTTCTATTAGAGGCAACGTGCTATGTACTAGTGTGCACTACAAACCTACTGATTCACACAGTTATTTGTTGTATTCATCGTCACATCCATCACATGTCAAGAACTCCATTCCTTATTCTCAATTTCTTAGACTATGTATGTAGTGATGACTCCGATTTTTCCAGCAAATCAGAGGAGATGTGCCAGTTCTTCGAGAAACGTGGCTATCCTGTCTCTGTGGTCAAAGCGGGCCATCATCGCGCCCAACAATTTGATCGACAGTCATCACTACAAACGTCACAAAAAGATAAGAATGACAGAATTCCATTCACCCTCACTTTCCTTCCTCATAATCACGCAGTCAAAAGCATCATTCTTAGTAATTTTAAATTACTCCAAAATGATCCCGAAACTGGTAGAATCTTTTCGCAACCTCCACTTATTTCATTCAAACGCGACAAAAACGTAGGCAACTTTTTAGTTAGAAGCGCGCTCAAAACTAACGAGCAACCCGGCACTTTCAAATGCGCGCGCTCACGATGCAAAACTTGTCTTTTCATTGTTAACACTAGCAAGATATCGGGACCTAAGCGATCTGTTAAGATCACCGATCGTTTCACATGTACCTCGGCAAATGTCATTTATTGCATAACCTGTACGTTATGCAATAAATTATACATTGGTGAGACAGGTAGACGACTAGGTGACCGATACCGCGAACACCTTCGCGATGTTGAGAAGAATGACAAGGATGCATCTAAGCCAGTCGCTCGCCATTTTAATCTGCCTAACCACTCCAAAAAACACATGGCTATCTGCGGCCTTTCCCTACATCTAGGTACGACGGAAAGCCGCAAGAATCTGGAACAAAAGTTCATCTTTCAAATCGGCACCCTTAATGCTCACGGTATTAACGAACGCTTTTCATTTAACTAATATATTCCTATTTTTCACGTTGCCATGTTACCACCCATAGCGTAGCTCCTACTCTACTATAAAAACTACACGTAACCCATAATCGCTCGATTCGCTCTGACGAAGGGCTAACGCTCGAAACGTCAGCTTTTAGAATCTCTGTACGGTGGCCAATTTACATTATCAACTCCGTTGATAAAACCAAATTTTTGTTTCTTTAGTTTCTTTAGAAACTACCCCTTCACCCCTCAATTATGTTTGAAGCGAAGATGATGACCATGTTATCGAGTCTAGAGGGCACCAAGGAATTCGAACTCGGACTGTATGGAGCATTATGGCGCTATGTAAATGAATATTACTATTTCTTCTTCGTCAAATCCTTCTTCTTCTTCTTGTTATTACTTTAATAATAATAATAATAATAATAATAATAATAATAATAATAATAATTTTTAGTTCTCTCTAAGAAGTTTCGCCAAACGAAAAGCAAGCCAAGTCCAGAGCACTAAGCTAATTAAGAAAGTATCACTAGATGCTGAGCAATTCGTGAGATTTATTCGAACGTACTAGTGTCACTGGACGGGAAATAGTTTGATCTCGTCGTTTATTATTTTTCTGTTTGACAACGGATTGACAAGATGGCGGCTACAAGAGCCGAAAGATCTACTTCAGGAAGACTTAAATGGACGGACAGAATGTGTCGGGATGTGTTGGTGAGTAAAACCAGGGCCGTGGAGCTGACTAATTCGGAAAACCCGCCGCGTCTTGATAGTGGAAGGAAGAAGGGCTACATGTATGTGATGAAGGAGTTGTGGGACGACTTAGGTTACGGAGAGCTCGGTCTAACTGCACAGAACTTGCGTGATCAAGCTGCAAGGTTGGAAAAATCTCTTGGCAGCGTTAAGGGAACGATGGACAGGCAGATTGGGAGAGGAAATGATACGCGGATCGAGAATAAAGAAGAAAGTAAAACTGAGAATAATTTATGCAATGGCGATCGAAGTCAAGAAGTGGTTGAGGGGACTGATTTGCATACCGCGTCAGATTGTGTGTTGAACGAAACAGAAAGCGTGCTTTTGGACTCAGCTAATTGCATCCTTTTGTCTGTCAGTGACAACACTGGCGATTTTGTGAAACGAAGCGTGGACACCCGAACAAAAGAAAAACCGACAAAAACTGATTTGAGAAACATCAACACCGTAATTGAAGTACTGATGAGCCGGAACAAACAGGTGTCCCCTAATGAGAATCCGTTCGAGTATTTATGGCTCGTTGATTGCGTATTGTACTCAGTAGTTGCTGCTTTTCTTTTGTTAAAAGGGTGGAAGAAAGAAACGCCTGGGCAATCAGATTGTGCGCGAAACAAACCAACCGCGAAATGGAAACGTGTGCATGAAGAGAAAGTCATGGAAACTCGGAAGAAAATATCTATTGCAAAGGCGGAAATGGAGAGAATAAAAGTGAACCGCAAGCTAACGAAGAGAGGTAGAAAGAACCGGGAACTTTTAATGATGGAATGTAAAACGCTCTCTGTCGGAGAGTTGGTTAATTACATGGAAAGAAATAAGGCCGTGCTACGGAAGTTGAAGAAGGGATTTGTTAGGAGAAAGAAAGTAGAGGAATCAAGGTCTTTTAACCGAACTTATCAAGTGGATCCTAGCAGAGTTTATAAGGGGTTTAATAAACTTGCAAGGGATCAAGGGACTGACCGCCCGGTGTATAAGAGCATGGAGGATGTTGATAAAGGATCAAACACTAATGAATTGCTTGACAACATTGAAGAGGCTAGCGGATTTTGGAAAGAGTTGTGGGAAACCCCGGGTTCAGGAAACGCCTCTGCCAGCTGGCTAGAGGAGATGAAGGATGCGATCAGGGAGCATGTGCCACCCCCGGCCGAGGAGGAATGGGATCTAGAGATTGATGAGGTAGTGAAAACAGTGAAAAAGAAAAAGAACTGGAGTGCCCCGGGGCCGGATAAGATATCTAATTATTGGTGGAAACATGCTGAGGCCCTCCACCACGGAGTGATGCTCTGCTTCAAATATATCTCCAAGCTGCAAGGTGATTTTCCTGCGTGGTTTACTGGAGGAAAGACTACACTGATCCCCAAACCTGGAGTGGTATCCAGCGATAACCAAAGACCAATAACATGTCTGAACACAGTTTATAAATGGTTCACCGCTTGTTTGTTAAGACCTATGGATCAGCACTTGGATGTGTACGGACTGATGGAGGCGGAGCAGAGAGGGGCGAAGGAAGGATG
>OX421450.1:47321072-47358572 GCA_949126865.1 Montipora capitata
CTCTTCACCCGTTTTAGCCTCTCATCCATACACTCATCCTTCTCCTTACGCGCGCTTATTTGCAGTGTTTCTACTTCTGACACATCCGGGGTCTGATGCACTTGCTCCACAATTTGCCTTACTAGGGGACTTGTGACCCTGTCTGAAGCCTCATTTTCTTTGGGTGAGGCTCTGACTGGATCTATAAGACCAAGCCCTCCCAAGCGCACAGGAAGCGCAAGGAGTTCGCGCTCGGTTTCAGTTGTTGCGTGGTTCGTAATAGCTGGTATGAGGACTTCGCTTATCGCACGCTCCAAGGGCTCTAACAAGTCGGTAATATCGGGCAGTGTCCTTAAGAAATACGTCCATCGGTGCCGTAGCCCAAAAGTGAACGCTGCATAGCTCGCCTGAGGTTGTGATAAGGCGAACTCTGCAAGTTTGGTGACCTGGTTTACTCAGTCTTCTACCTTCTCGCCCACGTACCCTTCCAGAAATGACCTCGATCCAAGAGCTGCACCTAGGTGCTTGTGGCCTTCAGAGGTGATGTTAATCGCTGTGTCACCAAATACCTGCATAGCAGCGTGTTCTTTATCAGGTTTAATGATCAACCAGCACTTTTTTGCATTGGGGAAGTACCCTAACGCCGGACCACTCTCTGATAGCTCGTCCCACCATTTCCGCACATCTTTCAGGGAACCACTTCCCGTTGCATCGTCAGCAAACCAACACTGTTTAGCTGAGCCTGAGACGTGTAGACGCGTTATCAGTGGCTGGAGACTAATGTCGTACATGCTCATAGCGAGAGGGTCCCCCTGTGTGGTGCCTTCCGCTGATTTAAGTTATTGGCCGCCTATAATAAAGAGCCTCGCAGGCTGTCTGTAGGTGTTAATCGCATAAGTAGCTATGGTTGGACATAGGACTCTCGTATTGTGCAACGCAGCAGCTCTGTTCAGGGCATTAAAGGCATTTGAGGCGTCAACAAGAAGAACAGCGTCCGTGTCATCAGCGTCGAAAATATTGCGCATTGCATGAATGGCAGCCTCACTCCCACTTTTATGGCCTGCGCATGCCTGCAGCGAGCCACTTGCGTCAACGACATCTGGTTTTGTTACTCTCATCACGCACTTCGCAATTATCCTCCGTATTACTTCACCAACTCCAATCGGCCGGACCGCGCCCTCTCCTTTGTCAAGTGGAATCAGACGATTGGCTAAAATTGCCTCGATACTAAGAAAGTCAACAAATTCCGTGCACAGTCGTCTGGTCATTGTAGCTATAGCTGTGCACAGATCGGACCCAGATTTCTTGAAAGATTTGCACGCAAGTATTCTTCTAAAGCCATTGGCGTCTACACCCGAAGGTCCGCCAGAGCCTTTAGTCCTTAAAGCAGCGTCACGAACCATCTTCCCATTGATCTGGTAGTACACTGTATCTGGAACTTCTTCGATTGGTCCAAAGAGTAGGGAACCTAGGGAGGCGTCCTGTGCCTCAGGGTGTTTTTCCCTAAGCTGTCTCATGACGTCATCGCTCAAGGGCAAAAATACCCCCGCCGTCTCCATCGCTGAGGTATCGCAAGGCTGAATTAATTTTGCCTGTCATGACAAGGTTTGCAAAAACGCTTGCTTTATTGGGTAGATCAGCTCTACGGGAGTTGGTAAGACGTCTTTGGATGATCCGCCCTTCACGCACTAGGACATCTATTTCGCCCTCTTTCCACAGTGCCAGACGTTTAGCTAAGCACTCTTGGTGCTCCTTCGCCTTAGATTTCTGGCTCGGTTTTTGTAACCCAACAGCGAGGAGGACAATGGCTGCTTTAAGGGCAATGTGTTGCATTTCTGAATCATTGTTCCAATCGTTTATGTGCTGTGTTAATTTATCAATGAAATCTTTTCCTGTTTTCCCATAGGGGACAAGAAAAGTTTTCTTCCGCCATTTTGTAATCTCGTTATAGGCATTGTCAATGGTCGACGTGTTGACTGTTATTGTTCTTCCATCGCCATGTCGGCTCCAAATAAATGAAGATGGCGTGTTAATGGCTTTGTATTCCGGCAAGCTCCCTGGAATGCTGTCCGACGCGTTTTCAAAAGTTGAGTAATCATGCTCCTCTGTCAGGCCCTCTGGGGGTTGTACTGCAAATGTATGCAAATCCAGTATCGACTGATTATGATTTTGGCTTTGCTGGTCGCCATTGTTTTGATTTCGATTATCCTGAAGCACTCCGCAAGAAATCAAGTTATTCACAATGTTAGACGCGGGTTGAGTTGTGTCCAAGACAGAATCGTACATGCCAGTCGCTCTCGACACATTTACACTAGTATGGATTAAGCCCTCATTCCTTTCCAGCCGTGAAGCTTGATCTCTCAGATTTTGCCCTTTAAGACCAAGACGTTCATATCCTTTCTCGTCCCATAGTTCCTTCATTATCTCGATGTAACCTTTCTTCCTGCCATTGATATTGCACGGTGCATTATCAGATGCAGCCAAAGCCTGTGCTTGTTGTTTACACTCTAGAACGTCCCTGTTCATTTGTTCAGTCCATTTCACCTTAGGTTTCCTCGACATCGTGTAATTGGTTGGCGCTTTGGCGGTATTTTCCAGTAGTTTCGTGGTTTAAAAGCATTTAAATCGCGACAACGACCCCCAGAGTTGCGACTGTTATGCCTTTACAATTTGCAGTTGGGGATAAAAATAAAAACTAAAACACTGAAGTCTCAAGAAGAGGACCTAAAACCTAAGATCGGTACATCCGTGCGCCATCGTCCCATAATAATAATAATAATAATAATAATAATAATAATAATAATAATAATAATTAATAATAATAATAATAATAATAATAATAATAATTATTATTATTATTATTGCAGCAGTTATAACTTTTGCTTGCAATATACAGTTAAAATAGTACGACCAGGCGCGAGAACATAGCCAGTTAACTGTGAAAGCTTCATGCAAAAATGTAAATTGAAAAGTTAAGAATATGTATAAAGACTGATTAGCTTAAAAAAAAAAAAAACTCTTTACATCTAAAATTTATACAATACAACACAATACATACTTAATTGACCGCTCCCCACAGGGCTTTTCAGGGCCAATGAATCAACGAAACAACAGAACACAACAACTACAACTGTTAAGAATCCCAACTGGCCGGAGGCAAACCAGTTGGCTATTTACAAGTGCAGCTGGGAAGTTGAACCAGGGACTACCAGGATCAAATTCAACGAGTGGTCAGAGCGGGTCTTAAACCCGGGATCTCCGGATCTCAAGGCAAGCGCCCTAACCACTGGGCCACATTGCCTCCTTTAAAACGATACTCATAAAGTTTTTAAAATTCTCTTAAATATATTACTTATTCGGATTTAGAAATCCATTGACGGTTACATCATAACTTTAAAAGTCCAAAAGATGTTGAAGAAAGAGAAATAATAAATTCGAATTGGGTTTTTATTGTTTATGTTGCGACTTTAAACGTCCGAGAGAATTTTAGTGTTCCCCAGAGTACAGCCTTGTGCATGTTATAAAGAACTTTCTTACTCTTACTTCCGACCAGCTCCTTCAGCTTGACTTCTTGTTATTTACTACTACTATTATAGTCATGTTGCATAGTGTGTGTTATATAATTCCTTGTTCTTATGTTCCGCTCTGGGTTAGGTTATATTCTTCTTCTTCTTTCTTCTTTTACGCCAACGATCTCTCAGGATCCGTCGACGCATTCTGATTTATTCCTTCTGCAGGCGCTCCTAGCCAGGTTAAGGTAGCCGAATGGCAGCTATTGGATTCACTCTTCACAAATTACAGCAAGATTACACGACCTTCATTAAAAACCAACATTTCAGTCAACCTGGTGGTTTCTATCCTGGATAGTGTGGTATGTTATGTAACATAAATTGTTTCAAACCTCACATCAGATAGCTAGATAGATACTTGTGGCAGACTGAAGAGAAACCTTTGATAAAGAAGGAGAAAGCAAAGGGCGCGCGCGTCCTCCAAAACGACTGTGCCTAATTTCCATGCCCAAGAATTCGGGAAATCTCGTCGGATATCTTTTGTATGGAAAGTTTACACAGGGTTTTTCTTTTTAAAGGGGAAGTTTGTGACTTTTTATGGAAAATATATTATAGATACTGTGCATTGACCGATGTTCACCATCATGGTGGACCGTGAAGAAAAAAATACTTTTCACGCACCAAGGTGGTAAGCTTTCTGAATGATTCATTGATTCGGCATATTAATGGTTTATATTGAAGGACCCCGAAAAATGATTATGCTTTTCAGATGATCCTACACAAATATCGGTATCTCATTTCCTCTTTCTATTACGATAGTACGATTTTTCGTGTATTTTCAGAATCGTCGTGGGCGGTTTTTCCTTGGGTAAAATTGATCCACGTATGCTTAAAAAGTTGCCTAAAAGTTGCTTAAAAAGCTGGAATGTTTGCTTTGGTTTAAAACTTTCCTACGACTGTACTAACCCTCGAAAGATTGCCGATAAAAGATATTTTGCTGTTTTCTGTAGAGAGGAAATTAGTATCCCTTCCCGTGCTAACGCATTTTCGATGTGTTCCTAACTGCAGGATTCAAAGAAGGAAAAAATTGGCTTAAGAGTCTGGTTTCGAATGGTAGGTATAATGCCTTACAGAGCAATTCTCTCCTTGGACCTCTTATTGAATGATCCAGTATCCCTGCTATCGCCATTAGAACTGAACGTCTAGTTCCTTGTTCCTTCCTTGTTTTTAGATTATCACTAGTATCGATTTCTCTGCTTTCATTTATCTTGATAAAACAGCTAGACAATGCAAACCAATGCTAATAGCCTATCACAGGGGATTGTTTTTATCAGTGGAACCTCCTCGGGACCAGGGCAGGTTTCCGCTAATTAGAGGTTGGGTTAGAGTCAAATACTAGTATAAACATTTTTCCTGCACCAAATGCTGTGTCCCCTGAATTTAGGTATCTCCTGAATAGAGGTGTCCTAAAGGAGAGGTTCTAGCTGAGTATTCAAAATTATTATTTTTTCAGTTCTGGACCGACTACAGACTCAAGTGGAATACATCTCAGTTTAACATAACTTCGCTGACTGTCAATTTTGACGACATATGGACACCAGATGTGGTACTTTATTCAGCGTGAGTAAAGCTTATAAGACAAAAAAGTGTCATTTTGCTTGTTACCTCGATCCTTTTGGCCCAGTTCACACGTATAAGACATACCGGTTTTGATCATTTATTTACTTTTGTGACGACGAAGCTGCAGATGAAAAGAAAGTGAACTTCAATTAAGATTGCAGCTTTCCATATGAGAATCATGCCAGGGTTCTCGCCAACCAAAAAATATAAGTTGATACTTTTCCGAGAAAAGCTGACCTTCACTTTATGAAGGAAGGAGTAACGTCGTCTACGTATTTATATGTCCCTATCCATGGTGCGCCATTTTTCGTAATAGGATTGACGTCCAGGTATTAAAGCAAACGTTATAAAGCTCTAGAAAAAGAGTGTGAGCGGCCATAATGAGAGTTGTGTCTCTCAGACAGAGTGTTGTGTTAATTGAAATTCTGCCTTGTTTAGAACTTTAATTCCCTCAATCCTGTTATCGTCTCTTACGTAATTTCCAAGTGGGCATCATGCCCTGTTTTTATTTTAAGCTACCTTGCATAGGCCATTTTTCTGTCGTAACTCAGAAAAAGATCCATCACTTTATCAAGCGCTACTGCAATGATTTGGACATCAAACTGGTTTTTTCCTCCTTTAAGATAGGCAACTTGCTTGGTGTAAAAGACCCTATCCCTGACGGGCTTCGTTCACGTGTGGTTTATAAGTTTGCATGTGCGGGCTGTAATGCCTGTTATGTCGGCGAAACAACCAGGCATTTTGGATAGTCAGTAATAGGGCCTCTCACATTTTCAAACACCTACAGAATTTCGAACAATGTCGCGCCCTGTCTTCAGGGGACTGTTTCCATATTTTAGATCACGCCTCTACGACTTATCAACTAAGGATAAAAGAGGCTTTTCATATTCAAAGAGAACAACCTTCTCTTACTCAACAACTGCATCACGTAAATCTAAAACTATCCTTTTAATTCTCACATTGTCACGTTTTATGTACATTCCGTTGTTACTGGCATAATTAACACTTTTTCTGACTTATAAATTCAACTTAACGCTTTGTACATTAATCAACTGAAGATCACAGAAGTTTCTGTCGAAACATGTCTTGTAATTTCAAAAGTTTTGTCGTTTTCTTTAAATTTTGTTTTTAAATTTTAAAATGTCTTAAAATTTTTAAAATTCTTTTAAATAGTCGATATTTTGATAATTCATCTCGTTTTTGTATTCTTGTGGTTTCGCAATAAGATGTTCAGTCATTAAGTGATTCCACTGCCAAGTTGACGTTATTTTCCACACGCTCTTCATTCGCATTCGCCTCTGCCATTTTGCTACAGGCTGCGCATGGGCAAGAACGCTGAACCGCAAAGAGAGTGACTTTCAAACGATCCCCGGTCAGATGGGCCAGTGCTCACATGAAAAAAATTTAGGATACTTCGCCCACATTGCTGGACGTGAATGAGATGGAATATCCCCGAAAGACTTATGATAAAGCAAAGTTTAGTTTGAAGGAGACGTTTCCGTTGACGTCGCCGTCGTACATCTTAAGGTCCCTAATATCTTTCCGGATGGGCAGTTTTAAGAAACATTTACAAAACTGTAATTACTAACCTTTTTTTTTTCTCAGAGTTGGCACCGTGAGGTCCTTCGGAATTTCTTCTGAAGATGGGCTTGATATCAATGTCATCATTTACAGCGATGGACTTGTTTTCTTCACCCAACCCACTACTATACAAAGCGCATGTGCAATGAACATTGCTCACTTTCCCTTTGACGATCAGATGTGTGAGTTGACTTTTGGATCCTGGAGTATGGACCTTACCATGCTTCGGCTAAAACTATGGAAAGGAGGGATAGACTTGTCAGATTTCACCGAAAACAACATGTGGAGCTTGCTGGATATCTCTGCCAAGGCAAAGGATGAAATATATACCACACAAGAAGTTCCCTTCTCTGTTTTGATTTTCACCATAGACATAAGACGAAAGGCGCTTTTCTACATTGTCAACTTCATTGCACCGCCAGTTACCATTTTGCTGTTGTCACTACTGCTTTTTCTGATTCCACCAGAAGTAGGAAAACGAATGGGTAAGAGCATTCTCTTTTGATTCTGACCGAGTGACAATGCACTTTATCCATCAACTATGACGCCGTTAGATCGTCCATTAGAGAAAGGACTTGAGAGTGTAAGGACTGTTCAGTCGTGACCAACGCCTCGAAGATGACTTTCCCCCAGATTGTCAAAATGTTAGTCACCAACATCAGTCTTTCTCTGATTGATATTGCCGTCTTTATCAAGATGTGCTGCGCTGGGTTGAAGGCATTTCCATTTTTATCAATCCAATCAATATGAATTTTCTTGCATGTCTTTCGGGGACAACATCACTCTAATTGAATATCGCTGTGATAGAGCAAAGCAGTATCGAATTAATTCCATCACTTTATCTAAAACTGTTCTTTCAGAGGCTGGTATAAACCTCCTTCTAAGTCTGTCCGTTTATCTTCTTTTGGTGAACTCCAAGATGCCAAGCACATCAACTGACTTTCCTCTGCTGACAAAATTCTACGCCTGCGCAATAATCATCCTTGTGTTGGCCATGTGTTGTACCTGCGTGGTGTACGCGATGTACTTCATGAATTCGTCGGGACTCCAAACACATGATTCAATTGTGGCCCAGACACTCAGGGTAATGTGTTTTAAAAGAGAAGAGGTGGCTAGTTAAATTAAATATGCCCTTTTGAAGCCTTTATGACATTCACTGATTATGGTTTTGACCTGTATCACTATTTGAAAACCCATTCTTCCCTTTTCCGTTCGCCTTATGCCTTCCGTTGTTCTCTCCCGCCCGTTACTGGA
The DNA here is from genome assembly GCA_949126865.1 of Montipora capitata. Lineage (NCBI taxonomy): Eukaryota > Metazoa > Cnidaria > Anthozoa > Scleractinia > Acroporidae > Montipora > Montipora capitata. The sequence goes on from OX421450.1 coordinate 47,329,016, forward strand.
AGGAATCCAGTTTACTTTCCTACCTCCTTATAAATTCTCGAGGACATAATCTGGCAGTAGCTACTCTATCCTGTGCGAGAGTAAATAAAGACATATCGGGTACTCCATTTTTACGAAATTTCTGTTTTTTTGTGGCAACTGCATAATAAAACGGTATTTGCCAAATACACCGATCAAGTAGACGAAATTGCGCGAAATTACAAGGTAGTCACAGGGTCTCACAATTGCTTGAGAACAAAAACTGGTCAAATAATACAGGAATTCTAGGCCTTCAACCTTTGGAGGTGCTTGATGATGTTCAAACTGATTTACGGAAAGTAAGTTAAACCTTCTGTTTAAGTTTTAATTGAAACTTCCGAAATGTTTTGGTCAAACGGAAAGCGTTAATCATGTATAAATTCCCTCATCAGTACAGTACTTCACAAATTGTTCCTTTCTATAGATCTGTATCATCAGCATACTGGCCGGTGATATGGTGGATATGTAGTGAGACATTTTTTGGGAGTAACCTCTTCAAGTTCCAGTGCTTAGCTAATCATGTAACATTGTGCTTTGCAGGATTTTGTTATTCGGTGGTTGAAGCCGTTGCCCTTTGGCTGTCCGTGCAGACTTCGCTTAACCTTAAAGTCTCAAAGAAGTCAATCAAAAGTCCAACCCTTAGAAACAGGTACTAATTTACATCTTTTCATTGATGATTTTACGATCTTAAATAATAATTTTGGTATTACGTTTGGACTATCCAAGTAGCAACTTAAATAATCGAGTGGATAGCCCTAGACTATTCAAATGTCCAAAAAGGTTCATAATAATATCATCTTTATTCTTTTAATTAAATGAAAAAGAAACATACCAGAGGTTATCCCTACGGTCCAGCAGCCGGATGTAATTGACTGAAAGTCGATTTTGATGAGGGAGGAAAACCGGAGCAGTACCCGGAGAAAAACCCTCGGAGTCAGATTGAGATCGACTGGAACTCAGCCCACATACGACCACGAGACCAAGGTTGAAGCGGGGTCGCAGAGGTGGGAGGCGCGCTTGATAACCGCTAAACCACCCTTACTCCTCTCACGTTGATGACAAGCATGCTACTTAAACTAGAAGGAAGTGTAACTCTACAAGATACTCTCAACTCAGAGCTGGCCATAGTATGACGTCGGATATGATAAGCGACAAAGGTCTCCTTGATGTTGGATATAAAACTTCGAGTGTCAAATATGAAAATCAAGACTCAAATTTGAAAATTGGATGTCAAATTCCGATGTTGAATTTTGGCGGAGATATAACTCCATATCGTCGACTCTAAGAAATGCGAGTCGCCGCTATTTGAAGGGTTCAAAGCGAGAACTGGAAGAGATATCAGCCTCTCGATCAATGGAACAGTTATATATAAGTTCCACGAATAGATGCAACCTATTGAAATTCGAAACATAACTTTCTCTTTTTGAAATCGTTATCTAAGTTTTGAGTTTCCCCTTTAGTGATACTAAGATCTACAAATCTAGTTATGTAAAAGCAAATAGAAAAATTCAAATATAATTTTAATTTTTTTTATGTGTAAATACTACTGCGTATAACAGTCCATTTTCTAACGATAATTTATTGTTGATGTCGTTAATTTAACTCATTTGCTGTTTATTAGGGTTGAGGTTGAGTTTCTCAGTATCATCTCGGTTAAAACTGCAAACGTGGTTAAATAACACAGTTTGAATGAACATGCATAAGGTTACCGACAGACGATTCGTTCGTTCGGTTGTTCTCACTGTAGTCCAACTTCCGTTCCACTGCACACTTCTGTCCATGGTGGATGGTACAAGACTTTTAACTAAGACTGTACTGCTACTTTTGTCTTTCTAAGTTATTATAAGTTTTTCAACATATTCATTTTGCCCGCAGATTTCAATCCAAACAAGTCTGCAAATAGCAATCAAGGTGGAAGGAGCGAAATAAAACCAAGCGATAACCACGAACAAGATGCCACAACAAGCCAAGACCCATCGTTACCGGTGGTGATCAAAAGTGACACCTTGCCCTGGATCTCGGCAGGAAACGCTGAAGATACAGAGGAGCACCTTGTCTGGGAAGAAAAGTCTTCAGGCGATCTCAGCAGCAAGAGCAGTATTTCCAGTATTTTTTCTTTTAAGTCACACGAAGATTTTAACATTTTGACAAAGGTTTATTTTACACTGCCCTCGGCTGAGAACAATACACATGTAGGTGTCAGCGAAAAGGGTAAAAAGGTTACTTTTTACCACCATAAAACAGGAACAGTGAAACGAAGGGCGACCATTAAAACGTGTGACGGATCTGTAGTGAAACAAACAGAGCATACCCTGCTTAGGACCGCGGGATCTTCCTGGTTCTCTCAATCGTCATGTGAAGAGTTCATGGATTCCTCGAATGGAAACGACGAAACGAAGAAAATGTGCAAGGAGATCTCGCCTCGATTAAGTAAAGATGTTAATTTTGACACAAGCAATAAAAAAGATTCAACGTCAGGTATGATTTAAAAGCAGTCTGATGTTGTAGTTGCGTTAAACATTAAATCTGTTCCCACACTGTGAGTTGCTCCGTTGGTCTGTCTGAAGTTGAAACCAGCCAACGTCCGCCGTTATTCAGTCAGTCGGTTGGTCGGTGGGTTTGTCCGTGGGTCGTTGAGTGGGTGGGTCGCTCAATTAATGAAGTAAATCAATCAATCAATCAATCAATCAATCAAATCAATCAGTCAATCAGGTGTTTAAGACGTCTAATACTGGTGCGTTTTTCCTTTCAGATGATCAAGGTCCGGACCTTTTCAGCCATTTTGTCTATTCTTTTGATGCAGAAAGCTCGAAGATACTAAATATGCAACAGTGGCGGAGAGCAGCAATGGCCCTAGATAGAATGTTTATTATTGTATTGTTCATTAGTATCATGGTATCTTTTTCAAGTTGCCTTTTACTTGCGCCTAGGGTCAGGCAGTCATTCAGTCCATGATAAGTGACGGCGCCACGGTCTGACTTGTAACACATTTAACGAAACAGCGTTATTACATTAGATGGAGAGATACTCTTAAATTCGTTTAGTTTAATTAATAAGCAAAACCAATGGATCTACTCGCTGAGCATATATTCTTTTTCGATTTTAGTACATTTATTTAGGTTTTTTGCTTAGGACTTGGAATTAAATGACTGCAGTTGCATATAGCTGCAGGCTTGCAAACAAATCTGTAGTCATTTACATAGGCTTTTGAGCCTCGCAGCAGCCGAAGTTGTTCGGATAGGCCTTTGACAAAGGGTAAAACCGCAGTAGTGAATGAAGGGTGTACTTCTAAAGAAACTGTGGTGCTGCGTCGGTGGGGAAGTAGTAGTGATGACTCCGATTTTTCCAGCAAATCAGAGAAGATGTGCCAGTTCTTCGAAAAACGTGGCTATCCCGTCTCTGTGGTCAAAGCGGGCCATCATCGTGCCCAACAATTTGATCGACAGTCAGTACTACAAACGTTCCATTCACCCTCACTTTCCATCCTCATAATCACGCAGTCAAAAGTATCATTCTTAATAACTTTAAATTACTCCAAAATGATCCTTAGACTGGCAAAATCTTTTCGCAACCTCCACTAATTTCATTCAAACGCGACAAAAACGTAGGCAACTTTTTAGTTAGAAGCGCGCTCAAAACTAACGAGCAACCCGGCACTTTCAAATGCGCGCGCTCACGATGCAAAACTTGTCCCTTCACTCTTAACACTAGCATAAATATCGGGATCTAAGCGATCTGTTAAGGTCACCGATCATTTGACATGTACCCCCGCAAATGTCATTTATTGCATAACCTTTACGTTATGCAATAAATTATATATTGGCGAGACAGGTAGACGACTAGGCGACCGATTCCGCGAACACCTTTGCGATGTTGAGAAGAATGACAAGGATGCATCTAAGCCAGTCGCTCGTCAGTTTAATCTCCCTAACCACTCCAAAAAACACATGGCTATCTGCGGCCTTTCCCTACATCAACGTACGACGGAAAGCCGCAAGAATCTGGAACAAAAATTCATCTTCCAAATCGGCACCCTTAATCCCCACGGTATTAACGAACGCTTTTCATTTAACTAATGCATTCCTATTTTTCACGTTTCCATGTTACCACCAATAGCGTAGCTCCTACTCCACTATGAAAACTGCAACAACCCATAATTCCTCGATTCGCTCTGACGAAGGGCTAACCCTCGAAACGTCAGCTTTTAGAATCTCTGTACGGTGGTCAATTTACATTATCAACTCCTTTGATAAAACCTTGCATTCGCCCAATATTGGAGTACAGTTGCCCAGTATACCATAACAGTTTGCCTGCTTTCCTTTCGCATGACCTGGAAGCCATTCAAAAGCGCGCAATGCGCATTATCTACTCTCCCTGCTCATACCAACAGGCCCTTGTAATGGCCGAGCTTCCACTACTAAAGATCGTCGACAAGAACTGACGAGCAAGCTTTTCAAGGAGATCCTAGAAAAAGACGACCACAGACTACATGAACTCTTGCCTGAACTAAACAACAACTCAGTAAATCTTAGGAGAAAGCGCAAGTTCCACATTAAGTATAACACTAATAGGTTTAGGGACAGTTTCATTTTATCCAATGCTTTGAAGTTATAGCTGTTCTACGCATTGTAAAATATACTAAGTTTTATATATTTATATATATAAAGTCATATATTTATATAGGATCAACTAATGTGGTTTAGGATTGGTAGGCTATGCAGGCCATTTTATCCAATGCTGTGAAGATACAGCTGTTCTCTTCTACGTATTAGTTATTATCATCATCTTTGTATTTATAATTTTTTGCTCTTTTACTTGTAAGTTATATATTTATTAGGTATATTTAATTTAGTGTTTTACTATTATTCGATTTCATATTGTTAATTTAGCATAATTCAGCCCTTTGGCTGCAAAGATTTTTGTAAATATACTATCTATCTATCTATCTATCTATCTATCTATCTATCTATCTATCTATCTAGACTTGTACTCGATCGTGGGCTCAGCACTGCTTCTCGATTTCCTGGTCTTGGTGATTTTCTGCAAGAAAGAAAGAGGGTAACCATTACAGACATGTACAGAAGACAGGTGCTTTTTCTCCTTGGAGATAACAGAGGGTTTTGTTACGAGACGTTTGGCGCGCTCGTAGAGGCACTTAACAATACCGCGTTTTACTGTTTGCGTGTGGAGGGAATCATACGCTAAGTACTGGTCAGTGTGCGTAGGCTACCTGTACACGCTGGTGGTGAGGCGGCCGTCCGGTTGTCTTGAAACTGCGGTGTCAAGGAAATCCCAACTGGCCGGAGGAAAACCAATTGGCTATTTATAAGTGCAGCTGGGAAGTTGAACCTGTGACTACCAGGAACAAATTCAACGAGTGGGTTAGAAAGGGTCTTGAACCCGAGATATCCGGATCTCAAGGCAAGCACCATAACCACTGGGCCACACTGCCTCTACACTGCTTGTACCCTCAAGCCAAAAAGGCCACTAATGTAGCATCTCTCGTAACCTGCTATTGTTTGGTATTGTGAGCAGCTTGTATTGTTTTTAATTCTAAATCGTTGTTTTAATTGTTTTGTCTCCTGTTCTTGGCTCGGGTTTCCAGCCAATCACATCATAAGTTACGGGAGCTGTTACAATGCACAATACCGTGACAATAGTATTCTTTTCATCTAAAATAGCGAAAAAGGTCTTTCATACACACTAGCGAACTGTTTTGGCGCGAGGTTTACCCAACGTGGGTTTGCCTTCAATTTATAACATAACAGGTGACGGAGCACTTAAATTTTAACACTGATCACTAAAAGAAGTTTTTAAAGTACAGTCGAACCTTCCTACCATTGCCACCTTGGGCGCAGAAGAAAATGGCCTTTGTGGAGCCGGTGGCCGTTGTGGGGAGTTAAGGGTGACACCCGTTTTTCTTTCAGGCTACAACAGGTCATCAGTGACTACTAATGCTTCTCTCACCGACTGAAACTTCAGTTTACGTAACGTTGATTGTTGAGTGTGGATACTCCCGAACACAGTGAACGGGGCTTATTTTATATTTGAAGTACCTTCCTTTGTAGAGAAGCCAAATTACAAACAAAAATGAATGGAATTAAAATGTTCCCCGAGCAATGATCATCGACGTTCCGCACGACTTAATCAAGTTTCGTGACTTTTAACTCAGTTTCATAAGTCGTTGATTCAACTGGCCGTTATTGAGAAGTTATTTGGGCAGTTGGGACGAGCTTCACTGTCCGTTGTCATTGTGGAGAGGTGGCCGTTGTAGAGAAGTTAATAAGAGTGAATGTATGGACCGTCCGCCGAGACAACTTGAAAAGAGTGGTTGCTGTGCAGAGTTGGCCGTTAGGAGGTTCAGCTAGACACCGGTCACCCCAAACTGTCATCGAGGAGAATGAGAGTCACCTTTTTTAGGAGTCCGTGTAGCATTAAATTTTTGCTGCTCGAATTGACTGAAATTTCCGCTGGGAACTGATTTTTGCGGTTTTCTTTTCAAGAAGCAAGACATCAACATGGAAAGTATTCCAACAAGCCTGAAGGTATTTCCGGTTACAACAAACATTTCCAGTCAAGCTGCATGTAAAAGCCGATTTTGAAGTTGGTCTGTTGCAGGAGTTGACTCTGCGCCAATGTTGACTCTATCCCAATGTATGATAACACAAGTGGATTAAAAGCCATTTTAAATTACATTATAACGAGAGTAAATTTTTGCTGTTTTTATATTGCTCCTCTTTTTTTCTGCTGGAACTTAGTTTTTGTGGCTCAAGAACCATCCGCAGAATCCGCAGAAATTAAACCCCGCAAAATAAAATCACGTTAGACAAAAAAGAACTGAGCTAAGACTTAGTTGAGTGCGCCATATTGAAACGATGTATACTGGGACAGCGTTTACACGAACGCGGTTTCACATCGACACAGTTTCATGACTTCGAAACCACGTCAAATTCGATGCGGTTTGGAAGTGTTTACACACAATCCTTTTCGCTCGAAAATCAAAGTCGTGATGGTATAAGCGAGCGCTGCACTACGTCCTAAATTCACCATTTCGAATCGAACAATGCAAATTTCGCGCCAAAATAGAAACCGTATTCAAATCGATGCTGTTTTGCTGTTTACACGACAGATAAAACCATATCGTTTTGAAAACACTCCACTTTTGGCAGCATTTTCAAATCGACCCGGTTTCGCCAACGGTCTCGATCGGAGTCGTGTAAACAGAAGGCGTAAGGTTCCGCATCGAAAACAATGCGGTTACAAGTGCAACTGCGTTCGTGTAAACGCTTGCGTGGGATTGTCATGCCGGTGGACTGGTTGAGCCCTCACCACTCCTCTCAACCAAGTCTCTCCAGGTCACCACTAATTTCCATCCCTCAAACTGACATTGGACATTTCGTAACAATTACACGACGCAATATCCCATGTTAATATTGACAAGCTTACCGCTCTAAAAAGAATGAAAACAGGCAGAATTACAGCTTTAGTTAAACAAGAAATAGCGTTTCTAAGCTATGCCGCGCTGATCTACAGTATTTAGGTCTAAAAACCCCGTTGAAGACGGTTAACTTTCAATTGTTTTGCTGGGTACCATTATGTCAATACTCTGAAAAAATTCGACTTTCCGGGAGCTTGTCTCGTTGGTCTAGTGCATATCGGAAACTGCAAGGTGAAGCCATCGATCCGGGTGCAGCTCTTTGCCTCGCGTATTGTGAATCTTCTCAGCTTGTTTTCTTTGAAGTAGATTTGAAGTCTAAAGCAGACTGTACGTCGTATAAGTTGAATAAAAAGGGAAATGTGAGTTTGAGGGATAGAAAGAAGTGATGACCGTCTCTCCCTCAACTCAATTTCTTCCAAGCGAAGTATTATCCTTCATCTTGGACACTGAAAGCTTGATAGGGATCATGGCAAATGAACATATTTCTTTTAAAAGCCGAATCAGCTAGCCGAACCACAATGTTTGAACTCGCAGGACTCGAACCTGGGAACATGTGATTAATAACTTCACTTAATCACTAGACTACCACATCACTAACTGCGAGGATGCAATTTTATATTAATGTCAATATTTTTTCCTTCCAAAAGTGCCGCTGTAAACGTGTATGAACACCCTCAAAGAAGCAAGCTTACAGACTGAAAAATGTCGGGTACCAAACTTCAAGAGAAAGCTAACAATTTTAAAATCAAGCTTCAGACTTAACCATTATTCAGCAATGATTTTATATATATATTTATTAGTTTTGGTAAATAATCGGCACTTTTTTTAGCCAGCTGATCTTTAGTGGTTAAGTGGATAAAAACAGTTCCTTCAAAGTGGGTGCTACGGGTTCAAATCCTGTCCAGGGGCTAGGGACTTTCTCTTTTTATTTGCTACCACAAGTCCTGGGACAGAGTGATCAACTTCGTTTGATTGCTCCTATTGCTCCTTTGGTTGCCCTCGCTCAACCTCGTTCCCAGGGTGTCCGTAGTCATTATCGACAGAGAGACCCTGGGAACAAGGTTGTCTTCTGCCATGACTTCCATGATGGCGGGTAAGGAATCGCCACTTACCAAACTGGGGAATTTATCGAGGAAACTGGGTCGCTCGTCGGGTCACTCTCAACCTTCATGGATCGAAGTAGAAGATGGGTTAGAGGAGCTGAAGATCTGGGCGTTAGAAAAACAAAACAGGTAACACTAGAAACTCCTCAACTGATTTATTTGGTATGTTAACTTTTTACATTTGAATGATCATGATACGAATTAACAAGCTTATTAAATGTGATGGTTAAGTTTGTAATAGAAGTCTTATTGTTAAGTTGTACGTGTTTTAATGTGTAAGAACTCTTGTACATTACGCTTGTTTTTCGACACGATTTTTTACAGAAACGCCTTACTGGAGAATAATTTTCTGCAGGCGAAAGATGTCATTATGGCATGCAAGGACAGGTTATGTGTTAATACAGTAACTGAAGATGAAAAAGATAAAAAAGATCTGATTCTCTGCTTGAAAACTTTAACAGAGACCTTCAGGTTCCTAAGAAACTGCTGTGCGGAGGTACCCAAGAACCAGAGCTGGGCGATGTAAGGTCACCTTGTTCAGTAGCGTAGTAGGTAGAGCATCAAACCTATGACAGAAGGTCTTTGTATTGACATCAGCTGATAAACTTGAAAAATGAAAAATAAAGCATAGGCCCTGTCTAGAAAACAAAAAGTGCATTTATTGCCAGCAGTTTTGTGATATATACTGGAGATTGCACTTAAGGCCATTTGAACACATGCATTAACATGAAAATGCTAGCAATTCTCCTGGGGGGGGATGCTCGTTGTCTCGCTTATGGGTGTAAATTTTGGATTTTGGTCTCGCTTAGGGTGTTCTGGGCAAAGCGCCAATATTTTAAGCCGCCAAGGTCTCGTTTAGGGATCCGCGAAGAGAAACAGAAGTCAAATTTTCTTTTTAACTTGTTTTTAGGGGTCAAAATTTGCTTAAACCACGCCCAGATTGGTCTCCCCTAGGGGTCACAAAAAGCTTGAGTCATGCTCAGATGGTCTCCTTTAGGGGTTAAATTCAAAATTTCTGACGAGCATCCTCGTCTGTTCCATATGGGAATCCCCCCCCCCTGGGGCCAATTGTATGTTCTTAGTTACGATCAAACGCATACTACAGGAACACCCAGTGTTGCGAAATAAAGATTATGAGGATGTGTGAGGGGGTTGAGCTGTAATTTGATATGTAATACAATACAATGCATACTTAATTGACCACTCCCCATAGGGGCTTTTCAGGGCCAATGAAACACAATCAACGAAAAGACAGAAAAAACAACTGTTAAGAATCCCAACTGGCCGGAGGCAAACTAGTTGGCTATTTACAGGAACAGTCAAGAATTTAAACCAGGGACTACCAGGAACTAATTCAACAAGTGGTCAGAATGGGTCTGAAACCCAGGATCTCTGGATCTCAAGGGAAGAGTCTTGACCACTGCCAGGCTGTGTTGCCACATATTATACGACTTATTTATTTGGACATACATATTTCAAAGTTCCTCAGGTGCAGCAAAGCAAGGAATGGAAGTCATTCTTATTTTGTTGAGGCCAGTTTTTCTGGAAAATAAAAATGGTACATTTGTTTTTTTAATACTTAATACAATAATACAATACAAATTCTATTGTCAACTCCCCATAGGGGCATTTCAGAGACAATAATAATAAAGATACTTAAAAAATACTCAAAAATTATCGATAAACAATTATTAAGAAACTATTTACATATAAATTTATGACATTAAAAATTGATTTGTGAAAGGAAGGCTTTCATTTTACGTTTACATTTTACTTCTTTGTGTAGTTTTATCAAGAGGAGATCTAAAGGTTGTTATGGGACCATTGATTCTCAGCTTTAGGTTGACATATTGCCCTGGTTTTGTGTCATTACGAAGCTAAGCAGTGTGCAAGGTTTGGAAATTTACATTTATGTGCACAGGGACAGAGATTGCTGCTGCAGTGCAAAGTGGTCTTCAGCTTCTTGGAAATGCAGTTGTCAAAAATGATGCTACTCAAGAGTTAATGTGGAATTGTTGCTTTCCACAATTTTTCCTGTAAGTGTTATCATTATTTAAACCTAGTAGAAAGGTCTACATCATGTATAAATAGTGTTTAAATCTAATAATCCTCTGTTGTTATTATTTGGGTGCAAGGAAGCAAGCAGTCTGAACTTGAAATATACATGTAATAATATGAACATTTTATTCCCTTATGACATACCAAAAGCCAAGCACGCACTCTAATAATTGGTCAATTACCCATTTACTATTTACCCTTGGGTGAATGGTTATGATGGAAACACTGAAGTCTGGGCCGGGAAAATTTTTTCCTCAAACTGCAGTAAGCACTGAACAGTGTACCTCTGAATTTTCCTCTCAGCTTTATGAAAAAAAATACTTAGAAATGTCATGTTTTAGCCTGTTTCAGGGCTTACATACATACATACATACATACATACATACATACATACATACATACATACATACATACATACATACATACATACATACATACATACAAAAAAGTCATACTTTATTCATCCCAAATGGGCTTTTCAGAATAAAGAGATAACTAATGCTATATACAAGAAAATTAATTAACAATTAACTAGTAAGTAAAATGACATAAAGAAACCAATTAATTATTAATGAAAAAAATAGTTAATGAGATAAAAACAACATAAATAGAGCAATTAAGTCACTAAAAAATTTGAGATCAGGCATCTCTTCAGGCAACGTTTGAAGTCCTGTAGTGTTGGTTTCAACTTAAGAGTAGAATCCAGTGAGTTCCAGATTACAGGAAGGTGGGATTTTTTTCCTGCAAAGAAGCACTAGGCATTTTAACAACAAGATTATGTTTGTTTCAAGTAAAAGAAAATACTACATATTGCAAACAACGATCCAGCAGTTTTCATGCCACTTATCTTCGGAGAACATCTAAACGATTGTGATTGGTTTATTTAGAGAAACAGACTGTTTCCAATGAGCAGTCGCTTACTATCGAAAACCAGCACCAGGTCCCTGACAAGTAAAAAGGACGGACGCATAGAAGGCCAGTTTGTTGTTTGTTTGTTTATTCCAAAATAATTTTGACGTCTTTTGAAAGCTAGAATGCTTTGAGATAATGTTTAGATTATCACAAAACTTTGGATCTTTTCGTCACTAAATTGTGCGATTTTGTACAATTCTGCAATTTTTGATGAATTATGCGATTTGTTGTGATTATGCGAAATCACAACATCACATAATATCAGAATATCATCATGGCAAAGCGAGTTTGCCACTTGCAAAGCGATTTGCAAGCCTAATTGAAAGCCATCTCGACGAGTTATAAAACAAATAGTGAACAGTTCAGGGTGTACTGTCGAGTTATGGTGCACTTGGTTGGTTTGCTAAACACTCAGGAAGCTACTGTAACAGTAGAGTCCACTTGGCTGTTGCCTTGTGCGACTCTTACACTTCTTTTGTACTTATCAACCTCCCTTGTGCATCTACAATCAGTACACATTATTGACAGTTTCAGAGAGTGGTTTATCCAGAATGCAGCTTCCTTGCTAGCGGTCAGGTCTGTTTTCTCTGGTAGTTGCTGGTCTGACAGCTAGGCTGATTCTAATACCATTATTGTACAATCTTACTGTTTGAAACTCATGCTTCCAGCTATGTTTGATGATGGTGACCTGAAAATGTCTGTGTCCTGCATACTGCAGATTCTGGTTGAGCGTTTAATGACGTCAGTTATCGCGTTCGTTATCACGGTTGATTGGTTGCGTTGCGAGGCAAATTGTCAGACGTTGCTAGGCGGGGGATGCGTGTTACAGAATGTAAACATGTTGACTGTAAGCAAGAGCGGTCGCTCTTATATCCCAGGAAAACCTTTATCCTCTGACCTAAGACGTCTCATCATCGATAAAATCGTTGAAGGAGGAGGTGACCTGTAATGTATTGGGCCGCTAAGTATGTTGGGATAGGAAAAACCATGTGCTTTTGATAGCGGCGGCCATGTTACGTTTGCAATGAAATTGGTTGAGTTAAATCTGTTTGTTTGGATACTTTATTACTCTCGGGAATAATACATTGGCGACGAGGATAAACGAAAAGCAATGGAAAAGAGTGTGTTACCGAAATTTGATTGTTTCTCTGATCCAGCGACGATTGGTCCCCGATGGAAGAGGTGGTTAACTTCATTCGAGCTGTACGCGGACGGGAAAGGGCTTATTATAAGCGAAGGAACAACAGCAGCAACTAAACAGCGGCGACGAGCAATGTTACTCCACCTGGCTGGGCCTGATGTGCAGGAGATATTCACCACCTTAACTGAAACCGGGGATGCTACAAATTACGCCAGTGCTGTTGAAGCTCTCAACGCCTATTTCGTGCCACAGGTAAATTCAGCATTCGCCCGCCAGACCTTTCATCGGATCACACAAAACCCAGGTGAGACAGTTCAGCAATTCGCTACTCGCTTAAGACAAGCAGCTAAAGATTGTGATTTTGGCACTGATACCGACAACCAGATAAGAGACGCAGTTTTGAATAAGTGCACTTCCATTTACATCAAACGAAAATTGCTTGAAGAAGGCCAAGGACTGAACTTAACACGCACCCTAGAGGTTGCCGCAAAATGCGAAAAGATAGAAACCCAACTGGCTGCCCTTTCAGAAAAGGGGGTAGAATCAGAACATATCAATAGAATCAATGAGAGAAGTAACAATCCGAGTACTAGCATGCAAGGCCGATTCCAAGGTAGAGATAAGACATGTTATAGATGTGGTTTACTGGGACATTTCGGTCGTGATCCCCAGTGCCCAGCAAAGGGCAAAACATGCAGGAAATGTCGCGGGAAAGATCATTTTGAAAAAGTTTGCAAGACAAAGTCATATGCTCGCCAGGTTGGGGGGGGGACCCGATGACAATGACCCTGGGCCCCAGCAGGACTATGCATTTAGTATTACAGAAGGAGGACACTCAGAAATGGTCACCGTACAAGTAGGAGGAGTAAACCTTAGGATGTTAATAGACTCTGGGGCGAGCAGCAACATTATTGACGAGGGGACGTGGGAACAGCTTAAGGTGAAGGGAGTGAAATGTGAATCACAAGTGGCTACCCCAGACAAGAAGCTATACCAATATGCGTCTAGTCAGTCACTGCCAGTTAAGGGTAGTTTTAAGTGCACAGTGAGTGTTTGTGATAGATCCACCAAAGCTGAAGTCTTGGTGATTAAAGGTAGAGGGATGTCGTTGCTTGGAAAGATCACAGCCACAGAACTGGGGGTGTTAAAAGTTGGCATTAACTTTGCTATGGTAACAAGTAAAGCTGACAATTTAAAACAGCAGTACCCAGAGGTATTTGAGGGTGTCAGAAAACTGAAGAACAAACAGATATCCCTGGATATAAACCTCACTGTAAAACCTATTGCCCAGCCTTATAGAAGGGTGCCATTTAATTTTAGAGGAAAGATCCGAGATAAGACCACAGAACTGTTGGACATGGGAATAATTGAACCAGTGGAAGGTCCAGCCCCCTGGGTCAACCCTGTGGTGATTGTCCCAAAGGACAACGGGGACATCTGCCTATGTGTGGACATGAGACAGGCAAACCAAGCCATTATGCGAAGACGATATCCAATTCCTACAGTTGATGAGGTGTTACATACAATGAATGGCTCTAAGGTCTTCAGTAAATTAGACCTTAAATGGGGGTACCACCAGTTGGAGTTGAGCCCAGAATCCAGGGAAATCACAACCTTTGCTACACCTGATGGTTTGTTTCGATACAAGCGCTTACTCTTTGGGGTCTGTTCTGCCAGTGAACAATATCAGCATGAAATCGCTTCAGCCTTGGCAGGTATTGAAGGTGTCGAAAACATTTCGGATGACATTGTGGTGCATGGTCCCGACACAAACACACAACAGGCGACTCCACCAAACTATAGAGCGTCTGCAAGAGTGCGGTCTCACTTTAAATGCTGAGAAATGTTTGTTCAACACGGACAGGCTGGTGTTCATGGGCATGCTGCTTTCAGAGAAAGGCATTGGTCCTACAGCAGATCGTGTTAAAGCAGTATTAGAGGTGGAAGAACCAAAGAGTGCGTCAGATGTACGTAGCTTTCTGGGTTTAGCCAATTACAGCAGCCGGTTCATACCTCACTTTGCCACTTTATCTGAACCTATTCGATCCACCTCATTACCCGATGGACCCTGGCAAGACTTAGCAGTAGATTTAATGGGACCGCTACCATCTGGACATTCACTATTGGTCATTGTTGATTACGATTTTACGAAGTCGAGGTTGTGCAGTCCACTACCGCTGAAAAGATCATAGACCGTCTGGCTGACACCTTCTGCAGACATGGGCTGCCAAATACCATCAAGTCCGATAATGGTCCACAATTCAAGTCGAATGAATTTAGAGAATATTGTGAACAGCATAATATTATACATCAGAAAGTTACTGCCAAGTGGGCCCAAGCCAACGGAGAAGTCGAACGACAGAATCGGTCACTGTTGAAACGACTACAAATTGCTCAGGCAGAGAACAAACCATGGAGAGCAGAATTAAGGAGGTATCTCTCGGCCTACAGAAGCATTCCCCATAATACGACTGGAAGGAGTCCCGCTGAGCTACTTTTTAACCGAGAAGTCAAGGGGAAGATCCCTGATTTAAGCATCGGCCATGCCTATGACTATGAACTACACGATCGCGATGCTGAGCAGAAAGCTAAGAGTAAAGCTTACGCAGACATACACCCTAGGGCTAGCCCCTCCAGCATTGAACTTGGTGATGAAGTGCTTGTCCAAAAAGACAAGACTAACAAACTCAGCACAGCATTTAACCCAAACCCCTGTAAGGTTGTCAGCAAGACTGGGAACAGCCTCGTGGTAGAGAGTCACACAGGGAACCAGTATTCCAGAAACACAAGTCATGTGAAGCAATACATTAGAGAGGGAGATCCCACACTCCAACAAGGGTCAGACTCTGTGTCAACACCCCCTACACCCCAGCAGGAACTAGACCCTGTGCCATCACCTTACCAACCAACCGTACCAGAATCGACTGCCGGGCTGCTGGATAGAGGGGAGTGCCCCAATCTGCAGGAGAATGGTGGAGCGGCACCAGAACCATCAAGGAATCTGAGACCCCAGAGGACAAGGAGATTGCCAGAGAGATTAAGAGATTATGTTGTTAATTTTCTTTGGGGAACATGAACACTGATTCTCTCTCTTCAGAACTATATACAGTTTGAACATTTAAGTTTTAGAAGAAGAGACTTCATCGTTAGCATAGTTGACTTTATTGTTCGTGGAGATTTCTTTATTCTTGTAAGAGAGCATTTTTCTGAGGATAGGGGAGATGTAATGTATTGGGCCGCTAAGTATGTTGGGATAGGAAAAACCTTGTGCTTTTGATAGCGGCGGCCATGTTACGTTTGCAATGAAATTGGTTGAGTTAAATCTGTTTGTTTGGATACTTTATTACTCTCGGGAATACTACATGACCCACTAACAATGATATTTCCCGGTTGATTTGTGGATATTGCGAATGAGCTGAACGTTTCATCGGCTACAGTTTCGAAAATTTGGAAAAACTATTGCAAGACTGGTTCTCTTAGCCCATTAAAGCACAGAGGAGGAAATCCTAGTCGTTTATCTAATGGAGATCTTGAACTCATTGAAGTTCAGAAGACAGAAACTCATGCAGAAGTAATGTACTGTTTGCAGGATTGTGGCCATTTACCCTTTGGAACAACTTGTGCAACAGCGGTGTGCAACGCTGTCCGCAACAGACTACCCAGCAGCAAGAAGTTTACCTTCAAAAAAATAGTGCATGTTGCCCAAGAAAGATTTAAAATAGCAAATATGGCTTATACTCAACTGTTTGTTGACTACTTATATGCCAAGGATCCCTACACGTTCAAATATTTTGATGAATGTGGTGCATGTGAAACTTCCCTCAAACAATACTCGAAAGTATGGTCATGCACCGATTGGAGAAAGGGCAATCGAAGTAACAAGATACGCGGAAAACCCCTACAGTTAATCTTCTCTGTGTTCTCTTACTGGAGTAACTTACATGAACACAGTTGATGGAGCGGCAAATACATTAGGCTCCAGTTTTTTGAAGAGGCATATAACTCACTGAACCCTGTAACTTTGAGACCATGCCTTGAGGTTGGAGACACGATTGTAATGGATAATTGTCCCATGCATCACCACCAAGGTGGACGGATTTTGCAAGAATTTCTTGATGACCTCAATATTGAGTAAGTTTACATGCCTGCTTACTCCCCACATTTTAATCCTGCTGAATATGTTTTTGGCAAACTGAAATGTTTACTGAAAAATCAGCTGTGGGAACTAACAACTACTCACTTAAAAGAATCCTTGTACACAGCAGCAAATTTTATCACTCCTGGAGACATGCATGGATTCTTTAGGATTATGGGTTATTAATTAGAGGTTTAAAGTTTGAAGTAAACAAACAGCTTGAATACGTACATGAGGCTTACAAACTTAGAACATCTAGAGCTGGTCAATCGTTCATATTTTGCAGATCATGTTGATGTTTCCGGATTTTGAATAGAGCTATTTTTAGCAGTCGTTCCCACAATATATTTGAAATGCATTGGGTTTGTACTAATTATACGCTTAGGACAAAATATGTCAATCATTTAAATTTTATCTTTAGAGCTTTTTATTTCTTCAGAAAGAAATGATAATTTTCTTGTACTAAAGCCTTTAGTAGGATAATAATAATTGATGTTGCTGTCTTTTGATGCAGGATAAAGGAGAAGTATCCTAAAAAAAACTCGGGGAAAATTTAAGTTCCAACAATTTGTAGCGCTCAAACGCAAGACAAACACTCACACCAAAATAGTCTAACACAACAAAACATTTTAATGTTACAAACTTCAAATAAAGTAGCCTTTACAAAGTCAGCTGTTCAACACAACAAAACCCAACGAAGTTTTCATACTATCAAACGTTTTTAAAGTGCTAACATTTCCACTGAGTCATTTCGGAAAGGAAGATCTGTGTTGCAATTCTAACAAAGCTGCCGCTGCGCTTGCTTGAAATTCTAAGTCTTCACGTTCTGTAGAACATTCACTGGAGACAGACGCATCTGGGTTCACGTTCGCATCAAGTTCGTTGTTTACTCTCGTGGTTGTAATTGGCTCAGAACATGGTGAGATCTCATACTCACTTCTTGACTCCATTTCTTGTTGTTGTAATTTTAGCGCCAGTTTAAAGTCAGTCTGCTCTTGTCTACTCATAGTTACGCACGACTTTTTTTTCCGTTTGTTCGGGAATATCCACACTCAAAATTAAACACTCGAAACTTGGACTGTATATCCTTCTTTATTCCCAACAATAATCAACGTTCGCTCACACCGTACATACATTCCAACTCACAACAACTCTTTCCTGTTTTGGCATTTAAAGGTATAAGATATCTATTATTCGCATATGATAAGTACATGTCATATTCTTATCTCCTAAAACACATGGCGCTCGTTAGTTCAAAAGCAATTAACTGAAAGCAATTAACTTGTCAAAATACATCCTTATCTCTTTAAAATTGAAATACACGCGATCAAAGTTTCTATCATCTTTAAATACAAATACCGGCTAAGTTAAAAGTTGTATATATATTTCGCCTTTATACTTATTTATTTGTATGTATTTTATAATTATTTGGTACACAGCTTCTATGCAAATAAGTGTCAACCTATTGAATTCTGTGTATAATAAAGTTATTATTAGGGCCGTTGTGTTGCGTTACGTAACGCGGTATGTTTCCCAACACCGTTGGAAAGTTTATAGCATATTCTTCCGAGAGTAGCCTCTTCTGGGAAGTCATCCTATTATCAGTTTGCTTGCGAACATCGGAATAAATTGAAGTAAAACTAACATGAGTTGATGAACTCTTACTACAATCAGTGCCTTTCATAACAATGTTATCAAGGAGTTTTTCACGTTCTCACGTGACGGCAACTTTCCCTTTAAGTTTCTTTGCAGAATTGCAACATCCTTATTCAAAAGAGCCCAGTTTCTTAGCCCATAGGAAGTGTACCTGTCGGGCATTTCATTGATAATGACATCCTCTATTTGTCTGGAACCCGAGTTGATCACTTTGTCGGCAGCACGAGTGGTATTTTCTACATCTTTTGCTGCCGTTCTTAGTTTTCCTTCGAGGCGGTTGATTTCTTTTTCTAAATTTGAACTTTCTAATTTTTCGCTGCTATCATGAAAAGGCGGATTTACATGGGTTAAAATGCAAATCTTTCTTGTGTGTCCAAGTTTTAAGTGGCAGTTTCCACACGTGGATAAGTGCCCCCTATTCTGCTCCAATGCTCGTTTTATTTTGTCATCGAAACTTTCAAGTTCTTGGCGTTTCGTTTCCACGCAATTTTTTATCTCGTTTACGGCTTCCTTTTGCTTTTTAGCATAACGTTGTAAAGGAAGCATCACAGGCAAGTCGTTTTCATCAGTTTTGTCAGCGCTTGTATTCCGTCCTGGTAAATCTAGTGAGCGTTGAACATGCGTCCGTGTTAGCTCACGATCCTCTGCTCCCGTCTCAGCCATGTTTTCTACTCTGTGAATACCAGTATCTACGGCTGGCGATGCAATTCAAATACTCTTATTCTGATGCTCTTAGCTACTTTGTCTAACAAACCTTTCATCTGCAAGCTGAAATACTTTCTTGACAAATCTACCTCATCGACAGTTTCATCTTCCTTTACTGTAAGTCGCATTGAATTCATCCTCAGGGGATGGGGCACCTCGTTCACAATGCGTTCCACAAACTTGCTGTATTCCAGGGTCATAAGCTCTTCTTCGACAATATATACTGGAGTTATTCTTTTTGTAGAATAGTAGGAGTATTCTATCTTGATTTCAATCGCCATGACACACAGATCGATAAGACAAAGTGCCTTTTCTTTTCCTTTTCTGACACAGAATGATATCATCCCTGCCTAGCAACGTCTGACAAGTTGCCTCGCAACGCAACCAATCAACCCTGATAACGTACGCGATAACTGACGTCATTAAACGCTCAACCTGAATCCGCAGTAGTTTGGTTTTCAGTAATTCTTTTAGTTGTCTGGCCCCTTTAGCCCGTGTAGTTATTCGGCGCTGCTCATACTGTCATCTCTGTCCAGAAAATGCAAAGGAGGCTCTGCTATCAGGGAAGACAATTTTTAATCGCAGTAGTGAACAAAGATGTTGCAGTGTTTGATGTAAAACACAGCATGAGAAGTTGCAGGCTGAGGCGAATGCACACTAATCTTGGTTATGTGGGTGAGGCCTCAGAGTGCAAGAGAGATAGGGAGGAGGTGGGAGGACAGTCAAGGATTAAGAGCAACATGATGGTGAAAGATTGCAGTTTTCCTCCCCTATACACGTTGAGGAAAGACCTCAAGGGGCGGTCAATTAGGAGGAAATTCTGCCGGTTTGATAGTGGCCTACAATAGGCAGTTGTCGCATCTTATAAGCAGGATTTTGATGGAGTTGAAGAAGGAAGAAGAGACCTTATGCTTGAACACTGAAGAGATTTTAGTGGAGTTTAGGGAAGTCAACAAGGATACAGGTGAGGGGGAGATGGTTGTTGGGTCAGCGGGTGTGAAAGCCTTGTACCCGAGCTTGGACATACTGTTTACTGTAGAGAAGGTGCGTGAGGTTTTCTACATCAGTGGTGTGCAGGTGGTAGGGCTGACTCAGATGAGTTGGGCTTCAGCTGGGATTGAACAGAACTGAGGCTGAGTTAAGAGAAATGGGTTTGTTGCAGTTCTGCCCATGATGTAAGACAGGAAGAGGCCGACCACCCACTATCACAGGTTGCCCTTGAAAGCAAAGAGGACAGGTTTAGACCTTGGTAAAAACCTTCTGAATGGCTGGATGCAAGGGACATAAGGAAGATGTTTACTGAGGCCATGAGAGTGGTTCTCTGTCTCATAATGATGAAGCATGATTGTTTACTTGTTTGACATGCAAATCAAGATGCAGACACAAGGAGGTCCCATAGGTTTAGAGCTCACGGGGGTTAGCTCATGATATGGTGGGACATACAGCTTAAGATGAGTATGAATGAGATGAGTTTAAGGTTGTACAAACGGTATGTGGATGATATTAATGTAGGGTTAGGGGGTGCAGGGATGGCGCAGTGGTGAGAGCACTCGCCTCCCACCGATGTGACCCGAGTTCGAATCCCCAACTCGGCGTCATATGTGGGTTGAGTTTGTTGGTTCTCTAATCTGCACCGAGAGGTTTTCTCTGGGTGCTCTGGTTTCCTCTCTCCTCACAAACCATCCTTTGACTTGCATTAACAATATTGTTAATTTCAGTGTACAGTGTCCCTAATTAGTGTTCCAGCGCTAGAACAACTAGACACTGAAATAAAATTCCTTTCCTTTCTTTCTTTCCCAGACATGGCCTTAAGTTTGTCAAGGATGAAGGTAGAGTGATCTTTGTTTAAAACCAGGGAGGGAGTGAGAGGGAGATGGGTGTCCCAAGTGGATAGGAGATGCATGACTATGCTGCAGCAGCCAGGAAACAGGATACATCCATCAATCCAGTTGGAGGTCGATTACCTGTCACACCACGGGGATGGGAGATTGCCAATTTTGGGCCTAAAGCTTTGGGTAGAGAGGAGAATGACCAAGGGTGGAGGTGGAGTGTGTGTGTTACTGCATGAGTTTTACTCGAAGATTGTTGGGTCAAAGAGGGTAATCTGTGCAAGGTTGGCCCTACCGTGGAGTTCAAAGAGGACAATTTTGATGCAGCAAGTTTTGAGAATTCAAATCAATTGCAGCAGAGAACTTCCTTTGGAGACAGGGGCAGGTACATTAACCATATGATGCTGCGCCTCCAGTACTCTGGGTACAATCGGGAGTTTAGGATGCAGGTAGTACAATCAGCATTGAAGGCCTCTGACTGTCTGATCGAACTAGACGCTAATGGTGAGCAACCTTTATACAGACCAAGAGAGTGGAAGAACTTGGGGAGAGTGCAAGAGAGCAAAGAAAGAAGGGGACATGGTATGAAAGAGGTGGTTTTGACACAGTGATCTTTGTGCCAGCAACACCAGGATCCCAGCTGAAAGAGAGATACGTGGGGCAGATAGAGAAAACGAGTTTAAAAATCAAAGTGGTTGAGAGAGCAGGAGTAACCCTGAAGCAGATTTTGCAATGGTCAGATCCATTAATTAAATACAAGAGGTGTGATGACAACAATTGTGTGATATGTCACACTAATGGAAAAGGGCGTTGTCGTGCTGTTGGGGTAACTTATAAACTGGTTTGTAAGAGCTGTGGGAACAAATACATTGGCGAAACCTCCCGAAGTGCTTACACCTGTGGGAAGAAGCATGTAAGGGCTTTGAGAGAGAAGAAGGAAAACTCTGTGCTGTGGAGGGCATTCCTGTGAGAAGCACAGGGGAGTTGCCCCATTGTTCACCATGAATGTCACTGAATGTCACTGAATGTCACCATGAATGTCACTTGGGTGTTTTTTACGTGATGCTAAGATTAATAACTGAGTCCGTTAGGATCAGTCTGGTCAACGAGGATGAACTCATCAACACAAAGGCCGAGTGGAATTATTCATGCGCATGTGAATTGAGTTTTGCAACTTTTTAATTTATGCAAAACCTTTTGCAAGATTACATGAAGTAATTGTGCATGCAATTTAAAGATCAAAATGGCTTACAACTGAAGAGGTCTGAGATCAGCCAGAGGTGTGTTAAAAGCAAGGACAACTGTTGAGACTTGCTCTCAGGAAGAAGTTTTTAAAGTGGTTTTTAGTAAAGCTTTTCTTGCTTCAACAGAAGAAATTTCACAAAGATTTATCATGCTATCGAGATCTTAGAAAAGTAACATGTACACATTACAGTTCAGAAGAAGACAAAAAATGTTTTTAATGTGATTAAATTTATTGTTTTGTCTTTCAGAGATGTACTTTCATCAACTCATCAAAGCATCCAAGATTGTCTGTGCATGATTATTTTCAACTGTTTAAACCAACAAAGAAGGTGAATTTTAATTTAGTTTTTAATTCCTTTTTTCTACTTGTCTACTTATTATAGTAAGCACTCAAACTGAGTTTTGTTAACCCTTTGACATCCAAACCGGCCGAAACCGGCCAGACTTAGTAGTTTACTCTGTCTAACGCCAGAGTATTTTACTCTGTCTAACGCCAGACAATTTTACTTGTCAAGGGGGAACCCCTGGAGGCAATGGGTTAATCACTCACTGAAAAACTACTGGTATGTCCCCATTAATCACTCACTGAAAAACCCCCATTAAAGAAAATCCATGTTACCATTAACCCTTCCCCACCTGCAGAGAGTGAGACTTTCATATTTGATTGTGGCTAATGCAGCCAGACAATTTTACTCACCAATTGGGGGCACTTCAGGTGTGAATGGGTTAACAACAGCGAGTTCTCTCCAAAACTACATGTACCTTAAACATTCAAATACAATGTAATTATTATAATAATTATTATATCTCTTTTTCACAGGTTGGAGCTGACTGAACATCGTAGTGGTCTTAAGATCATCTCACACATCATTCACTTGTGTGCAAACAAGTCACCTCTTGAATGGGGGTATAAAACAATAATAATTTATTAGAACTGTCCACCAACCTGCTGTTGCACATGCTTTCTTGATAGTTTAATTAATAGTGTTCATGTCTGTCTCCCCTCCAAAGCGAGTCTACTGTAAATTTCTTGTGAAAATTAGTTTGAAGTAGACCTGATTACCATCACAAAAACTTGGCAGTTAATTACGCTCACTTTGAAGAGGAGGCAGACATGAACTAGACCAAGACCTAAGCATGAAGCACCCAAAAGATTGAAAACAAAGCACCCTGAGTCGAAAACAAAGCACTCAAAACTTGAAAACAAAGCAACCCAGGTCAAAAACGAAGCACTCACAACTTCAAAAGAAGCACCCTGTTTTTCATTGAAAGACCACTTTGACCAGAGCAATCCAAAGTTTTGGGTTTCACAACAGGAACCTTAAACGTCATATTTAACATCCACTGGACAAAAACGTAGAGCATCTTACAACTCTGCCGTCAACACAGTGAAGAGGGCAACTAAATTAAATGAATGCAGTGACACATTTCACTACGGTAAATATTTTCGTGCTTCTGCAAATTCTTTTTTCCGTAGGAAAAATTCATCGGCAGATCAAAAAAGATGAAACTAAGCGCAAGTGAATTAAACAAAAGTAAATGATAGTTGCAAAACCACTGGACAAAAATTCACTTCTATTAAAAAACACAAAAACAAAGTTAGATTTAGAAAAAAAACTAAGATTTAGGTTCATTAATCTTTTTGACCACAATAATTTCCACCATAAATGAAGGACAGATCCCAATCATTTGAAATAACAGTACAGGAGAATAATTGAAAAAACACAGACACCCCGACCCTAATCCCGGCTCCACATTTTGGCTACAGCTGTACTTGGAAGAGTGTTAATGTTATTGAAACCACATGCAAGAACCGTGAAAAAATTTGCAATTTTAGGCTCTGTTCATGAGTATAGGGTTCTACCACCTCATCGGAGTTAACTCCACATGATGGCCGCTGAGTTGCTCTGCCATTTGTGGTGACCGCGCAAGTGTTCCATGAGAGAGGGTCATGACTGCACTTGTCTAAGCTAGTTATCTGCATGATATAAACAAAGAATGAAATGCTTTTGATCTTTTGAATGCTTCGTGCTTAGGTCTTCATTTGCGAGTGCTTCGTTTTCGATACTAGCTATTGAACATGCCATGCCTACTGTCATTTCTATATTTTTTCTTTTTGTTTTTCAAATGAGCTAAAAATTAGTGGTGGTTTATTTACAGTATGCTATGTTAACTTGACCCACTTTACCCTAATTCAGCTAATTTACTATGGTGTAAATACTAGTTGTGTAACGTTTTGAGTGGTACACACGAGTCACTAAAATGTATTTTCTTAGTATACACACGAGCCTTGTGCATGTACCAAGAAAATACAAGTGACATGTGGGATATTCCACGGTATACCACGAGAAAGGGTTGCTTAACTATTTTATACCATTATGCCATAGTAAATGCAGTGGCCAGTAAGGCATGATATGAAGGTTGGGTGTGATACTGTTGAATTGCTCTGATTGATGGGAAGGTTCGGTGGAATACTGACAAAGATGCAATGGCTTTCCTGCATTCTGATTGGCTGTATTTTCTATGGCATGGTATAAATGATCTTATATGGGTCTGGTGCATGATGTTATTTTTAATCAGTGGTAAATAAAGTCTTAGTAACTTTGCCATTAGATTTCTTACTTGGATTTCATTTTTCATTGTCAGATATTTTATTCTAGACACTTTGATCTGTGAGGGCCTCTTTCCTGATATGTATCATGGTATTGAATCTGATCCCCTTGCTAGGTGAGAGCAGTATCTTTTTCTAATATAATCAGTAATGAGAGTATTGTTTTATGCTTGGATGGTTAGTGTCAGTGGTTAGGAATGTATCATGAAAAGTGAATACACAATTCACATTTGATTTATACTATTCTATGTAAATATGGTGGTGTAGACAGAAATTCATGTCAGCATACATTACTAAGTTTGGTTTTCTTCCTCTTTATATGTGTACTTAGTCTAAAATTAAATAAGACAAAAGCCACGCTACTATTAAGTCCTTGCAATACAATCATAAATTTAAGAATATATGAGTTACTAGTTGTTAATGCTTTCTTTTTTTTATAGTCTGTGAGTAAGCTTTCTAGTAGACTTTTTAACATGCCAGAAGCAAGTGTCTGGTGAAATAAAATAGTTCTTTTGGGAGCAACTTGACAATTACCTTGTATTCTCATATAGTCAGGTTGCATGCAGACTATAGTCTCAATTGATCAGTCAGTCAGTCAACCAAGCAAGCTGAATCAATCAATCAATCAATCAATCAATCAATCAATCAATCAATCAATCAATCAATCAATCAATTAGTTAATTTGAGGAGACCTAAAGAAACTTACAAGCTTACAAGTTTCCTTTTGTTGTGTTTTGAAGAGTTATCTTGCTGGATTTATTTCATCTTAAAATAACTGGTAAGTTTTAAAAGCTTTCTCGCAAAAATAATATTGTCCATGTTGTTGTCTTGTTAGAAAAGTTAAAACGAGACAAACCAGTTGCATGTATGATGACGTCCAAGGTACACAGCAAAATGGGTAACGGTGAACAATCTGATCCCACCCACGCGTCGGCCGACGTGTAGGCCAACACGTCGCTTGACTGTCAATCGACTGTTAGCCGACAGTCGGTCGATAGTCGACTGACTGTCGGCCGACGCATTGGCCACTGTTTAATCTTATAACATACAAGGTGTGTCGGTGGTGCGTTGGTGGCATGTCGGTGACTCATTTGGGCCTTATTGAACTACTGAAATGCTAAACGGCTTTTTTCCAAACTGAACAGAAATGTCTTTGACGGAAAACTTTCACTATGATATGAAAACAAAAAATTGACTTTTGACCGCCAGCTTGTATTTCGTGATATTAAAACTCAGTTCCCATTACGACAAGTGTATCCAACCTGGAACTGTCATCTACTCAGATCAATTCACTCCCTACATACCACTCAACCAGCTAGAATACATCCATCTATCAGTAAATCATTGCAAGAACTTTGTTGACCCCGACAGTGGTGCACACACCAATACCATCGAAGGCGTGTGGGCTTTGGTCAAGAAGAAGTTGAAATGGATGTGTGGTACCCTGTATGAATACATACCCAGCTACTTGGATGAGTTCACCTGGTTCCGGAACTTTGGAAGAGACCGAACATTCTAGCAGTTGTTGAAAGACATCGCTGAACAGTTCCCACTGCAGTAAAATTGCAATCAAAAATGGCTCCTTTAGGAGCCACAACATATTAAAAAGTCAATGATCCATAAAGAGTTTAAACTTCCATATCTTTTTTAATGAACGAAAAATAAACATGTTGGTTGACTTGCAAATTAACTCCCCGCTTTGGTAACCGACCCTTGCCAAAATGTCAAGAAGACCTAGGTACTAGTGTTTCATTTTAAGAATGGCAGCTATTTGGCTATCGAGTTTTCATCGTTCATTATGAAGTTGTTCTTGCTTCCAACTGAAAGAAATTCGAAAGAGTAAGTATGTAGACCAATGCATCTGTATTGTGTCGGCTGATGCGTTGGTAGTGTGTTGGCCGACGCGCCGGTAGTGTGTCGATGAGTTGGCCAATGTGCCGGTGGGATCGGATTCTTTACTTTTACCACAAAATGAGTTACTCTCTGTTTTGGGGTCAGAGTTTGGACAAGCTACCGGTATATAGTAAAAATGTTATAGTATTCAACCCTGTTCAAGCCTTTCTTTAGGCTTCCTTTGCAACTGTTCCAGTTGTTCTCTCAACTGCAAATATCAGGTTAGGGTTAGTATTGCTGTAACGTATCCCAAAACCAATGTCCACTCATTTCTTTTTGTAAGAGTTACATGAACTCTTTCTAGTTCCTGATGATTTACTCGTCAATGGGGCCAGTTCAAGGGTAAAAGGGCTAATGTCCACTATGATCTATGGTTCATCAAATATATAACTGTCATATATTGCACGATAAATAGTTCAGGTACAGTACATACATGTACAATAGCCCATAAGGAGAAGCCGAATGGGCTATTGACCCATGGCCCTTGAGGGCGAAGGGTCTAATTGTTTTAGTATCACCCAACTAGTCGGACAGAAAAGGCAAATAATAAAGTTAGCAAATGCAAGTTGAAGAAATATTTAATTGGGAATAGAACGAATGAAAGCGTCACGCTTTTCGCTACTCGAGGAGTATTACTAATAGTCCTCTAGTAGCGTAGCCAATCAAAATGCAGGATTTGCATTAGTCCACTGGTTGGGTGATACTAACACACATTATTATTCCACTATAACACCATTTTACCATATTTGGTCAAGACAACATCCAAAATATGAGATGGTAATACCCAGTAGTGCCCTGTTTTAATGGTTTAGAACGGATCAAATACGAATGGAATGAGCCAGAGAATTTAGCTTGTCATCTGGTTTATCCAATTAAATGAAGGACATTTGAATGCATAAAAGACCTTTTTATGGCAAGGTGATGTCTTGTTACAGATGCTTTGGATGAATCAAGTGAAAAATCAAAAGGACCAGAAATGGCTCCAGAATTTTATGCATCTTCAGTGAATTACTTGGCACATCAATTTGAGACACATGTGGTTGGTATCACTCAAAGGCTACAACAACTGGATCATTCATCTGACGATTTTGTAAGTTGACACGTCTTTTTAAAAAAATAATCTACTTTATTTCTCTCTAAAAGGAATATGGCACACAAGTCATTGTTTGTGCTTGTTTATATTCATAATTGTATCACAATTTGGATACTTGCCGATGAAAGACCTGATCAGTGGACTAAACCATTTTGTGTGTCTTTGATATTGCATCTTTGTTAAAACAAAGATGCAATATCAAAGATACTTTTTAACCATTAGTAACTTGTTATCAAAGTGAATCTTTCAAAAGTGAGCTTCTACAACCTTGGTTTAATTTGTTTTAAAATTTGTTATTGGTGTCAACTTGAAATGAAAAATCCTTTTGGAATTATAAAAATTGTCTCCTCTGGTTAAGCATTTATGCAGTATAAGAAACAAGAAC
This sequence comes from Montipora capitata, assembly GCA_949126865.1. Classification (NCBI taxonomy): domain Eukaryota; kingdom Metazoa; phylum Cnidaria; class Anthozoa; order Scleractinia; family Acroporidae; genus Montipora; species Montipora capitata. The sequence continues at coordinate 47,357,238 of OX421450.1, forward strand.
CAACGCCTAACCAATGAAAACCTCATTTTAGAGGAGAAGATCAACAAACTTATGCGTGAGAATCAAATGCATGCAGTGTCCCTTAAGAAGCAAAAATGGTGAATGGATGAAATCACTGGAAGAAAAGCTCAAAATGTTCACGTTAGTTCAATTATAGATCCAGAAGAAATAAGCGATTTCTTTCAATCCAATAACACAGATGATACATTTACGTAGCTCCTGAGCGTGTGATGATTCCTGAGGATACATATCCCCACTGTGTGTGAGGAAGATGTTTGGGACCTCTCAGTCCATCAGAAGAGAACTGCGTCAGGACCTGATAACCTACCGTATTGGCTCCAGCGTCATTTTGCCCACCACCTCGCACCACTCATGACCAAAATTTTCAACAATTCAATCTGTAAACAAGAAACTCCTCACCTCTGGAAAATTGCTGATGTGGTTCCTATTCCCAAACCTAATCCACTGGAATCATGTGGCCAACTTCGTCCAATATCTTTGACTAATATCATCATGAGTATCTTTGAAAGACTGGTGTACAAGGAAGAACTTTCTTCTTTACTGAAAACATCTATTAGTCCAGACCAATTTGCATACAAAGCTGATCACAATACCACTATGGCCCTAATAACAAACCAACACTTCTGGCTAAAATCTTTGGACTCTGGAGCTAACTTTGTCAGGGTATTTACATTTGAAAATTTGGTTTTATCAACGGAGTTGATAATGTAAATTGGCCACCGTACAGAGATTCTAAAAGCTGACGTTTCGAGCGTTAGCCCTTCGTCAGAGCGAATTCACTCTGACGAAGGGCTAACGCTCGAAACGTCAGCTTTTAGAATCTCTGTACGGTGGCCAATTTACATTATCAACTCCGTTGATAAAACCAAATTTTTGTATACTACTTCCCCACCGACGCAGCACCACAGTTTCTTTAGAAACTACCCCTTCATTTATTTACATTTGACTTTCGGAAGGCCTTTGATTGTGTTTCTCATGAGATAGTGTGCGATAAGTTAAAATCTCTGGGCATTACCCTGGTAATCCTTAATTATATTGTAAACTGGATTATCAGTTTTTTGGATGGCCGACAACAGAGGGTTGTGGTTGATGGTATCTCAACAGAATAGATCTTATTCACGATGGCCACCATGTTGGATTTGCTATTATCATGTAAATGTGCTACACACTTCTGAGGGGGCAAACAACATAAGTTCGAGAGGTTATAACGAACATCATAGCCACACAGATGATTTGTTTCACGTTCATTGAATGTTTATCACCTAAGTAGTAAAATACATTGATTTCAATAGTTACTTCAACTTTTTTAGTGAA
>OX421450.1:47363572-47366072 GCA_949126865.1 Montipora capitata
TGATCACAGGCTGCCGCTGAGATCGATGTCACTTTCGATTTTGCGATTTACGTGTTCAGCTAAAAGAACAATGGAAAAATTGAACGTAACAAAAATCTCAAGAATTTTATGTTGTTTTCATGTCGCAAATTTTGTTGCTGATGGCAATTTTTGATCGACACTTCTAAAAACTTCCTTGTGCTCTTCCTTAAAACTGTGTATCAATATTTGTCCACTTTTGCATCAATAGCTGTTTTGCATAAAGCAGCCTAACAAAATTTGTACCGTGCATAGTTCGCATTTTTGAACGTTAAAATAGATATTTCGGTCCTATGTTTCTGGCAGCAAGTCGTATATTTGGAGTCTCCCATCCAAATACACTCAGAATACACGCTTTAACTTGCTGTGAAAAGAAAAAGTTGAAATTCATGTCAGCCTCGAAGCCAGTGTTTCTCGATTCCCATTCATTTCCTTCAGTCTTTCTGGGTTTAGTATTTTACATATTGCGTCCTGGGAAGCAAAACGCAGCTCAGTTGACAGTTATGGAATAAAGCAATGTTTCAAGTTACTTCACTACCACACGTACAATGTACGCAATGCGTACCTGTTTTTCTCAGTTGCAATCAGATTACAGTTAACACCGCGTGACAAAATTCTTAGTTCTGATAAGGACGCGTGGGGGTTACCCCCAACAGCGATGATATTTTGACTATGAGAAACAGTCTGTGTAATTTTGATAGGTCGTGTTGGCCATTGAAAGCAGAGGCGTAAGAACAACACAGGATTGAAATTTCAAAGTCTTTGACTAAATTGTCGAAAATCTTTCGTCGCTGTGTTTTGTGACTCCACATTAAAGCGAGGCTTCTCCACGGAGCTATACATCTGATCAAAAGCGCAATTCATTTTGGTAAAAGCCAAAAGTATCGAGATTTTACTTAGATTTTTCTTAAATTCTGATTATGATGCTACCCGCTCGCCTCGTTCCTTCTGCACTAAAGATATTAATAATATCTTATTGTCAAAGTTTCGGCTTTAAGATTTCTCTCATTTCGGGGTCAAAGGCCAAATCCTCCCATTTTAGCCGCGGCGAATTTGTTTGTTGAGGATCACCACTATGATAATTTTTTTTCGTGTAATATAGTGTTCCCTAGATCACTCGCGTGAGTAGCTAGCTACCCGTTACTTTTCCCTGAACAGACTTTTCTTACAGCAGAGTTATACTTAACCTCACCCTCAGATATCTGTCAGTGGGCAATCTTTGCCATCAGAAATATTCTTGAGAACAACAAGGCAAATCAGGACATAGTCGCTTCCATTGATCGTCTGGGCCTTGCTGACACCTCACGACTGCGACAGTTCGGTGTGGACGCAGTTGAACTAGATGGTGGTAGAATTAAACTTATGCCAATAAAAGGAACATTGTATTGATATGGAAAGAATAGTCGTTATAAATTTTACCGTTGCCAATATCTTGCTGTAATTTTGTGTCCTATCCGCCACTCTTTCACCGCACTTTTTGAGCAATCTGATTTATATCTACGTGGAAATGGGTGGGAAACATTTACTCAACGAGAACATCATTGAACAACGGAAGCGCTTCTAACAAAACTTGTCAGTCAAGAAAAACAACATATAGGTGAGTAATAGCGGTCACTGATATATTCCCAAACAAAAATGCAAAGGAATTAAAGACAAAAGGGAGCTACCCATTGCTGAGAAACAACAAACAAGGTAAAAATAAAAGAAAAGGGACAAGCTTCACAACTACCCGGGACGTACTCACTCTATTTGCACGAGAAAAAGCACCGCTTTTTAGCACGAATTTTCTCGAGTTCTCCATTGAGGTCGGTCGGCACACACGAGGGGACTAGTCCCTGCGACTGGTCCCTGAAACAAGTCGCGGGGACAAGTCCCATCGTGTGAACTAGCCATTTTTGCCACAAAATCTAGTCGCAGGGACTAAAATTTGGTCCCTGCCATTAGTCCCACGAATTTAAACTGGTTTGAATTTTTGGAACAAGTCCCTGCGACTTGTTCCTCAAAACGCTTCGTGTGAACTGTTCGTGGGACAAGTCCGTGCGACCAAATTAAAATAAACCAATCACAGATCGGTATCACAAGTTCCCACAATTCCTTACGAACTCTGTTTTAGGATGGATGAGTACTGGAAATCTTGATCGAATTTTCGCCCCTTTTTGTTTCTGTACCTGATCGGTAACAAAGCGTTATTTTTCCGGTTATTATATCCGAGCTGATTATTATTATTATTATTATTATTATTATTATTATTATTATTATTATTATTATTATTATTATTATTATTATACCGTTTCCCCCAGGTTCTATCGATCACTGGACAGCTTGCTCTCCGAGACTCCTGCAGCTGACAAGCTCATTATATTAGGTGATTTCAATGCAAGAGTGGGAAAAGATCATGAAGCATGGCCACAAACATTGGGGAAGTTCGGAAGAGGGAAAATGAACTCAAATGGTGAAATGCTCTTAACAAAGTGTTCTGAAT
>OX421450.1:47388572-47428572 GCA_949126865.1 Montipora capitata
TTTATTGTCTCGCCATGTTTAAAGCAAGTGCTTTGAGATCATGCCTACAGTTTATTTTGCTTGTGCAAGACGAATAAAAAGTTTGATCATTTGCAGAAGAAACGGCAGAAGATGCACATTCTCCTCGAGTCTTTCAAGACCGCGAGGCTTGGTTCTGTCAGCAACCTCCTTCACGAGCACGTTTGCAACTAAGCAATCTTTTCTGTTGTCACTCTTTAATTGATAGCGACTTATTGTTATTTTACTCTCAGGATGCACTCAAATAGGATAGATGTTGTTGAAGTTAGTAAGGGATTCCTGTCCTGCCAAGCCATGGATGATATTTTGTCAGGCTCATTCCTTACTGACCTCTGGGGACCTGTCTTGCATTATCCGCATATGTACACCGTGCAAGTTGACATAAATAAACATGTTGAGCCTCGGGGTCCACTGAAAAGGTTCAATCATTCCTGTGAGCCTAATGCAAGATTTATTTATGAGTGTCGCAACGTTGAACATTCAGACCTGGATATCAATGATGGCGTGTTCTGGCATGTGATAGCTCTACGTGATATAAAAAAGGGAGAAGATGTTACTCTTGATTACACTACAACTGAATATGACATGGCGCAAGTTTTTCAGTGTAAGTGCAAAGCAAAGAATTGTTTGGGTGAAGTCAAAGGCTTCAAGTATTTGTCATCAGTTCAGCAAAGAGAGAGAATAAATAACGCATCACCTGTTATTTTGAAAAGTTGGAACAAAAGACTGTAAATGCACCTGAAGGCAGCACAGAACGGTTACTATTGAAATGCAGTCATTTGGAAAAAGATTGATTTCAACTATATTTATTTCAACTATGTATTTGATATTGATATTTATTCCTGTCAGCTGCTTAAGATTTCTTATTTGATAGGAAATGACGAAGAAGTGAAGAAACTCAGTTGTATTGTATTGGTATAATTGGCCTCTCATTAAAACTCATTTCCGGCCACGTGCGTGACCATGGGCGTAATTACACCCTTGGAGGTGGAAAACGTTAAATAACAATGACCACAACCAGGTTTTCTGAGCCCGCGAGACTGAGCACCCCCAGCAAACCATTGTTTTAAGGAAACCCGCTGGTCAGCAACCTGGTTCGGGTCATTGCTGTCTAAGATCTTCCATGGGAGGTAAACGTCAGCATTTCAGGGCCACTGGTTTGCCAGCGTAAGCTGTTATGTGTACACCCTCTTTAAATAAAGTTTATTATTATTATTATTATTATTATTATTATTATTATTATTATTATTATTATTATTATTATTATTATTATTATTATTATTATTATTATTATTATTATTATTATTATTATTATTATTATTATTATTATTATTATTATTATTATTATGAAAAAAGTGCCTTACATCCAGTTAATGGAACCATGCGCACTTTTTCTGTCACAGACCCGCAGCCTTTGTCTACAAGAGGTACATAATACTAGTTGCATTGCATTTGGCGGTTTCCCTTTCAAATGGAAAGTGGTCGTTATGTTCCATCAAAGCAACGCTAAGAAATTTGTTTTGTTTTCCTGCTTTTTTCTGGTTACCGCCTACACAAAAAGCCATTAAAGCGCCTCGTGGACGTGATTTATTGCTGCGGAGTGAGCGAAGCGAGCGAGCAGCAGTATAATCTGGATTTGAGGAAAAGTATGTAAAGGCCCGTTTATAGACCGTATTCATAAATGGCGGCCAATTTATAATTCTTTTGTCGAAGTGCAAATTAGCCTACCAAGCCTCGATACCATACAGTGAATTGAAAAGAATTCTTGCTCTAAAATGAGGCTTGGTAGGCTAATTTGCACATGGACAAAAGAATTATAAATGTGACCGCCATTTATGAATAAGGTCTATACGGTTTCAACAATTGACCAACATTCGTTCAACAAAAGTTGAACGGATGTTGGACAAATGTTGGACGCAAAAATAAAGTTGTGCAATGGCCTTTCAAACGGTTCCAACATTGATTGCGAGGAACTAAGAACTAGAAACCAAACTCTCTCATCCAGATACACTACGCCATATTGACTTTTGCGGCCTGATGTCAGCATGCGTTAGTTCTATAATTGTTGAACAGAGTGTTCAAACGGCTTCAAGACCATTGGAACATTTTCGACAACAAAGGAAAAGTTGAATCGATGTTGAATGAATGTTTAAAAAACCGATTTAAACTTGATTCAACACGCTTTCAACGAACTTTTAACATTTTTTTACTCTTTCAACAATGTTGGTTGACCTGTTCAAACGCACCGAACATTTGGTTCAACAAAGTGTTAATGCACATTGAAGCAAATTTTGAAACCGTTTACAGTCGAGCTATGGCATGCGTGACCAGTATTCACGAGACTGAAATGAACACCCGAATTCCTCTTTGAGCTTCCGAGATTTTAATGGAATCTTCAAGATTTGGTGTGAAAAATGCACAATAGTTGAACAATAATTCATCAAACGTTTGAAATAGTTTTCACTTTTCAAACACCGTTTATTTCATAATAAAACTGTAATCAGAGCGACGGCTTGAAGCACCGTCATGGCAAGCTTGTTTCGATTGTATGAATCGCATTCTACAAGTTTGAGTAACGAAAATGTAATCACAGAGGCGTAACTGCGTCAAACGATGAAATACGAAGCTCAATTGAGTCCGATGTCAGAATTGTTTATCATTGCCAAACCAAGTCGGAATGTGCGTTTCATTTCTCCGTTTCCGTGTCGGGAAAGTCTTTCCTGTCACTCCCCTACTAAGTGGTGTATTTGTGCATAGAGTCTTCGACGCGTATTTTGATGGGTTTTAGAGGGTAGCCTGACAAAAGCGTAGATTTCTCTGGTGGACAGAGTAGAATATTTATTTAACCTGCAATGGCGTTGGCATTGGTGGATCTTTAAACAAAAATATACCTTTATGGAGCTCAAGAATGTAACGTCAATTGGATAAACGACAGGCGGTGCAAAATAAATATCTGGAAAGGGTTTGATCTTAAAATTTTATTTTGTTGCGTATGTAATTTGACACGATTGAGTTTCTTGCCTTTACGCGCGCAATGAGATGGGAAGAATTTTTTGCCTCTAATAGCAAACATATCGTTTGGTTCAATACATTTTTCGCTGGAAAAGGTGGCCTTTGCCTTTATGAATTCATCATGTTGTGTAATACGTTATTCGAGCTTAACAATTTGCATACGTCCGTTGAAATGTGATACGCGAGGAGACAGGAATTTCTTCTCTCTGACAAATGATTAATAGGTAGTCAAGATTTTATCCTCAGAAAAATATCTGTTTTGTCATTATAGTGTAAATTGGAGTTTATTTGGGAAGCCAACAACATTTCTTTAACTTCCTGGTTAATCCAATTTATTGCTACGACTTACAGTGCAAAATTGTGTACATTACAACATTACTCATGCTTTTTGCGAATTTTGAGTGTCATAAAACTACATCATTTGCGTTACATAGCTCCTTTATCACGAAGATTTTTCAACAATATATCGCTTTACTCTAACCAAGAAACATTCAGATAGTAAAAAACTTCATATTTATTAACCATTTCTTTTGCTTTTGTGCTTGTCAGCATTGTGATTTGCGAGAATTCGCAAGTCGGTTTTTGTATCTCATAGATATTTAGATTTTCAATTACATGGCTGCTACCCTGCGAGCAGAGCCTCTTTTATCTGTACCGTAAGAAAAGGCTCTGCTTGCGGGGTGATGGCTGCTCAACCTCGTGATTGTGTAAATAGTTCACCTTGAAGTCAAAATAGATACGTTTCTCAGAACAAAGAAGGCTTCCAGACCCAACAGATAAAATGTGAATATTCAGTTAAATATTGCAACAAAATTAAAAAACCAAAGACGAACGTTTCTTGGCTAAAAAGTACGTTGTTTTACTCTAAAAACGACGAACGATTAACATTCTTTCCCGGAGTTCATTCAGTTGACACAAGGTGATCCCGTGCACCTTTATGGTTGCCTAGCACGTGATCAATTTCTTCCTTTTGACAGAACATCATGACCTTTCCCTTCGTTCATAAAAGTCAGAGACTGCAGAAATTCTCTTGTTTTTGCGATCGTTTGTCATTAATCTTTCGATGAGAATTCGATTCATAAAAACTGTTATTTTTTACTGTTACCTCCCAGCTTTTATGGTACTTTTTGGTGCAAACGTAAAGCCAAAAAATGTTTTGACCTGGCATCAGACTGGACTAAAAAGAAGACGAATTATGAAGTGGAAACAATATCTTCAGTCCTTCCTTAGTGCGTGCAATAAACGTTTGCTTAGTGCAACTGCAAGAAATGCATGACATGCAGGAAAACGTCCGTCAGAGCAATTTTCAGTTAGTTTTTTGCAGAATCTTTAAAGAAGAAACGAGTGAATTCTACACAAGAGCGTGTTTTGTTATCTTTAAACTGAATTTATTACCAAAGCTTAAAAAACTAAAAGACCTCAAAATGGGACAGGACATTACAAAATAATTAAACGTGTGAGCCAAAGGGCCTCTGCTGGTACGACATCAGGGTGAACCCTCAAATGGTCTTAAGGACCCCCCACTTGAAAAAATTAACTGAAAGTCTGCATACCAATTCCAATACACTCTTTTATCTTCACCAGTGAGAGCTAAGATGCGTAACACGTTATTGAGGATAGATCTACTTTTTCCCAAAGTTAACCCTCTTTCGACAATTCCCCACCCAAGGGAAAGACAAAAAATCATATGTCCAGGAGTGGATGTTGAAGACTTAATTTGACCAACACGTTACCCATGGTTGTTTCTATTGAAGGATTGAACGAAATGTTTTCGAAACTTGGCTAATAATATAAATGAAACGTTACATCGACATAAACTGAGGTATTTCCATATAGTCTTAAGTAAAGCTGCAGTTGAAAGGCACATGGAATTGAAGCAATCAACACGTTTCGAGTGATACACCTACCAACGAACTAAAATAATTTTACAGTACTCATCATCTTAGTAGGAAGGACAGAGACTTCGGAGAAACGCAGTCTGAATATCTCGTCGTCGCATTGGTCTTGCACTGTTTTAGCCCTTTGCAATCCCCGCAATAGAATTACAAAAATGTATACACGCGCAAAAACACAAAGCGCTGAATTTCTAGGAAGCCCCTTTATGCTTTCTTAATCTTTATGGGTCATATAAAGCATGAAACCATCGGGTAACGATCTTGGATATTTTAAAAGATATCACATCTACAAAGGCTAAAAAAACAGTCTTGCAAAGCCAGGAAAAATTCAGCATCGCATCCGCTCAGAGATCAACATTTAACGACAGGTGAAGAGGAAAATGAGACGTCAGGAAGCGACATGCAGAGAGCAGCTGCCAGCTGACAGCAAAACTGAAACATTTTAATATTGGGAGATGTAAGGAAGGCGATATATCGAGAAAAAACTAATCTAATGTAAACTCTAATGTAATCCCTCCTTTAATGTAGCCCAAACCGTACGTGAGATACAAAAGAAGCTTTTGGTCGAAAAGGGCAGACGAGCACGGTTCTTTGTCAAAAGGATGTACGTAGTTGGATGTTTATTTACCGACGTGCCCAATAAATGACTGACACCAATATTGTGAAAGATAAATGAGAGGACAATCATTTCGGATTTGAAAATATCGCTTCGTCCTGCCATCGGATGCGTGTCATTCGTAATGATTTTGAACGCCTCTAACATGCTTGCCCTAATGACACATATCCTGGTTCTTTCTACAACGTTTTCTTTAACAACAGGTAACATGGTTCACTCTCTGAAGTTAAAATGGTTGTAATGTTAAATTGGTCATAGTGCTGACGATGGAAACTTGAGCAATTTCGAGGAAAACGGGAAAGGTGCAAAATTGGAATGAGCTTCCTGTACGATTGTAATGGCACGCTCTTCTTCGTTATCAAGGCAGACTCGGTACTGCCAAAGCCATTGCTTAATTTCGTATAATTCTAGTTGGGTGTCATTTGCCTTAATCAAAAAATGTATTGTTACATTTTCTGTTCTAAGCCCCAACCCTACCCCACCCCCATTAGGGTGAAATATGATATACAATATGTAGGCTCCTAAAACTAAAAGGGGAATAAAAAACGTTTGATTATTAAAAATAATTTGACATAATGACTTATTACTTCAAATAGCTTGTCATTGCAAACATAGTTAATGCATGGAGATGGTTTTGGAACTCGACAAGTATTTTTGTTTCATGTTATGTCTGTATTTTTTGTCCTAGACGGTGCACAAAACACCTTTTTTTAAGAAGACAACCAATCAAATCTTTAATCTAACCTTAACCCTAACCCTAAAACCTTCGATTATATTTGCGAGCTTGAAACTTTAAATTTTCTAATTAGCGACCCCGTGCGAGGCGAAAACAAGAGTCACGGTCAATTCAACATCGATTGCGACAACATCATGATTGTTCTTGCTTTTGAAGGTTTTAAGGTTTCATAACCATTCCTCTATTCATGATGCAGCCTATGCTGTAAACAAAGTATCAGCTCTTAAAAGAGAGCCCGCCACTCTTTCAGTCTGGAACCTAAACAAAGAAAATATCCGTAATGACCTTATGACCTATACTTTTCACGCGTTCTGCTTGGTTAACTTGGTGATTAGCAAGTACTATTCAACTCTAAGAAGTTTTTGTTCTAGAGATATTCAGATTGTATAGTATTTAATTACTGAAACAGTTACCTCAGTGTGTCTAAACCTCGGTGGGTGATATATACTTCCATTTCGGTGAATGGTTGTTTAATTTAGAACTGAGAAGTTTATCAAGGCTACCCAAAACAGCTTGTTATTCTATTACCAATTGTGTGGACAGTTAAAGCTGTCTGATGTCATTTACGTTAAACGAGATCAATTTCGTATCTCCATAGTCAAAACTGCATGAGATGATAAGACTTTGATGCCAAACTCTATTTAATCAGAGATACCTCACTTTCTCATCCATCCGTTGCTTTTAGACGTTCTGTTAACTTGTTGTCAACACCTGGCACCGTGGTCGTACAAGCCTTTGAATGGCTCTAAGCCCTTCAATTGCTCCCGCCTCAAACAAATGAGTACTATCGTAGTGACACTATGCCTGTGTTTTTTTCCTTACAACATTCAGAGGCTCCAGTTTATGAACCAATAGGATGTTTTTTAGATCGTGGTATCTCACCTCGTCCTATGCCACTGCTTCTTAAAGATTTCCGTCCAGACATGAATTGGAATGACATAGCTTCTGTGATCGAGAAGTGTGCAAGTTTGGCGCATAAAAAAAGCCTCAGGTAAAACGGACTAATTTGTGATTGCTGCGCCTCTCTAAACCTTACTTCACTGGTATCCTTAAGAACCTGATTGCGCCGTGTGTAAATAAAGCTTGCAGGATTCAAATGCCGTGCGAGCTCTAAGTGAGGGTATACGGTTGTTCTGATTAGAGTTCTAGGTCAACCTATTTTTAGCTGCACTTCTAAATACCCAACTCAGGTTAGTGTCCCGTCACTTGGAATTTTGCAGAATGATTTGTGAATAATTTGTTGCCTTTAACGACTAAGTTGTTCCAGGAGAGCAATCAGCAAAGAACACATTTCATAACAAAGGGCGTTACAAATCGATAGAAATCGATGTTCGGAAACTAATCGATTACTCGATATTACTCGATAATATTCGATAATTGTTCATCGATTAGCTAAAATAATCGATAAATATCGATAATCACAAGATTTGACTCGTTTACTCGGCCGAGAGAACAGGTCAACTCAGACTTAAGTAATGGTTTTGTCTTACCGTAAAAGCTCTCCCCTTCCTGGCCATTAAATCGATTGAAATCGAACCGTAATTACCAAAGTCGATAGAATCACAAAAAATCTCTGCTATCGATTTTTATCGATTTTCGATATTAATCGATTAATCATTATCGAAAAATATCGATTACGATCGATTTTGTCGAGTATCGAAATTATCGATTTGTAATGACAGGGCTGAAGTGACGTATGACAGGAGTGCATGAGTAGGAGCTTGCCTCTCCTATACAAGCCCTATGAGTCAACCTTTGCTCGTATCTTTCTATTTTTAGAACGCCACGAGTTCTTCGGCGCTCCACACACTGTTTAGAATGGCCAATCAGAATAAAGTAATTGTGGAACAAAGACAAAAGTAGCACAAACAATGTATGCAAATTGTGCAAATTGATGTAAATTGTTGTAAATGTGAGTTTCCTGCTGAAGGATTAGTTCTAAAAAATCGAAAGATAGGCACAAAAGTAGACTCAAGGATATAATGCATTGGGAGGCTCCTAGTCATGGGCTCCTGCGTATGAGGCATGTGAAATACCGGTGAGCATTGCACAACTAGCACACGCACTGAGAAAATACAGACACTCAGCAAATTCTTAATACATTTGAATCGATCTTTTTTTCTCTCTTGAAATCAGCTACTTTGGGTTAAAATACTATGGCGAGTGTTGGTCTGGGGAAACTGCTGGCCAAACATATAGTCGTGACGGACCATCGGATTCCTGCATTAAAGGAGTGGGTCAGAGGTCAAGTTACTTTGTGTACAAATTTTTCGACTACGGAGACAAATGTAAGGATTTTATAAGAGTTCCTACCAGGTTAATTCACTTTGTTAATTTCATTTACAACAAAGGTAAAGAACGATAATGTATGTAATAAGTATTTAAGTTTTAAATTTCAAACTGAACACGAGTGCTACTTTCGCATAGTCCACGGATAATTTGTTATCGTTATTTGCACAATGCCTTAAGTTGTGTCGTACCAAAGCTTCAGCATTCGGGCCCTCGCCGCCCATCGATCTCTCTACTCAGCACAAATCTCATAAAACACCTCTTTTACCCCCACAAAAATTTGCATAGGCATAGTTTTTTAATTCTCTTGGGACATCTTCATGTCCCAGGAGAAATTGCGAACAGTGACTGTGGGATTTGTGCAAGAACCGTTACCTAACCCTGACCGATCACAAGTCATCCTGTCACAAATAATATTCGCTACCAACCAACACTTAAGAAACGAAGAAGTTGACTGATGGCGAAATGTGCTAATGGCGAAATAAACTGTACCCCAAATGAAAGAAGCAATAAAATGCGAATTAGTAAAAGTTAACTGTCGCAACTTTCAATCAGTGAGAATACGTTTTCGTTTCTGATGGAGAGAGAGTGGCGAGAGAGTAATGGCCAGTCCCTAAAAGCAGAAATGTAAACGAACTGCACTGCCGATTAACTCGGAAACGTATTCTCAGCAATCGCGCTTTCTATTGTTGTTACTCAGACACGTTTTTCTCTTTCAACCAGCTCCCGGTTGTAAGGGCACATGGAATGGTCAAAGCGGTAATTGTTTCTTGGTGATGACAAACGACAGCTTAGCAACAAGGAATGAGATAACTGTCAACTGCCTCAAAAATGGAGGACATCCTGCGAACGCGGGAAATAAAAATATCATGCAGTTGGTCGAGCAGTTCTTGTACTTTCTGAAGATGAATGTGAAGTCAAGCTTTTTGCGATGTTTGGTTATTGGTGACGTAAATGCAAGCTCTTATTCAACACTACCTTCTATCAATGGGCTCTCCATCGGCAACGTCACACTTACATGCGCTGTGAGAGAAAGCAATAGTTGGAAAATACAACTATGCAACGGAAGTAATTGCCATCATTTATGCATCGCTCCAAGAGGTATTTACATATTGATTTTTTTTTCCTCAGGAAACTCTCCAGTGATTGTTAAAAGGGAACTGTCATGCTAAATTTAAATTATTGTTTTTAGGTCAAAACCTAAATCAGTACTTAAGCTCACAAGTTCAGCATTCCTGACAACCCACTGAGAAGATATGAAATGTACTTTATGGCACAAAGAGCTCTGATTTGTATTGAATTTTTGGTGACGTTATGAAGACATTGTCTCCAAACTTGCAAAAACTGGCCAGTTTTTTCAAGTTTCAATCCATTTCCATCCTCTCCATCCTTGGCCGCAAACAACAAAGAATAGCTTCATTGGTCTTCATTGATGCAAAGACGTCTTTTAGTGTTTTGAATTTTGACTAAAATATCGTGACATTGCCCCTTTAAGCTTGTTAAGCTAATAGCCCTTTTCACGGTTAGTTTTTCTGATTTGCATTACAATGTAATCTAACGTGGGTGTGATGCAATTTCGGGTTAAAACTACAAAATAGCCCGAAATTGCCTCACATACATTCTAGATTACATTGTAATGCAAATGAGAAAAACTAACCTTGAAAAGGGCTATTGGTTGAATATGCTATGCTATGCTTAAACATTTCATATCTTGGCCGTTATGAGAGATCAACACGCAGCACAAGACGTCTTACATGTACTAGACGCATGTCATCCGTCCATTCAGTTTACTATGGAGTTATCCTTGGATGGGAAACTTCCGTTTCTTATTATTTTGTTGGAGAAACGAGGAAATCGAATAATGACCAGCGTACATAGGAAGCCCACTAATAAAGGACTCCTTCTACATTATCAAAGCCATCAAGACAACCGATACAAGAGATCGTTGTTATAACAATGATCCAGAGAGCCCACAGTCTCTCCTCGACTAATGATCTGTTCAATAAAGAGTGCAATGAAATTAAAACTACTAGTTTCAAAAGCTACAATACCCAACTGAGCTTATAGAAAATACCATCAAAAATTTCCAAAAATCTCTTAGCAATAGTTCTACCACCACTCGTGGTGTTCAAGATAGCTCCATCAGAATAGTAGAACAATCGTGACCGTCACTTAACTGTCACTGAACCATTTCTTGATTTAATTTATTCAACAATTTTTGTACTTATATGCGGCTTATAATTTATTCTTTCACTTGACAATGACATCTCGACGATGTCGAAACGTTGTGCTAACCTTTTAGCGTTTATCTTTTTGATTAATATAGTTTCAAAGTCTAAGTTTATTGATGTATCAGCCCTTTTGAATTTGTTTCGTCAATTTATTATTTCTTTGTCGCAAATTCTTATTTCAGAAATAAACCCAGCGACGGGAACATTCGTACAACTTGCTACAGATGCCTCCATAGTTGGCCATGTGATTAAAAGTTTACTTGTTTATGACATGGTTACTTGTGCGCGTGAATGCCTAATGTATCTAAATTGTTTGTCCATTAATTACGAGTACAAAACGACGACCAGCCGGGAGTTCCGAGAATTGGGGATGATATGCGAGTTGAACGACGACACCAGTAGTGATGTGCCTATTCATCAACGTTTTGGCTTCAAGTATTACGAAAGATTTAACTCCAACTCCTTATATTATAGAGATAGATAGATAGTCAGGGATAGACAAAAAGAAAAAGAAAACATTTGCTTTTTATCATTTTCTGTCTCAACCAAAGAGGGACGAAAGCGTCAAGAAATTAAAATTATAGGTACGGGTGCATGTGCGTCCTCAAAGTCCAGTGATCGGGTCAGTGGCAGAATTTATTTCTCCTGAATTTGTAAAGGTAAAAAGCACAAGTTTGGTCAAATAAAGCAAACAAAGCATTTCTTCATCTATTAAATGATTGATATATTAAAAGTAAATATATATTGGTAGCTTTGTGTACTTTTAAATATTGATGCCACGGCAACATTAGCATGACACAGACACCATAACAATCACTGAAACTGTTCCCTCTTATTCGAATTCTCTTTCCCCATCCTATAATAATAGCTCTACTAATTATCCAATATAAAAAAATACCGTAATACTCTTTGTTTGTCCCTCCAAAGGTTTGCATAAGCATTGTTTCCAGTTTCTGTTGGGACCATTATAAGTCCCAAGAGAAAACAAAATGGTATTTTTTATATTGGCAGATTGGGTTTAGGGTTAGGGTTACAAATCAACTGAAATCAGAAAAAATCAGAAAAAATTAAATCAAATTAAATCAAATCTTCATTTGTTTGCTACCAGTTGCTTTTACTTCTCCCTATTAATTTGCTGTAAAAATAACTAATATAATAAAGTTAAACATTTTTTCCTGTGTATCTTCAATTAATATACCTACACTAAATCAATCGTTCTTAGGATTTATCACATTGCTATGCTGAAAATCGTGGCTTGCACACAAGATTGTCCTTTGAGAAAGTTATTATCGTTTTTATTTCGACTCAAAGAAGGTGTGGAATGAAAACAACATTTCCAGTAGGTGCTATTCTGATCAGATTTCACTACGAGTCCCTAAAACTGACTTCCTCAGTTGCGCATAAGAAACCCTAACCCTTTGGCACAAAGAAACCACCAAAATTTCCTGGAACAGATCATCTACTACTGCATGTCTTAATTGTGAACGCAGTTAAATTTGGGTCCTTGTTCCCTTATTTTGCTTTTAATTCAAAGATGTTTCGTCTTAATAAGACGTAACTGGAATCATTGTGAATTGAGATTTGTATTTACTTCATCATCCAACTACTGGAGAAGATATTGGTCCAGTTTAGTACATTTCAGTTGTATCAGTAATCAATTCTTTTAAGCCATGTTGTTTCCCATTAAACTGCCAATGTAACATTTCAGTTCTTTTTATACAACAAAGTCTACTCTCTCATATCCTCAGTCACTTTTGTAAGGAACCAATCAAACAGCGAACATTTTGTGAACAAATTGTCAATAGTACCCGGCCTGTCAATCCATGCAGACACTGTTCGGTTTTTAATTAAATCTTATCTTGGTCTTACAAAATCTGAAGAAGTTTAGAGACACCTAATAAAGGCATTTTAAAAAGTCTAAACTGTAATTGTATTCTCAAATTTTGAAACTCAGCTTCCTTTATTTTACACGACATTGTTGGCCTTCATTCTGAAATAATTTACCTCCCATATTTGTTCATGACAAAACTGCGAGACCGCAAACAATAAACTCATTGTAATAGGACGGAAACATTAATTACAAATAGCATTCAAATTTTAATGAAATTTCCCAACTAGAGTCTTGATTTTTTTGCTTACGTTCATTTTGAAAAGCGCTTCGGAACGTCTTATGATTCTGAAACAAAGTCGCACGTAATTCGTCAGTTTGCCGATCACGGATCATGTTTGCCATTTGCATTTTTAGAGTAAAAGCTTTCAAAGGTATGTACAATGTTTATTTGTCTTAAAAGTGCTGTTTCTGTTTTTGTGAATAAATTTGACGAGCTTATATCTAAAATGAGTAATAGGATAGTTGTGAAAATGTTTAAAGTTTTTCGTTGATTTCATGGGAGCCTAGTAACGAAAATTCGATTCGCCAGCAACCGACGCTAGCTTTTTTTACAGAAAACAATCTTTTAGAAAGACCATTTACGGTTAAAGGAAGGAGTACTCATGCTTTGCATGGGTTCGATTAAGTCAATAACAGCTGTTAGAAGAAGTCTCTCCTTTGGAATATTTTTATTTATCGAAAGCTTCTGAAAAGCAGTGAAATGACCGGTGCTTTCTTAACCTAAATGAATCTCTAAGAATGGCATTCACTCCAACAGATAAATTGTACTGGGAAATAGTTCTTATCTTTTAATGGAAAATAAGATTAAAAAGGATGGGTAATATCTTGATGCCTCTATTTTAAAGGGGTAATAATCCGGGTCGAATACAATAAGAATTTCGAGAAGTATTCTATAAAATTTTTGCCAAAGGCTGGGAATCTGTCTTCCCGTCCGCAAATGTGAATGCCGTCTTATCTGTGTATAAATTTATAGTTACCAGTTTTCTACCAATTTCCTTTTTTTTTCATTTGGGGAGTCTTCGAGTATTACGATTTTCATTTGAGCTAAAACATTTTTACACTGCTTAATAAATGTTAAAATAGTTCGCGCCCTTTACGTTTCCTAACCATGATAATTCCTTTGCGCTCAATTCACACGTAGGCTTAATGATGACGAGCTCTTTTGTCATTAGGGAAGGGAATAGGAACGTTTCTGATCACTTCCGCGCATTATTTTTCACTTTTGTAATTAAATATTTCTTGAGCAAGCTTGCACATTAATTTGCCTAACCCTAACCCTGATTAACAGCTTGAAGGAATATGATCAGAAGGTTTGTTTGTAATCCAGTGCCCCCTGGAAGCACGGGATGGATTAACGTTTCATAACCGAAAAAGTGGATAGCAATCTTGGATAGCGGCCAAGGCCCCTCGACCCAATGACTTTGGTGGCGACATTTGGTTTTTTTGATACAAACCTCTTTCTTTTCCAAAGCTAGCCGTAGTTCACATGACAACAACGCGATCTACATATTAAAGCACTAAATGTTTTGCATATATACAAACTTATATCCTCTTGGGCAAGGTCACGTAAAATAGAGCTATGTGGTACCTTCCCATGACGAATTCAGTAAAAATCGGTTGTTATTTGGTTTTAATAACGGTGCTGACTTATCTTTCCCTTACTGTGACAAGGATCGAGCATGGAAGACCTTTGTTTCCTTTTTGGAGTAAAAGAGGCAAAATATACCGGGCGAGATATGGCAGCTGATATTTTATAAATTTCGCTGATAGTATGATTTCAAAGAGCACAGATCAAAATAATTATTTAAATTAGTCCTTTTTGAACTCCCTTTCAGTAAATGCTTTTTCATTAACACATGAAAAGATCAATGGCTAGCACTGACAGTGCCAAGTTGCCAAAGGACATTTTTAATTTTAAAATTATTAGACAACGATCGTAAACTGAAGTCGTCTTTAAATAAAGGTTGTCTGTTTTTTTTTTCAAGAAACCTACCTATTTTTGTTTTGCCATTGATTAGGGGTATCTTCACTGAACGGTTTTGTTTATGAATCTGATAAACAAATGCGGACCTTGCGGCAAAAAAACGGCCAACATTGAGGAAAATCGAGAATTTTTTATGCAAACGAAATTTAATATTTATCAGAGAACCAAAGGGTTCGTCTAATAGCAGTATTAGCTTGGCGCCGTCACGTCCCATAAAAATACATTAGGTACTGTGGGCAAATTACATTAAAGACCGACTTAAGCAAGTGGTGGTTTGCTCAGGAACGTGCATTCAGCCACCAAATGTGGAGCCAAAATGGATTGCGTAGGTAGGGTTAACGAGCTATGAATATATACAACAGAAACGTAGCTGCAGCTGAATGGATTGCTTGTAACAGTTAAAGGAAAGTTGAACAAGTGACCAATAACGCTAGAATGACCTCCAAGAACGCTTTCAGTGGCGAAGGGGGTGGAGGTTTTGACGTTTCTTAAATTACTTTTCGCAGCTCATGGTCAACTAGCCCCCGTGATCGAAATAGCCGTATTCACGTCGGTGATCGTTTTTTGATAAACCAAATATAGTTCATCTTGTCGCTCTGAAGAATCAAGACAAATTAAATGATGATGAATCGTATTTTAAGCTCGCAAGATTTGTCTTGAAGATCGCATATCATTTGAACTCGCAAACCTTCTGTATTTTAACTCCATGAAAATTTTAAAAATTGCTAGGCTAGTTTTGAATGCGAAATGCGAAGTAGTCGTGTTTACGCAGTCTTCACGTCAGTGATTGTTTCGTGATATTAGTTCACCTTGTCGCTTTTATATATTCATATGCTTACAAGTATAAATGAAGAAATACCTAAAATCGAGAAAGCATACCTTTAAAAACATCCACAAGTTTTTCGAGTCCGTGACGGACAAGCCAGCCTTTAACGAAGGCCTTGTCTTTTCCGATAAACTCGAAAACACGTGTGTCAAATGCCCGGGGGTCCCCCGGGGTAGGCTAATGCCCAGCCCCCGGGCCGCGATAAAATTGCGAATGCCCCACCCCCGGGACTGACAACTTAAGCAAATGCCCCGCGGTTGCCCGGGGAGGGGGGGGGGGGGGGGATGGGCACCGCTGGAATTGATTGATGCATTAAGTAGACGACCGCTGGAAATCACAGGTGGCCCAAACTCTGTGTTGTATTTTGAATTTAGAGGGCTAGTATGGCGAGTTTTAGTCGATACAAATCAGAAGGCTTAATAAATGAAATAAGCACTAATGTTGCAATCACTTGTCTGTTGTCTCTTTGCGATTGTTCTTTGGTAATTTGGTGCCATTCTGTCTATGCTATTTCGGGAGATATCCTCAACCGAAGACCTATCTCTAAAAGAGAGAGAAGGTAGAAAACGCTGATCACCAGTCGATCGGCCAAGCGAACCAAGAAATCGAGCCAAAAAATGTAGCCAAAATCCTTCAATCCGCCTCAAACTCGGCCAGCGACATGTTCGAAGATTCTATCGAACATCTATTCAAGAAAATAGTCTCGATATCCACTCTGCGAAGGAAAAATTGCCACAAAATTTCAATTTCGCCTAGTGTCAGCATCTTTTTGACGATCAGCCGTGCACCCAAACGGTGAGCTGGTGACAAGTCACCGCTCCCTTTATAGTACAAATCTTTCTCTCCATCCCTCCGCGGACTTGAGGAGTGTGAGGTTTCATTCAAGGAATTTTGTCAAGTCCGGGTAGTGGTGGAGGGAAAGATTTGTACTATAAAGAGAACGGTGACTTGTCACCAATTGATCGTTTGGGTTCACAGCTGATCGTCACGAGAATGATGACAGAAGGCGGAATTGAAATTTTGTGGCCATTTTTCCTTCGCAGAGTGGATATCGAGACTATTTTCTTGAACAGATGTTCGACAGAATCTTCGAACAAGTCGCTGGCCGAGTTTGAAGCGGATTGATTTCTCGGTTCGCTTGGCCGATCGACTGGTGAGCGTTTCCTACCTCCTCTCTCTTTTAGAGATAGATCTTCGGTTGAGGATATTTCTCGAAATAGAGGACAGAATGGCACCAAATTACCAAAAAACTATCACCAAAAGACAACAGACAAGTAAGTACAACATAAGCTAAGTGTTTATTTCTTTTACTAAGCCTACTGATTTGTATCGACTAAAACTTGCCATAGAAGCTCTCTAATTTCGAAACACAACACAGAGCTTGGGCCACCTGTGCGTAAATACGCCTGCGTTCGCAGGTTAATGTACATGATTCTATTCCAAAGAGCACCTTCAATTTGCCTTTTTTCAAGTTACAAGTTCTTTTGCAGCTTATGCAGGGAAAAGATGTTTACTTATTGCAGCGCCTTTTTTTTAATTCTCGGTGCCAAGTAAGACTGCTTTTGTTCTTAAAAGGCCAATGCTAACATGTTTCCTCTGACACGCTGACGTTGACGTCCATGTGAGAAAAAAAAAACAATTCAAGTTGATCGGCCTCTTAAGACCAAATCTTTCTCATGTTTCAAATTTTCAATTAAGGTACAAGTATTTTAAGGAAGACGAATGATCTTTTATAGAAGTCCTCCTCCCTCAAACCTCCGGCAGCCAGCACACCTGGACTAGAACACATTTAAATTATTTGTAATAAATAATTACTAAGTTGTTCAGCTGACGCTGAGAAAAGTAATGGATTGGCATCACTGCTTCATTCACGTCGAAAAATTTATTTTAGGTGCTACGACGTCGACGTCCAGTTTGGTTGTGAGTGTAGCAACTCGTAAAAATACCGAGGTATTCTTGAGGCGGATCACAGTAGTCGATTAATAACCATTTTATTTCTTCGTAGCATGATTACCACAAACGAGACTCACATGATAGTGAAATTGGTTTGTTTCACCTCAGTCAGCCTGTTTTGGATCTTTGCTTTATCTTCCCAAGCATCAGGTTAGAGATTTTAAAGGGTGTGAAGTTTATTTGGTGTACCCTTTTCGAGCTCAACAAAAGGTCCCAGAATATCTCCTCTTTGAAGAAGAATTTTTGCATTGTAGCTGTGTGAGTGACCGTTGCTCATGCTTTGTTCAGTTACTTTCTTTAGACTTATTAGTGTGTCATTCAGTTTGAAGCCAAATATTACCACTAGTCACCTGATATGAAAGATCGATTTCAAACTTAACAACAGAACCATGCCGGGATATGCACTTTTCAGATGATTTTCTGGGCAACGTTCTACAGTCTTTATCGGATTCCTAGGTGACAAGAATATGCGGCTATAATTCGGACATTAAAGACCTGAAAGATCACTTTCTGCTGATCAGGCTGTATCTTCCCCATTAATGTCCTCAGAGAGGCAGACAAAACTCTGGTTTGTCCACCCCATGATACTGCTGGCATTTTCTGTAAATAAAGGAAGAGGAGTCATAAATAGTAACTCGTCATTTAATTGCTATCACAATAACTGTCTGTTTACTGTGAGCAGAGGAAACAGAAACTACATGTATTTTGTAATTTATATATCCAGGCTCGAAATGACCAAACACAATTTTAAAGGGCCCCCATCTGACAGTTTCAATGACTGAGAAGGGAAAAAACACTGGTAACTGCTTAATATTTATTCGGGATTCACAATTTATACTCTTTAAATTTTTAAGGATCTGTTTCTAGTTCACAACAACGGATCCTCGAGACCTTGCTCGCACAGCCACATGATTCGGATGCAATGCCTTGGGATAAATCAAAAGCCGTACTTGTATCGTATGGTGCCAAACTTGTTAGGATAATCGACTTGGTAATATATTTTGTATCTTTTCCTTAATCAAGAGTAAGTATATACATGTATTTCTTTTAATGTACAAGTCAAATCGAAGCTTCAACATACCCCCCCTGGCAACCTCTCGGGCAGCATTTGAATTTGTGGAAACTTTTTGTTCAAATCCCCCCTCCCCGGGCCAAAAAGCTGTTCAAATGCCTCATCATAGGTCCATTTCAGGTGATCAAATGGCTCCACCCCGGTATGTATATGGATTATTACCTCCGTTCTCGGATGCAAATTTTGTTGCTCTCAAGTGCAGACCGGGAGCGATTTCAATGCGATTTTACAGCGATTTGTTTCCACGATAAACCGCGATTTGGGTGCAACTCAAGGAAGCACAGTAACTTAGAACAGCAGTTTCGCTGCAGCGCAGGCGCATACGCTTTGTTTACAAAGCGGCTATTTTTTGCGTTGACTCACCTATTGTTCTACTTTTTGAACTGAGCATAAGTCTAGAGACAATTTAATAAAAAAAGATAAAATTGAAACACAAATATTGATAAACGAGTCATTGAATTGCTCTGTCATCTTTGCCTTTACCGCCTGCAACGACGTCGCTCTCTTGTCGTGCCCTCTATAATTAGCGAGCTCAAACGGAAGAAAACATTTCCCGTGCACTGACAGTGATGTCTCCCAGATATTTATACTAATCATCTCTAATGGAGAAAAGAAACTTGGCAATGAATTGTGGTTGTGTGAAGACAAGTTAAAAGGGAAAACAGCTCACTCCCGGTTGCTGTCCGAGTCTCAAACACGCGCATGCTTAAGCTCCTTATTACATAATCAGCACAACTGATGTTAAGCAAACATGGACAATTTGCGACAATTCAGTCTGTGCCGCTTCTTCATTGCAGCTCCACGAACGGTTTTTTGGCCGCTTTTTCTTCGCCATGACGCTGCGTGACAAAACCTCCCGAGGGGTCCCTAATGATTCAACATTGAAAAATCACAGCAAAATTTGCAAGTTTGGAGCAAGTTTAAAACCCTTGCGATATCGCGGCGTCAAATCGCTGTGAAATCGTATTGAGATCGCACCAGGTTTTAGCGATTTTTTAAAATTAAAAACAAAATACAAATGCAAGGCTGGTTGTACGGCTGTGAAGATATATACTTTTTTGTTTAAAGTACTACTATGATAAAAAAATCACTTCCTTTTTTTCTTCAGATTTTGAAAGAAAGATCGCTGAAAATTTGACTGGCAAAATCTTGAGCTTTGATTTTTATCCAAAAGCTGTTTACTTCGAATGTAAGGTTTGGATTTCACGGCCCGCCAATACTCACGTTCAGAACTGACCGATTGGATCTCAGAGAGTTGGATCTAGGGAAAAGTGACGTCATTGACTCACTAGCCTAAAATTTCATCATGTAAACGCAGCTTATTATGTATGCAAAAACACGACTGTAAAAGTCGGAAAGCCCCAAACTCCCGTGCTGCATATTAATTCAACCATCGAGTCTGTGACGTCATTTTCTCCTCGATTCAGCTCTCACAAAATATTAAAGTTAGTAACGGCGGACCATTTAAATAGGAAACTTCCAGTTAAGATAAACAGCTATATTTTTTAAATGACGGCTTAAAACTTGGGTCGCTTAGTGTTTAGTTAACATAGTTTTGAAATCCAAAGAAAAAGAAAAAAAATGACTTTGTGGTGATCGTGAGTAGCACTTTAGAATAGTTCGTTAGGAACGGCCTGACTTCTTTAGGGAGCCGGTTAAAAAGTCAGGCCGTGCCTTACGAAATATTGGTTAACACAAAAATATGTATTCTCACAGCCTTACGACAAGCCTTGCATTATAATTTTGTTTTTAATCTACAAATTATTCGCTGGTTAGATCTCCTAAGATCCTGCACTTGTACTTTGTTCAGCTGGCCCGTGCATAAAAAAATGCCAACAAGTGGATTTTTAACGATAAAAATAAACGGTAAAAATGATTGGTAAAATTGAAACAGGAAACTCAAAGAAAGTTACAGGAAACTCAACACTGGACAACTTCTGGGGAAAACTGCAATTGCCCTGAGCGAGATTTGAACCCACGTCCCCCTGATCACTAGTCGGGTGTGATGACTACTACACTATCAGGACAACCATGCTGGCAACCTGGCTGATTAATCAATTAATGTGTGGCATTTACGTGCGACTCCCTAAGGGCCAGTTTTTCTATGTGATAACGCTGGATCAACAGGTGATTCACAGGCGGACAAGGGTAATTAATGTAAAGAGTCATTTAAGTAGATCCCTTGAGCCAACAACGTATCACCCCCAGGAGAAAAACTGGCCCTTAGGGAGTGCCACGTAAATGTCACACATTAAGTGATTAATCAGCCATGTTGCCAGCATGGTTGTCCTGATAGTGTAGTGGTTATCACACCCGACTAGTGATCAGGGGGACGTGGGTTCAAATCCCGCTCAGGGCAATTGCAGTTTTCCCCAGAAGTTGTCAGTGTTGAGTTTCCTGTAACTTTCTCTCAATTTCTCCTCAACTTGGACTGTGAATCCATTTGCGATCCTCCTGGGGGTGATACATTGTTGGCTCAAGGGATCTACTTAACTGACTATATACATATATATATAGAGAGAGAGTTTAGAAGTGACCAAGGACGGACAACCCTCTGAATGACATTTTCATTGGAAGAAAAACTTTTTATGCCCTGAGCGGGATTTGAACCCACGTCCCCCTGATTACCGGTTGGGTGTGATCACCACTACACTATCAGAGCAACACCCAACCGGTAATCAGGGGGACGTGGGTTCAAATCCCGCTCAGGGCATAAAAAGTTTTTCTTCCAATGAAAATGTCATTCAGAGGGTTGTCCGTCCTTGGTCACTTCTAAACTCTCTATAATTGATCACATTTCGCCGAGGCTTGGACTGTGAATCCATTAGTGATCCTCTCTGGGGGCAAAGATGCGCTGTTGGCTCGAGAGACCTTTGTAACTGATCTATATATATATATATATATATATATATATATATATATATATATATATATATATATATATATATATATATATATGCATATAAGAAGAAAAAATATATTTGCAGGTGTAAACGGATGATAAAAACATACAAAGAGAAATCTGATAAAAGATAATTAAAATGCTTAGCACGAGTTGAGTCCGATTGGAAATTAAGAACAGGTCTTAACATTTGAATAAAAAACATTTCATAGACGAGGCAGTCAAATTGGTTCGTGCGCTTCATCAAAACACTAACTAACCCTAACATGTAGATTGTTTTTTGTTAATTGTAACTTGAGCGCGACAAAAATAAACGGACCTTTAACGGGTTAAGTTGAAGGACTAGGTGCTGCGCTTCTTCCAATTGATTGAATTCTTGATTGGGTTAGGTAATAGACTCTACGCTGATTTCTTTGTTTACCTTTAGAAAGAACGAGATAACACAATTCGCTCACAGTGGTGGATTTACCAGGTATAAAGAAAATTAATGATTATGTGCAAGATTTTGTATTGCTTTATTGTTTCTGCAGACTCAAGCTAATGTATCCGATAAACAAAAGGGATTTTATGCACTAGTCAATTGAAACCACCGCCCCCCCCCCCCCCCCCCACCCCGCCCGGAACGTAGCGGCGGATGCAACATTTGTATAGTGTTACATTTTAAACTTTCCCCCGCCCCTCGGGTGAAACTTGAGTGTTACAATCCCCACTGCCATGGCCCCTGCGTGTAACTAGAAGATTTTGCCAAGTTCATATTGAAAATGATTGTTTTGCATCGCTGAAAAACGTGTTAGCTGCCCAGGTTTTCACCACGTCATTGCAATTGCTAGTAGAATCGTTCGAAAATGAAATGAGATTCCTGAAACGTTCTGCAATGCAAGTTTAAGATTCAAAGCTAGACAATCTGAACAGATTAGTCTGTGCTGTATTAAACAAATTTTCCTTTAAAAGGCCATAAAACGGTCAGGAAGCACATGAAAGAACAATCTTAGCCTTTTTTTCTTCAAATGGCATTGCACGGCCTTTACGGATGCCGTTCGAATACTTCTAAGCAACAACTTCTCTTCATTTCCTCAGAACTTTGGAAAGTTCTGTGGAAATGAAGAGAGAAAAACGTACAGCCTTACTTAACTATGCAAATAAGCGTTCGCCCTTCTTTATAACAAGTGGTGAATAGATGAGTAAAAGTGATTTTATAGCTTACCTTCTCTGTGGTCTCTGCCATGTTGACGCTGGATCGTTTTTCGATGCTTGGATCCAGTCCCACTCTGTCAAGGATAGCGTTACAAGCCCCGCACAACACCCCCCCGGGGGGGGCGTGGTTTCAATTGACTAGTGCATTACGATGAAGACGTAAGATGGAAGCTATACCAATGGAAATAAAATAGCTCCGTAAGAATACTTTTCGGGCGAGCTTATTCATAAATTGGAACTTTTCCTAACTTTTTCTTTTCGAAAATTTTCATACTTTCATGTTGTACAATAGTACCAAAATTCATTTAGATCTTATTTTCATCGACGAAGGAGCTCGATTCCTACTGCGGTTAGTGGGATTCAAAAAGGCTGGACCGTACTGCTGCATAACCATCTCCCCATAGAGCATGCAATACCGATGTCATATTACCGTGGTGCGTAGATCGCAAGAATATTCACCTTATACTCTTCCTGGACTAGTAAGACCTTTCACAGCGAAGTTTAAAATAAAGAGAAACCGACTTTGAAGAAAAATCGTTCACAATTTGTAACGTACCCTTATTGCCAAGTCTAAATATTCCGTCATCCTCCCTTTAGCGTTGGTTGAATCCTGATTTGGCTTGGCGCCAAGCAGATTTTAATAACACCAATGTTATTCACTTGAGTCCAAAGAGGATCTGGACACCAGACATTGTTTTATATAACAGGTGAGGTACAAATTGTTCTATCTGACTAACGCAAATATCTTTACTGAGAATTTCAATTGCCCTCTAACTCTTTCGCGGTGTATTGGATGACGATGAAATGCCCTGTATTCGTATAATTTTTTGAATCATTAAATAAACATCCTCTGTGGTTCTCCGGCAGTGCTGATGACAATGATGAACTTGGAGGTGGGACTGAGAAGTACAAGACCAAAGTAGCTGTCAACTCAAGTGGTTTCTGTACGTGGATGGCGCCAGCAATCTTCAAGAGCACGTGTGACATCAACACTGAATATTTTCCTTTTGACGACCAGGCGAGTTATGCTGTAGTTTCAGATTTCATTTCGCATCCGATGATTTCGTTAACACCCTCAGACTGTAAAATTAATTGTAAAATTCGTTAATAATTCATAAGAGTTATGACCAATCAATAGGCAGTATTTGAGTCATATGTGCACCTCTGTAAACCCCAATATACAAATCAACTGTCTGAAAGCAAGGGGAGGGATTAAATTGTATTAACTTTTAATACAGACACCTACTCAGCTAATTAGTATTCATTAACTTTTGATACAGATCTTTACTGATTAAAATGCAAAACACAATGGAGATACTTTCATCATGAATTTAATTTGATTTAACCGTTTCCAGCTGCGCTTTTTTGTTCACTCTTGTGTTCTGCCAGGCAGTAAAAGCGTTCAACGCCCATTTTGTATTGTATTTCGCATTTTTAGGTACCGTTTCAGACAACAAGGCAACTTCTTCCTTCTCGGACTTCTCAGTCTTCGGAGAACGAAACCGTCCGGTCGTCATAATCACGCTTCATCAGAGACTGAAAACTATTCTTAGTTTCATTGTTGTCCCAGGAACTCTCTCCTCTGGGACCTACAATGTTTGGGCATGAATGAATGTCCAACTAGACCCTCCGTGAGGGTACTCTGGGTTGCCAGTTGTACGTGCACCGTTCCAAACAATTTTTTTCAAGGTCATTAAGAAGTCATACCAGAAGAGGCCCTTTGGCTCACAGGTCTTCACACGTTCGTACGACGAAACAGATCTGTCCTTGCGTAATATGTAGCTCTAACAGTGCACGATATTGTTTTGGTATTGTCTATCATTGTAGTGCCATGGTAGAAGTCTTGGGTAAATAGTCTGAGAAGACATGTGGTTACTAGCAAAGTACTGAACCCAGAAAGATTGAAGAAAATAAATGGGAAGTGAGAAACATTGGCTTCTGGGCTGACATGTTGATAAACTTCTTTTCACCACAAGTTTAAGCGTGCCCGCTGAGCATCTGACAGCTTTGTAATGCCAAAGTTCACTGAAGTCAATCCCTGTTCGGCGGGGTTAGTGTTTGGATGGGAGACTAAAACAATATACCCCTCATAAAACAGAAGCATCGGACCGAAAATACTATTAACGCTAACAAATGCGAACTCAGCAAGGTACAGATCTTGTTAGCTTGCTTTATGCAAAAACAAATATTGATGCAAAAGTAAATAACTATTGATACACAGTTTTTAGAAAGAGCAGAAGGAAGTCTTCAGGACGGTCGATCGAGAATAACATATTTACGACATGAAAACAACATTAATTTTGAACCGTGAATATAGAATATAAAAAGTTACGATCAGCGACAAACATTTTGGGAGATTTTTGCTAATAAATCGCCAAATCGAAAGTGACATGGCCGGAATTCAGCGGGCGCCGTGATTAAGTTACCGCGGCATGTTTACTCGCCAAACAGTGAAGCATCTGTGTCAAATGATGGCAAGATACCGGGTTTTTGTAAGTTTCTTTTTCTGTCAAGTGTTATAAAGTTTGACAATGAAATGAGCGAAGTCAAAACAAAGATCATAATCGCACAACTCTTGTTTATGCAAAGTCAAAATTTACTCTCCAAGACGCGTTCGACGTTATTTATCACCAGGTAATTTCATCATTTTGGAAATGGCAGCTACTTTATTATTCATCTGCGTCACAATTTTTCACTGATTTTGGGGCCCATTTTGTTGAAACTCAAGCACGCTTCCAACAAGCCTGTGAACCCTTCCTGCTTACAGAGCTAAAAAACTAAAAAACTTCTCCCATATCACATTTCAACATTAAGCTCGGAAATTCAATACACAACATGATATTATAATTCACAAAGGCAGAAAATACCACAGAATCCTTTTCCAGCGCAAAATTTATTGAAACAAACAACATATTTGCTCTTAGAGGCGAGAACCTCTTCCTATTTCATTGCGTGCGTGAAGGCAAGAAACTCAATCGTGTCAAATTACCATGTACTTCAGGTAAATACAGCTCATTTTGATTTCGGCTCGACGGGCGATAGATTGTTGTCGAAGTCCATTACTCGTCGCTTTTAAGATTCCACCGCCTGTGTTGACCTGCCATTCATGAGCTTCATAAGGGTATATTTTGTTCAAAGATCCACTAAAACGCCATTCGCGTTACATGACTTTCGACGCCATTGCCGGTTAAGTTAATCGTTCTACTGTGTCCACCAGAGAAATCTACGCATTTCCCACTACCCTCTCGATCCTAAGAAAATACGCGCAGAAGGCTCTATGCACAAAGCCACCACTTAGCAGGGGAGTGACAGGCAAGACTTTTACCGACACGGAAAATAACAAAAAAACCCACGAAATGAAACCGAGATTCCGACTGGGTTTGGCAACCCAGTAATTACTGAATCGCAAAACAATCCCTTCATTCAATATATTGTTTCATTTCACAAGTACAATAAAATATTCGCGTCCGATCTGTATGGGCGTTTACAATGGCGAGCCGAAGGGGAGCCATTGTAAACGCCCATACAGTTCGGACGCGAATATTTTATCTACTACGTAGATACTCACTCAAAAGCTGGACAATTTATGTTATGCAAAAAAATGTCCAATTGTTTACGTTTGCACCTTTTGGAGTTCATTTAACAAAAACTAACGGCGACACTGGTACCTTCGATTGTCGAATGTAATTTCTTAATCACATCCATTTAATATTAACCTGTCCTTTCCCTTTATGCTCAGATGAAATCTTGAAATCCTTCCTTTTTTTCTGAACCTGTCAGGTTTGCACGCTTACGTTTGCCTCATGGGCGTTTGACGGCAGCAAATTGGACTTAACGATAGAGGAGTCAGAGACTGGAGTCAAGGAAGACATATATCAGAACAACAATGAATGGGAAATGATGAAAGTTTCCGTCAAGAGAGAGAAGGTTCGCGATGCAATATTTCAACAGCCCCTGTCTTGTTATTGAAAGTTGTAACAGTTTAAACTTGAATGATATTTTAATGAAGTTTGAAATTTCGACCAATTTCCGGCAATCAAAAACCTGTTTCGAAGCCGAGGTTGGAGACAAGTCGTTAGTTGCCGTTTGTCCTAACATGTCTTAGTCAGGTTTATTCTATCATAGCAGCCTGACAAAAGGTAACCAAAATACTTCCGTTGAAAGCCTTTTACTTACAACTATTAATTTTGCTTCTCTCTGCCTTGCATAGTTTAAATACAGCTGTTGCAATCACCCGTACCCGACTGTGATTTTGACTGTGCACTTGAGAAGGCGTTACCATTTTTACATGGTAAACTTAGTGATTCCCTGTTCACTGATAGCTGTAATGGTGCTGCTGTCCTTTATTTTACCACCACAATCTGGAGAGAGAATCGGCCTCGGAATCACCGTGCTAATGGCCATGGCAATTTTCCAGGAGCTGACGTCAAGTAAACTTCCAGCGGACTCCAGGTTCATTCCGTTGCTAGGTAAGTCATTTGACACTGAGTATGTAGTAAGCAATGAGGGGATATATTTCGAATTTGTAATGGCATTAATTAAATTTTCGTTTCAGAAATCCTATGTTTTATCTAAAAACTACTCTTTAAGCGATCATAAATAAGCCCGCTCGCACCATGTTTGCACTCAAAAGTGTCTATGATTACTTGGAAGCTGTTTAGATTAGTAAGGAAAATATTTCGTTCTTTTCAGCTCAGTACTATTCAACTGCTATTACAGAGATCGGACTGGCTTTATTTGCTACTTGCGTCATTCTCAACTTTTATTACAAGGAAGACGTTATGCCAAACTGGCTGAAAATCTTCATGTTCCGTGTCCTTGGACCTATGGTTAGAATAAAGTACAAGTACAAACTATCAAATGAAGCTAACAAGAATAGCCGCAACCATTCCCTGCTTGAGGACAACTGCGAATTAGCAGAACTTACCGGGAATCACTTTTCAGAGCCTTGCAAAAGTGGAAAGAAATGCACCATCGACGAAGCCCGTTGCGAAGAAAATGGCCACAGTGGATCTTGCCGTGAGAATGACCGGCGTTTATCCACACAGCGTAATCGAAGACGGACACAAAGCTCTCTCCCAGAGACTCCCATTTTAAATGACCACTTGAGTGACAATCATTCTGGCAAATATACTGATGAGGAATCCTTTGGAATTCAAACTAGCAGTCACCTCAAAGACTGGCAAACGGCAGCGAAGATAATTGACCGGGTGGTTCTCTTTCTGGGGCTTCTCATCAGTATTGCCACGTTTCTTGCAATTTTCCTACAGGCACCAAGAGTTCGAGAAATGTTTTATGTGTAGTTTTACTATCGTTATTACCTGGCTTATCACTTGCACTTGTCGCTTAAAGAATATAAAAACGTTTCAAAGATTTGACAGCGTTGACTAGCAACCAAAAATAAATTTGTTCGTTTATCATACTGCTAACGGCGTTTGTTAAATGACATATTTTCTAGGCTCCGTTAGAATAAAGACAAATATGTTATCGCCAGAGCCGGATAAATAATCTAAAGATAAATCAGCCTAATGCTGGAATGTACTTAGCTTCGTCAGATTTGCAGAGAATTGCTCACGTCTATACCACCCAAAACAATTGATTAGATTTCAGTCCAAACAAAGCGGAAGAGTGATCGATAAAAATTAGGCATGGTCAAGTCCGAGGGAAGTAATTTTGTGAGCGCGGAAAATACTCCTCAATATGCATTGTCATTGCCTAAGTTGATTTCCCACTTATATCCCTATGCAGGAATAGTCCATAATGATACGGTTTTCCTTCGAAATAAAATTACAGTTATCGGGTCACACACTATTTTACATCTGAGTATAAGACTGATGAAACGGTCGAAGACCGAGTTCTTGTCAGGGTTAACGTTTTCTTGAAGCCATCAACTGCGGACCAGGAAAGTGGTCAAAAAATGCTTTAACTTTGTGTTGTGGTAGGAGAATTGATTAACATATTGATTTAGTTTATAATTATCTCATGGCCTACCAATCATAAGATCAAGGAAACAGGATGTCTAGATAAAGTCGATAAATAAGGATAAAATAATCTATCATTCCCCTCATTTTTCACTTGCCTGCGAAGAGCGCCTGCTCACAAGCTAAACTGATTATACCGTTTAAAGCTATGGAACTTACGTTTGCAAAGAATGTCCGTTTATTATATAAAAAAGAATGGAAAAGTAAAATATCACATTTAAAATCCTTTGCGCCACAGATGCAAGGACAAACTGACATAAACACAGATACAGTCTGATTTTAGTTGATTAAATGGTTCAAAGTTCCTTACTACCAGTTAGGTGTTTGAGCACATCATCATAACTCACTGTTGTTGACTAGTTGGTGGTGTTAGGACATTTTTAGTCACAAGACATTGAAATTAAACACCTCTTTGACTTTATCGTAAATACTTTTGTTCTTGGGCCATCGTAGTTTGATCAAAAATAAGACACAAACAGCAGTGATAAACATATTGAACTTGTTCATTTTCATTATGACTTGACGTTTCGTATGTGCTCTACATACATTTTCAAAAGTAACCGTTGAAATTTAAAACAGCTATTTATATATAACAAAGCGGATGAGGGGACTGGAACCTAGATTAAGCAAATACTTAACAGTAAAATATATAATAATAATAATAATAAAAACAGAAAAGATTAATAAAGCATCAGCTTTTCACTTCCGACGTTGACGTTGAAAGCTGGCTCAAGTTCTTGAATAAAGAAGGTCTCTTTTATTTTACAATGATAGTCTCTTTTGCCCTTCGCTAAAATATCAAAATGATCCCACTTGATGTTATGTCCAGTGGCCTTGACATGGTCCGCAATGGCTGAAGTATTGTCATTTTTAGCTAGGGCCTTAAAATGTTCGGTTTTTCTATCGTGAAGCCGCCGTTTGGTTTTACCGATGTAAAAACCATTACATTGTAAAATCATTGTAAAATAAAAGAGACCTTCTTTATTCAAGAACTTGAGCCAGCTTTCAACGTCAACGTCGGAAGTGAAAAGCTGATGCTTTATTAATCTTTCCTGTTTTTATTATTATTATTATATATTTTACTGTTAAGTATTTGCTTAATCTAGGTTCCAGTCCCCTCATCCGCTTTGTTATATATAAATAGCTGTTTTAAATTTCAACGGTTACTTTGAAAATGTATGTAGAGCACATACGAAACGTCAAGTCATAATGAAAATGATCAAGTTCAATATGTTTATCACTGCTGTTTGTGTCTCTTTGACTTTGTCTGTGCGTGGGCCTTTCCCTTTCCTTATGTTATAACGTCTGGCTTAGCTTCTAACAAGGTTTAAAAAAAAACCAAATGATTCGTGAGGATGAAAATGAAAATAGAAACGACTTTTTGTTAAAAAACGACCGAGATGATCACGGCATGACTGAACTCCGGCCGGAGGCACCAAAAACCTAAAATCGCATGAGCAAAATATAATAATTGGGCTTTTGGCGGATATTGATTTTGACTTTCTGGAGATACCTCAAAGCTATATTATTTCTTTCAGCATACATAATATTCAATTTTAATTTGTTTTGTAATCTGTTATGAGAATAATTACAGTGGTCGGTTGTCAATCTAAAATGACGCAAGGACGTCACACATTCACTATGATGTCAAAGGAAGTTGAAGAGATGACAAATTGGAACGATTTGAAGAGCTTTTTGTTGACGGTTTCCAAAGATAATACAGCAACTCCTGTTGATCGGTGATTGAAAAATTTTCTTAAAAGCATCTCATGTCGTAAAGGTTTTTAATTTGAGGAATAAGCTGTTTTCTACTTAGCATCGTTTTCCGGAGGTAAGCTTCACTGTTATCTTTTGACTTAAATTTTTGTGGCACGTTTTCCTTTACTCGGCCGAGTTCTTGTTTCCCGAAATCAAGATATTCAGTAACACTCAAAATTTCGAAATGTAAGAGATGTCCTGTGAATTGAAAGCGACTCAATCTCTCCTTCTCACGACAGGTAAACACCTCAAGTGAATTCTGAACCCGTCATGGCCAATAACCATTTTAGAATAATCAAAGGCAGTGCACATATTGTTTGAAAGGTTATTAAAATTAGAGGTTGCACCAACTGCGCGAAAACCCATTTTTCTGTCAAATACAAAAACAATTAAATAAGAAACTCTGTATAATCAAACTCTGTCTAACAGCGGGACAGAAATAGCTCAAGTTAGTCTGACAAGCAATTGCCCTTTCTGAATGACTCAGCTATTGTGTCATTGGTCACAAGAAAATATTCCGCAGAAAGATTTTTTAAAAATCAGCAAAATACTTCATTCCATTAAATCAAACATTTGCTAAAAGTTAATTTATTAAACGGACCACCACAGGAGGATTAATTCTTATTAACTGTAGAAAATGTTTTATATCTGTACGATAAAGTCTTATCAGTGAAGAACTGAGTGATTGAAATGAAAAGGATAACAAAACATACTCTGCCAGGCGGGTAACACCCCACACCACGGACAAAGCGAAAAGCGCCTCGAGATCTAAGATCGTTCCCGGTTTTCCGAAATTGTGCATAATCAAAATTAATAAACGAGAAAACTTAAACGTCCCACAGTGGATGAAAGATGAAATGCTTATCCGGAAAGATTATCCACATTATACTAAAAACATTGAACCATGCTCGAAAACACTTGAATTCACCGTGGTGCTTACCTTCTCTAATCAATAAATTACTGGATGGAAAGTAGAACATTTTCATTTCATTTCATTTCTCCGTTGACTGTTGGAGCTTATTGTTTCAATTCCCAAACGGATTCGTATTAAGAGTAATTCCTGGTTAACCTTGATTTTTCTTAACTGAATGCATAAATCAGGAACAATGCTAATTCATAACCCCTTATAAGCTCAAATCTTGGTGTACACAATTCCTGACAATTGAGGACTACAAAGAGAAAAAAAAGAAAATAGAAAGGCGTAGTAAAGAGGTATTTGTGACAGAATAATATTCATTTTGTATTTATTTTGCGTTTTGCATTTTATTTGCGAATCAACTAAAACCAATTATTTAACTAAGATTTAATTTATTCAATCTTCGTATTGAGAAACAAATGGATCGGCTAAAATTCTGACATTAAATACCTTTTACTTTATTACCCGAAAAAGTGTTTTTTTTTTCCTGAAAGCTACTTCTTTGTTAGTGAAGATTAAAACAAAATAGTAAAATCAGGTATATTTAGATGACTAATGGCAATGCATTATTTATTTGGTCTCGCAATGATCAATAATAATTCGTTCCTTAGACCGCAAAATGAAACATAATATACAGCGGTGGTCAGTGAGTTGCTTGCTCACAGCAACCGCCGGTTTTCTTAACCTGAGCCACAGAGCGTAAAAGTCATTGCTTCAGTATTCAAAGGTAAAGGTTCCAGAACTCGATAGCTTAAAATGGACAAACTCGACGTAAAATTCACGAATAATAGAGAGATTTAGCATAACTTTTACTTGACACTCGAACGGCTAAAGTGATCACGCGACCATGATTTTCCCGCCATTTTCTACGCCGTCGCCGGCTGCGACTTGCCGTTTCTAAGTGAAAGTAGGCAATAGAGAGATTAAGCATGACGTTTACGCCAAACGGCAAACGTCGGAGTGAAATTAGGGTTTTGCCAAAGATGGAAGAACCCTGCTTGATATTAGCTCATTTCTGTCCTGTTAGCTCCATATATCAAGCAACTTCTCAAAGGAACGAGACAAGTTAAAATGAGATAATTTTCACGCTTTCATGACAAGCAGGAGCCTGCCGTTTCCCGTTTGCCGTTGGCCGTAAACGTCATGCTTAATCTCTCTATTTTCGCTTTTGCCGTATACGTGAAATTTTTATTCTCGTTTTCTTCTACGTAAGCAGTTGTGTGCGGAAAAAATGATCCCAAAACCATTTTCCGGCATGCCAAAAGAGGAAACATTAGGCTTCATGGTTATAAATCGTTCATAACTGACTCCTTGCATCAATTTTCTTTATGAACTTACCTTGACTCTCTGTTGACCGACAAAACAGCTTCATCGAAACTCGCAAAATTTGACGGGTAAGGGTTCTCATTTTATAAAGCGTTTTTTTCTACAATGTTTAAAAAGACACCGAGTTTTTATTTTTGCCTTTTATTAACTTAATATTCGAGTTCCCGTGGGTCACAACCTTCTCTCCATTTTACCTGAAACGTGAAGGGACAAAAGCCGACGTTTGCCGACGTTTGCCGTTTCACGTAGACGTGATGCTAAATATCTCTAATATCAGTGGGAATTACCTGATCCTCAGTCAATATATAACGTATGACCAGCTGCCGTGACAACGAATACGTCTGACTCATCATTCCGATAAAACTCAATCGGATTTCAGCTTTAACGCTTTGGCCATCTTCAACAACAGAATTTCTTGTCACTGCACTTTTCATTTATCTCGAGAAATGCCTGAACAATAAATATATTTAGAGTTCACGCGGTCCGCATTAAAACGACAGTCCCTGTTAGTGGGAATTCTCAATTTATTTATTTATGCTAGCTCAGTCATATTTTAGACACTGAAAGGCTTCATATTTTTGAGAAAGACGTTTTTATCATGTATGCATGCCAATTCTAAAGTTTAACTAATGGAATCATTATCTCCATTTGATGTCGGTCCAAAGCCATACCTCTTCTTTACTGGGACAATGGATATTTCTCGTAACGATTTTCCGCATAAATTTTAACGACTCATGAAAAAACTTTTCCCCAGCTGACGATTTTCAAACCGAAATCATGCAAGAAGTTTAAAAGAATGGCCAAAGAAACAACTTCCAATAATGAATTGTCAGTTTGGTCAGGAATGGAATGGAATCGTGTATTCTACTTGTCTCAACAGCTCACCCCCTACTGTTTATATTTGTGAGGGTTTGAAGATGTTCAATATCTCATCGAACTCTTGTCGAAGTAGTCTCACGACATGTTCACTATCTGCCATATTCTCTCTCCTGGTGAACGGGTTGATGGGTGGTAACCTCCTCCTGTTTTTGGTTTTGTTGTTTTTATTTAGTTTTTTTGTTCCTGTTTTAAACGTATAACGGATTCTTCCACTGATCACTTAAAGTTAAAATAGGCCGCCTACATGTTAATTGAGGAGAAATAAACGATTTATTTTTTTCAACACTATTGAGTTCACCTTTTACATTACCTCACACTTTTTACAGCTTTCACTTAGTGTGCCTCAATTTCAACATCACAGCAAGTGGTTCTCATTGCGGAAGCCCTAAAAAAACAACAATTAGTCATAAGCTAGGGCATGATTTTATTTATCTGATAAAATAAAAATAAAAATAAATATGGAATAAAACAATGTAATATGTATAATTATTGGTTCAAATTTAAAGCCATTAACAGTCGACACGAACGCCTCCTGGCTTGACAAGTGCGGAAGATGGTGACGTTCCAATAAAGCCATTGAAGAATTACTGAATAAAACCTTTGATAACGTCGGATTTATTGCCAAATTTAAGGAAACGGGAAGCACATGTATGGGACAAGACTGAAAGCACTCACCGTTCACCAACGTTGTCCAGGTTCATATTCTGGTCATGCTATTTAGGAGGGAGGAAGACTCGGAGAGTGCTAGACTTCAGAATCTCGCTGCCACCAATAGCTGAAGTTTCTGTGATGGTCTTCATTCAACCTCTCCGCTCTGCTTGTGCATAGCTAAGTGTGGTTTGCGGCCCGATACTTTTTTTCCTTAATTTTTTATCATTTAATCTAAAAACCCTTAAGGCCCCCTCAACGGCTAAGTATGATGCATACAGTGGCTCCCTGCTTCAAGGTATTTCTCTCCAGGCTTAATCAGTCCTCCACTGCTAATAAATCATTTGACACTAAATCAAACGGAAATTAATTTTTTAAAGCTCTTGAATTACAAAAAAGAGAAATTATGGGTCGTTTGTATAAAAGCATTTATTATTCGGAAGTATCACGGAAAGTCGATCAACAAGGATTTTTATTCTGCTTTTACTTTTATTATTTTCGTATTTGATATACGAACCGTGAACTGCACACAAAGCAGCTTTTTGCCAAATCGAACACACTCTGTTTAAATGAATTAATTGAACCGGCGATCGCCGGCAAAACTGACTTGATCATCCGTGGGTGAGTCAGTCATGATCGTTATCAATGTATAATCAACTGCGCATGCTCCCCATGCGGAGCTTCCAACCTTTTTGTTGGCGTACACCACTGTGATGTGTTCAATATATTGTGGTTATGCCCCCAATGAAATTAAGAAGTTTTAAAGCACAGCTTTATGAGACCATTCCTTTTTATTCTCGGGCATCATCCAACAAATAATATTTGGCAGGCTCAAAATGGGATTTTATCGCGGTTTTATGTAAGCTATCTAACTTTCTCGTTTGTGGCAAGGGAATTACTTAAATAACTCTCTAAAGTACTAAATTGCCGGGACCATATCGAACAATTTCAAATACCTATATAGGCTTTTTTTGCTATATACAAACTTTGCTACATTTTGATTTCAATATTTTTGTCATTAAATCCTTGAAATTTAAAAAGACCAGAGCTAATTTTGAGTGAGAAATATTTCTCAGTGCGGAATCAGTTCCTCAGCATCATGATACTAAGCTCTAAACCTTACATGCAGGTGGCAAATCTCTTGTATTGGCCTTTAAGTTTCTAATGGCAATGCTTTTTTTTCAGCTAAACACATTCCCTCGCCTTATCACAACGTCCTTCTCAAGCATCGTCTTCAAGATGCCAGTACAAAGATTGCGAGATGTTAAGTCCCTTCTCTTACCGGTGTCCATGTTATTTTTTCTTTTGGAGCTGTCAACTGGTAAGGAAATTTCACTGCACGCTGCCTGAGATAAAATGTATTATATTTATGTACAGTTAAGCTGTGCTTACTATGATCTAAGGGTAAATCCGACCGGTTGGGGTTCCTTCCTTCCTTCCTTCCTTTAAATCGGTATTATGCACTCTTTAAAACACTTAGTGAAATGTGGCCATCTCTGAAAAAATTTACCCCAGAGATGAAAACATGTCAACTAACGCCATGTCAGGATAACATTTTCTCAGTCTTTTTCAAGTGTAAACGGTATGATGTTAGCAATTGAAGCATTATTTGTTGAAGTGATTATTATTTTTTTTACCAGCTGAAAGAAACGTGACCAGAAATTCTTACCAGAGACTGCTTTTGCGTTTATTCGAGGAATACAATAGTGACGGGCACCCAGGTGGAGGATCTAGCGTCAAAGTCTGGGTAGGAGCCAAGGTGGTACGCATTGTCAATATTGTAAGTATTAAAATAGCCCAAGGCAAGAGAGTATGAGGTAAGAGAGCAAATCCAAGTGCCTTGTGATGATTACTTCAAATTTATTTTCAGATTGCACCCATGCTTAGAAGGTTATTTTAATCTCTTGTTCCCACGACCGCGCGCTTCACTTTCACACTAACTGACCAATTAGAAGTCGTCCTTGAAAGAACCACGTAGTATGACACTGAGCTAATAATATATTTCACATATTTTTATCGTGAGAGAATCTGATATGGGGAATCCGCTCTCTTGCCTCTTATTCTCTTGCCCAAGGATATGAAATTGCTGCGGATATTTAACAATTATTCTACGAGGGTGCGCTGGATAAGTGATAGATAACCAACGAGGTGCGCCGAGTTGGTTATAATCATCTTATATCCAGCACGCCCGAGTAGAATAATTGTTTTCATGATTGAAAACTCCAGGATCAACAACTGTTCCATGTCGATTTTATTTATCTGCCTCGGTCAATTCCGGTCCAAAACGGCTTTTGTCGGCTATTTTTTTCTCAGAGCTGCAAAACTGATTTCAGCTCGCTTTATTGCTGACGCGTTCCTTGACCATAATAGGTACAGCAGGTGTAAGAACTGATAGCCTGTGTCCGGCGAGCCAATGAAAATGCTGGAAAT
This sequence comes from Montipora capitata, assembly GCA_949126865.1. NCBI lineage: Eukaryota > Metazoa > Cnidaria > Anthozoa > Scleractinia > Acroporidae > Montipora > Montipora capitata. The sequence goes on from OX421450.1 coordinate 47,425,130, forward strand.
CTGATATCCGTAGTTCACTTTTTAATAATGTTGTTTATATTGCTTAATAGAAGGAAAAGTCAGGAGCCCTTTACCCGGAGACCAAGCGTGGATTAGATAAGAGTGTTGTTATGGCATTGGTGGGCTCCTCAGCACAGTCACAAATGAGTCTATTTTTAGAATACCCGTTACCACGAAAATCAGTTGTCATGTCCCTGAAAAAAACATGGCAGAAGCAGTCACGCGGGATATGGCTTCTTTTGATTGGTTAAAATTGGCGGCCCTTTGTTTGTTTCACGCGCAAAGTGTATCTAAAAATAAATCCATTTGTGACTGTGCTGGGGCAAGGCCGCAAAGTGATAGATCAACACCCTTATCTAATTCACTCTTGCCGGAGCCTCCATACGTATTATACCCTTCAGTCAACCTTGTCCCATATCTTTTTGTTTTTAGAACTCTTATATCTGTTCATCATTTTGAAATACCTTCGTGTTTCGGGTGTGGCGTAATCAATGGCAGACCATAGGTCTTTTATGATTGGCTATTGTGAAAACACCTGTGAAAACCCGCCTGAGAGTTCCCGGACAGGGTTGACTCAGAGGGTTAACACAGAAGGCTCCAGGAAAAATTTAATTGATTAATACAAGGTAAAAATAAAGCAATTTAAGGCCAAGGGTTTCTTAAAAAAAAATTGACATTTCACATGGATTTCGCTTGAATTCTGATTGTCGCTCGCCCAGTTCGCTCGCTCCGCAGCAGTTAGTGATGACCGATACCCGAATAGTGTGAACGAAACTGGGGAAGCTTTAAAGGAGCTTCCGTTTTTTGTCAGCCGTTACTTTTTTATGACATATCATGAGCTACGATTATTTTTTTTTGGCAGAACGAAAAGAACAATGCAATGCAGGCTCAGTGGTGGATGACGTTGGTAAGACAACCACTTCCGCTTTTTTTTGTTTCAAATTGGTTTCTTAACGAAAATGATGATGGTGACCTTGAATAATATGACAATGATAATTATAATGGTGACGAACACTTGTCGCGGTATGGGAGCCGTCGTAAATAAGCGAGAATGACGCTAAATGATGATAAATCGAAGGCTCCACTTGTTGATTAATTCTGCTTGAATTTAAAAAGAAGGGCCGAGCACGGAGTTTCCGGTGTTGTCGTCTTCCACAGTCCAGCGCACTTTCACAACGGGCTCGCAATAAATGGCTTCACGTTCTTGTGGTAACCTGCCGAATTTGTACACGGCGAAACCAGAAGTCCGTAACACAGAAGTGTCGATCTTTCAAGAAATACAGTATGATCTATTTTTAGAAGGGCTTCTGCTATTTTGCATTTAGCGTGAGCAATTTCTCGCGTAGAAACATGGTTTTATAGACCAATCAGAAGCGTTGTGGCCACCAGACTCAATCTGATTGGGCATTAGTTGGCGGGACCTGTATTCCAGATTACGATAATACGGTAATCTGATTGGCCAAGGCCAAATAAAAGGGATCGACACTTTTGGATTATGCATTTCTGGCAAAACGCATATTTGCTCTCTGAGAAAATGAAAATTATAACTAAATTGCTGCGTTAGCTTGCGTTATGGAGAGGCCTTGTCAGTTGAACTCATTAACACCTTTTGTATTTACGTAAGTCTGCTTTTAGTGCTCTCATTACAAAGAATATAATTAGGGAGACGACCCAGCAAACGTTAGTTTTTGTCGCTATCTGTATAATTGATGCTTGAATTAGATTTGAAAATTAAATCATTTTAAAAGAACTTTTTGATTCTATTAAGGATTGGAACAATCCAGATCTGTCTTGGAATCCAAAGGACTTTGATGATTTAAAAACAATTCACGTGGAACCTTCAAAGGTGTGGGTCCCAGATGTCTTATTGTACAACAAGTGAGTACTAAGATCGGCACTACTTGTATTTGAAGTCCCTTAAATTAACAGGTTCGAAACATGCAATGAAACTCAGATTCTTTCGCTTCTTTCCAGAGTTCATGCAGGCCCCCTCGCTCAATGCTTTGAAATAGAAATCAACACACATATGACCAATTTTTTTTGACAAATAGTACAGTCAAATAGAAAACCAGACCGATCACACAGATGATTTTATAACCTCCAAATAAGAATTAGACTGGAAATAAGTATGACTGGTTTCTATAATATTTCGGTACTTTTTACCTGAATCCATCGTCGACAACACGAGAGCAATTAGGGAACGCATCTTTTACATAGAATCTATAGAGGGTTAAGCTGAGGAAAGGTGACGTCGTTCTGCGTATGTGTATGAAGATCAGTATCACCTGATGGCCATCCTTACAATTTCTCCATCGCTAGATCCCATCTTCAAGCCACTAATTTATGGCGTGGCTTCCTATGAATGCCGTAACCGTGATACTTTCGAGTTACCTATCCAATTTTACCCCGTTAAGGGTAACCCTAACCCATAAAAATTCACAATACGCTGGCATCATTTTTTTGTATTGTAGTTGGTAAGAAACTATAGTTTGCTTTCCAGCGCTGATAAAAGCATGGATGCCGCTGGGGGTCTTGAAAAGTACAAAACCAAAATTTCTATATCGTTCGATGGAAACAACTCTTGGATGGCACCAGCTATGTTTCAAAGCATTTGCAAGATTGATATAAAGTATTTCCCTTTTGACGAGCAAAAGTGTCACATGAAGTTTGCTTCTTGGGCTTACGATGTATCAAAACTGGATGTTTGTGTTCACAAGGAAGAGTCTGGTTTAGTAAAAGGAATCTACCAGCCATCAAATGAGTGGAATCTTAACAGCGTTGATGTAGTGAGAAACGAGGTACGAGACGATCAGTTTACAGTGATGCTTGTGACAAGTTTCATAGAAATAGCAAGGCATTTCCACAATACTTACCACTGACGCAACAGTTCAATGAGTAGAACTAAGAAAATTAAGTCAGTTATATACGTCTTCTCGTTACCAAATATTCATTCTTTACGCCCTGTTGTTCCCACATGATTTTAGTATTATTTTACTGCGATAAGACTAATATGAGCCGGTGTGACCAAGTAGTTATAAAACAGGCTTGTAAGTTGCCAACTGTTCTGCCTCCTGTCTGCTGGATTTGTTAAACCTGTGACGTCAATTTATTCCATTGGTCTTACAAAGCTCAGCAGTAATTAAAGTTGTACTATATATTTCATCATACTATATTACGTTATGGCTAACTCGACCATGGTTTTACAGTACTCGTCATTGATTTTATCGTAGGTCAAGTACAACTGCTGTCCTCACCCTTACTCAGAAGTATTGGTGACCCTCAACCTTGAGCGACGGTCAAGATATTACGTCATTAATCTGGTGTTTCCATGCGCGCTGATAGCCTGCATGGTTTTTTTTACTTTTGTGTTGCCACCGGAATGCGGTGAAAGGGTATCCCTGTGCATAACCATTCTCATGGCCATGACAATCTTCCAGGAACTT